>JANJGN010001135.1:0-187700 GCA_026770705.1 Isurus oxyrinchus
TACGCACTGTTGAATTACCGTGATACTCAGAGTGTTATTACCGTGATTCACACTGTGTAATTATTGTGATTCACTCTGTGGAATTATCTTGATTTTCAGTGTGGTATTACCATGATTCTCACTGTGTAATTACTGTGATTAACTCTGTGGAATTACCTTGATTCTCAGTGTGGTATTATCACGATTCTCACTGTGTAATTACTGTGATTCACTCTGTGGAATTACCGTTATTCTCAGTGTGGTATTACCATGATTCTCACTGTGTAATTACTCTGATTCACTCTGTGGAATTACCATGATTCTCAGTGTGTTATTAGCGTGATTCACACTGTGGAATTACCGTGATTCTCAGTGTGTTATTACCGTGATTCGCACTGTGGAATTACCGTGATTCTCACTGTGTTATTACCGTGATTCGCACTGTGGAATTGCCGTGATTCTCAGTGTGTTATTACCGTGATTCGCACTGTGGAATTGCCGTGATTCTCAGTGTGTTATTACCGTGATTCGCACTGTGGAATTACCGTGATTCTCAATGTGTAATTACCGTGTTTCACACTGTGGAATTACCATGATTCTCAGTGTGGGATTAACGAGATTCTGAGTGGAATTTCCGTGATTCGCACTTTCGAATTGCCATCATTTGCACTGTGGAATTATCGTGACTGTCAGTGTGTTATTACAGTGATTCACACTGTGGAATTATTGTAATTCTCAGTGTGTTATTACCGTGATTCACAGTGTGGAATTACCATGATTCTGAGTTTGCACTTACCGCGATTCACACTGTGGAATTGCCATGAATCACACTGTGGAAATACCGTGATTGACACTGTGGAATTACCGTGATTCTCAGTGTGTTATTACTTTGATTCACACTGTGGAATTATCGTGATACTCAGTGAGTTATTAGCATGATTCACAGTGTGTAATTACTGTGATTCACTCTGTGGAATTACCTTGATTCTCAGTGTGGTATTACCACGATTCTCACTGTGTAATTACTGTGATCCACTCTGAGGAATTACCGTTATTCTCACTGTGGTATTACCATGATTCTCACTGTGTAATTACTCTGATTCACTCTGTGGAATTACCATGATTCTCAGTGTGTGGTTACCGTGATTCACACTGTGGAATTACCATGATTCTCACTGTGTAATTACCGTGATTCACTCTGTGGAATTACCGTGATTCTCAGTGTGGACTTACCATGATTCACAATGTGGAATTACTGTGATTAACTCTGTGGAATTACCGTGATTCTCAGTGTGGTATTACCATGATTCTCAGTGTGGTATTACTCTGATTCGCACTTTGGAATTACCGTGATTCACACTGTGGAATTACCATGATTCTCAGTGTGGTATTACTGTGATTCGCAATGTGGAATTACCGTGATTCTCAGTGTCTAATTACCGTGATTCACACTGTGTAATTGCTGTGATTCACTCTGTGGAATTACCCTGATTCTCAGTGTGTTATTACCATGATTCTCACTGTGTAATTATTGTGATTCACACTGTGGAATTGCCATGAATCGCTCTGTGGAATTACCGTGATTGACACTATGGAATTACCATGATTCTCAATGTGTTATTACTGTCATACGCACTGTGGAATTACCATGATACTCAGTGTGTTATTACCGTGATTCACACTGTGTAATTACTGTGATTTACTCTGTGGAATTATCTTGATTTTCAGTGTGGTATTACCATGATTCTTACTGTGTAATTGCTGTGATTCACTCTGTGGAATTATCGTTATTCTCAGTGTGGTATTACCATGATTCTCACTGTGTAATTACTCTGATTCACTCTGTGGAATTACCATGATTCTCAGTGTGTTGTTACCGTGATTCACACTGTAGAATTGCCATGAGTTGCTCTGTGGAATTACCATGATTGACACTATGGAATTACCGTGATTCTCAGTGTGTTATTACTGTCATATGCACTGTGGAATTACCGTGATCCTCAGTGTGTTATTACCGTGATTCACACTGCGTAATTACTGTCATTCACTCTGTGGAATTATCTTGATTCTCTGTGTGGTATTACTGTGATTCTCACTGTGTAATTACTGTGATTAACTCTGTGGATTTACCGTGATTCTCAGTGTGGTATTACCATGATTCTCACTGTGTAGTTACTATGATTCACTCTGTGGAATTACTGTGATTCTCAGTATGGATTTACCTTGATTCGCACTGTGGAATTGCCGTGATTCTCAGTGTGTAATTACCGTGATTCACACTGTGGAATTACCATGATTCTCAGTGTGTTATTACCGTGATTCACACTGTGGAATTGCCCTGATTCTCACTGCGTTATTACCGTGATTCGCACGGTGGAATTACAGTGATTCTCAGTGTGTAATTACCGTGATTCGCACTGTGTAATTACTGTGATTTACTCCGTGGAATTATCCTGATTCTCAGTGTGGGATTAACGTGATTCTGAGTGGAATTTCCGTGATTCGCACTTTGGAATTGCCATGATTTGCACTGTGGAATTATTGTAATTCTCAGTGTGTTATTACCGTGATTCGCACTGTGGAATTACTGTGATTCTCAGTTTGTACTTACCTTGATTCACATTGTGGAATTGCCATGAATCGCTCTGTGGAATTAGCGTGATTGACACTATGGAATTACCGTGATTCTCAATGTGTTATTACTGCCATACGCACTGTGGAATTACCATGATTCTCACTGTGTAATTACCGTGATTCACTCTGTGGAATTACCGTGATTCTCAGTGTGCTATTACCATGATTCTCACTGTGTAATTACTGTGATTTACTCTGTGGAATTACCATGATTCTCAGTGTGTTATTACCGTGATTCACACTGTGGAATTAAAGTGATTCTCAGTGTGTTATTACCGTGATTCGCACTGTGGAACTACCGTGATTCTCACTGTGTTATTACCGTGATTCGCACTGTGGAATTGCCGTGATTCTCAGCGTGTTATTACCGTGATTCACACTGTGGAATTACCGTGATTCTCAGTGTGTTATTACCGTGATTCGCACTGTGGAATTACCGTGATTCTCACTGTGTAATTACCGTGTTTCACACTGTGGAATTACCATGATTCTGAGTGTGTTATTACTGTGATGCGCACTGTGCAATTACCGTGAATCGCACTGTGTAATTACTGTGATTTACTCCGTGGAATTACCCTGATTCTCATTGTGGGATTAACGAGATTCTGAGTGGAATTTCCGTGATTTGCACTTTCGAATTGCCATCATTTGCACTGTGGAATTATCGTGATTGTCAGTCTGTTATTACAGTGATTCACACTGTGGAATTACTGTAATTCTCAGTGTGTTATTACCGTGACTCACACTGTGGAATTACCATGATTCTGAGTTTGCACTTACCGCGATTCACACTGTGGAATTGCCATGAATCACACTGTGGAATTACCGTGATTGACACTGTGGAATTACCGTGATTCTCAGTGTGTTATTACCGTGATTCGCACTGTGGAATTATCGTGATACTCAGTGAGTTATTAGCATGATTCACACTGTGTAATTACTGTGATTCACTCTGTGGAATTACCTTGATTCTCAGTGTGGTATTACCACGATTCTCACTGTGTAATTACTGTGATCCACTCTGAGGAATTACCGTTATTCTCAGTGTGGTATTACCATGATTCTCACTGTGTAATTATTCTGATTCACTCTGTGGAATTACCATTATTCTCAGTGTGTGGTTACCGTGATTCACACTGTGGAATTACCATGATTCTCACTGTGTAATTACCGTGATTCACTCTGTGGAATTACCGTGATTCTCAGTGTGCTATTACCATGATTCTCACTGTGTAATTACTGTGATTTACTCTGTGGAATTACCGTGATTCTCAGTGTGGAATTACCATGATTCTCAGTGTGGTGTTACCGTGATTCGCACTTTGGAATTACCGTGATTCACACTGTGGAATTACCATGATTCTCAGTGTGGTAATACTGTGATACGCACTGTGGAATTACCGTGTTTCACACCGTGGAATTCCCGTGATTCACAGTGTCTTATTACCGTGATTCGCACTGTGGAAGTACCGTGATTCTCAGTGTGTTATTACCGTGATTCACACTGTGGAATTGCCCTGATTCTCAGTGTGTTATTACCGTGATTCGCAGTGTGGAATTACCGTGATTCTCAGTGTCTAATTACCGTGATTCACACTGTGTAATTGCTTTGATTCTCTCTGTGGAATTACCCTGATTCTCAGTGTGGGATTAACGTGATTCTGAGCGGAATTTCCGTGATTCGCACTTTGGAATTGCCATGATTTGCAGTGTGGAATTATCGTGATTCTCAGTGTGTTATTACCGTGATTCGCACTGTGGAATTACTGTGATTCTCAGTTTGTACTTAGCGTGATTCACACTGTGGAGTTACCATGAATCGCACTGTGGAATTACCGTGATTGACACTATGGAATTACCGTGATTCTCAATGTGTTATTACTGTCATACGCACTGTGGAATTACCGTGATACTCAGTGTGTTATTACCACGATTTGCGCTGTGCAATTACTGTGATTCACTCTGTGGAATTATCTGGATTCTCATTGTGGTATTACAGTGATTCTCACTGTGTAATTACTGTGATTAACTCTGTGAAATTACTGTGATTCACAGTGGGTCGTAACCATGATTCTCACTGTGTAATTACTGTGATTCTCTCTGTGGAATTACCGTGATACTCAGTGGATAGTTACCGTAGTTCACACTGTGGAATTACCATGATTCTCACTGTGTAATTACCGTGATTCACTCTGTGGATTTACCGTGATTCTCAGTTTGGCTTTACCATAATTCTCACTGTGTAATTACTGTGATTCACTCTGTGGAATTACCGTGATTCTCAGTGTTGGATTACCATGATTCACACTGTGGAATTACTGTGTTTCACTCTGTGGAATTACCGTGATTCTCAGTGTGGTATTACTGAGATTCGCACTGTGGAGTTACCGTGATTCACCTGTGGAATTACCATGATTCTCATTGTGTTATTACCGTGATTCACACTGTGGAATTACCGTAATTCTCAGTGTCTTATTACCGTGATTCGCACTGTGGAATTACCGTGATTCTCACTGTGTTATTACCGTGATTCGCACTGTGGAATTGCCGTGATTCTCAGTGTGTTATTACCGTGATTCACACTGTGGAATTACCGTGATTCTCAGTGTGTTATTACCGTGATTCGCACTGTGGAATTACAGTGATACTCAGTGAGTTATTAGCATGATTCACACTGTGTAATTACTGTGATTCACTCTGTGGAATTACCGTGATTCTCAGTGTTGGATTACCATGATTCACACTGTGGAATTACTGTGTTTCACTCTGTGGAATTACCGTGATTCTCAGTGTGGTATTACTGAGATTCGCACTGTGGAGTTACCGTGATTCACACTGTGGAATTACCATGATTCTCAGTGTGTTATTACCGTGATTCACACTGTGGAATTACTGTGATTCTCAGTGTGGTATTTCCGTGATTCACACTGTGGAATTACCGTGATTCACAGTGTGTAATTACCGTGATTCACTCTTTGGAATAACCGTTATTCTCAGTGTGGTATTACTGTGATTCGCACTGTGGAATTACCGTAGTTCACCCTTTGGAATTACCCTGATTCTCAGTGTGGTATTACCGTGATTCACACTGTGGAATTACCGTGATTCTCAGTGTGGAATTACCATGATTCACACTGTGGAATTACTGTGATTCACTCTGTGGAATTACCATGATTCTCAGTGTGGTATTACCATGATTCTCACTGTGTAATTATTGTGATTCACACTGTGGAATTACCGTGATTCTCAGTGTGGAATTACCATGATTCTGAGTGTGGTATTACTGTGATTCACACTGTGGAATTGCCGTGATTCACAGTGTGTTATTACCGTGATTCACACTGTGGAATTACCATGATTCTCAGTGTGTTATTGCCGTGATTCACACTGTGGAATTGCCCTGATTTTCAGTGTGTTATTACCGTGATTCGCACTTTGGATTAACCGTGATTCTCAGTGCAAAATTACCGTGATTCGCACTGTGTAATTACTGTGATTCACTCTTTGGAATTACCGTGATTCTCAGTGTTGGATTACCATCATTCACACTGTGGAATTACTGTGTTTCACTCTGTGGAATTACCGTGATTCTCAGTGTGGTATTACTGAGATTCGCACTGTGGAGTTACCGTGATACACACTGTGGAATTACCATCATTCCCAGTATGTTATTACCGTGATACGCACTGTGGAATTACTGTGATTCTCAGTGTGGTATTTCCGTGATTCACACTGTGGAATTACCGTGATTCACAATGTGTAATTACCGTGAGTCACTCTTTGGAATTACCGTTATTCTCAGTGTGGTATTACTGTGATTCGCACTGTGGAATTACCGTGGTTCAACCTTTGGAATTACCCTGATTCTCAGTGTGGTATTACTGTGATTTGCACTGTGGAATTACCGTAGTTCACCCTTTGGAATACCCTGATTCTCAGTGTCATATTACAGTAATTCACACTGTGGAATTACCGTGATTCTCAGTGTGGAATTACCATGATTCACACTGTGGAATTACTGTGATTCACTCTGTGGAATTACCGTGATTCTCTGTGCGGTATTACCATGATTCTCACTGTGTAATTATTGTGATTCACACTGTGGATTTACCGTGATTCTCAGTGTGGAATTACCATGATTCTGAGTGTGGTATTACTGTGATTCACACTGTGGAATTACCGTGATTCACACTGTGGAATTGCAGTGATTCACAGTGTGTTATTACCGTGATTCGCACTGTGGAATTACCGTGATTCTCACTGTGTAATTGCCGTGATTCACTCTGTGGAATTACCGTGATTCTCAGTGTTGTATTACCGTGATTCTCACTGTGTAATTACCGTGATTCACTCTGTGGAATTACCGTGATTCTCTGTGTGGAATTACCATGATTCTCAGTTTGGAATTACCATGATTCGCACTGTGGAATACCGTTATTCTCAGTGTGTTATTACCGTTATTCTCACTGTGTAATTACCGTGATTCACACTGTGGTATTACCGTGATTTTCACTGTGGAATTACCGTGATTTAAACTGTAGATTTACCATGATTCACACTGTGGAATTACCGTGATTCTCAATGTGTGAATACCGTAATTCACACTGTGGAATTACCGTGATTCTCACTGTGGAATTACCTTGATTCGCACTGTGAAATTACCGTGATTCTCACTGTGGAATTACCGTAATTCACACTCTGTAATTACCGTGATTCACACTGTGGAATTACTGTGATTCGCACTGTGGAAATACCATGATTCACACTCTGTAATTACCGTGATTTGCACTGTGTATTTACCGTGATGCACATTGTGTAAATACCATGATTCGCACTGTGGAATTACCGGGATTCTCAGTGTGGAATTATCGTGATTCACACTGTGGAATTACCGTGATTCACACTTTGGAATTATCGTGATTCACTGTGTGGAATTACCGTGATTTGCTCAGAGGAATTACCGTGATTCACAGTGTGGAATTACCGTGATTCACATTGTGGGATTACCGTGATTTACACTGTTGTATTACGGTCATTCGCACTGTGGAATTACCGTGATTCGCACTGTGGAATTACCGTGATTCACACTGTGGAATTACCGTGATTCACACTGTTGAATGACCGTGATTCTCACTGTGTTATTACCGTGATTCGCACTGTGGAATTACCGTGATTCTCAGTGTGGTATTACCATGATTCACACTGTGGAATTACCGTGATTCTCAGTGTGGTATTACCGTCATTCGCACTATGAAATTGCCATGATTCGCACTGTGAAATTGCCATGATTCGCACTGTGAAATTGCCATGATTCGCACTGTGGAATTACCGTGATTCTCAGTGTGTTATTACCGTGATTCACACTGTGGAATTACCGTGATTCTCAGTGTGTAATTACCGTGTTTCACACTGTGGAATTACCATGATTCTGAGTGTGTTATTACTGTGATGCGCACTGTGCAATTACCGTGAATCGCACTGTGTAATTACTGTGATTCACTCCGTGGAATTAACCTGATTCTCCGTTTGGGATTAAAGAGATTCTGAGTGGAATTTCCGTGATTCGCACTTTCGAATTGCCATCATTTGTACTGTGGAATTATCGTAATTCTCAGTGTGTTATTACCGCGATTCACACTGCAAAATTACTGTAATTCTTAGTGTGTTATTACCGTGATTCACACTGTGGAATTACCATGATTCTGAGTTTGCACTTACCGTGATTAACACTGTGGAATTGCCATGAATCACACTGTGGAATTACCGTGATTGACACTGTGGAATTACCGTGATTCTCAGTGTGTTATTACCGTGATTCGCACTGTGGATTTACCGTGATACTCAGTGAGTTATTAGCATGATTCACACTGTGTAATTACTGTGATTCACTCTGTGGAATTACCTTGATTCTCAGTGTGGTATTACCACGATTCTCACTGTGTAATTACTGTGATCCACTCTGTGGAATTACCGTTATTCTCAGTGTGGTGTTACCGTGATTCTCACTGTGTAATTACTCTGATTCACTCTGTGGAATTACCATGATTCTCAGTGTGTGGTTACCGTGATTCGCACTGTGGAATTACCATGATTCTCACTGTGTAATTACCGTGATTCACTCTGTGGAATTACCATGACTCTCATTGTGGAATTACCATGATTCACAATGTGGAATTATTGTGATTAACTCTGTGGAATTACCGTGATTCTCAGTGTGGTATTACCATGATTCTCACTGTGTAATTACTGTGATTAACTCTGTGGAATTATCGTGATTCTCAGTGCAGTATTACCATGATTCTCACTGTGTAGTTACTGTGATTCACTCTGTGGAATTACCGTGATTCTCAGTGTGGATTTACCATGCTTCTCAGTGTGGTATTACTGTGATTCGCACTGTGGAATTACCGTGATTCACACTGTGGAATTACCATGATTCTCAGTGTGTTATTACTGTGATTCGCACTGTCGATTTACCGTGATTCACACTGTGGAATTGCCGTGATTCGCTGTGTGTTATTACCGTGATTCGCACTGTGGAATTGCCGTGATTCTCAGTGTGTAATTACTGTGATTCACACTGTGGAATTACCATGATTCTCAATGTGTTATTACCGTGATTCACACTGTGGTATTACCGTGATTTTCACTGTGGAATTACCGTGATTTAAACTGTGGAATTACCATGATTCACACTGTGGAATTACCGTGAATCTCACTGTGTAAATACCGTAATTCACACTGTGGAATTACCGTGATTCACACTGTGGAGTTACCTTGATTCAAACTGTGGAATTACCGTGATTCTCACTGTGGAATTACCGTAATTCACACTGTGGAAATACCATGATTCACACTCTGTATTTACCGTGATTTGCACTGTGTATTTACCGTGATTCACACAGTGTAAATACCGTGATTCGCACTGTGGAATTACCGGGATTCTCAGTGTGGAATTATCGTGATTCACACCGTGGAATTACCGTGATTCACACTTTCGAATTACTGTGATTCACTGTGTGGAATTACCGTGATTTGCTCAGTGGAATTACCCTGATTCACAGTGTGGAATTACCGTAATTCACAGTGTGGGATTACCGTGATTCACACTGTTGTATTACGGTCATTCACACTGTGGAATTACCATGATTCGCACTGTGGAATTACTGTGATTCACACTGTGGAATTACCGTGATTCACTCTGTTGAATTACCGTGATTCTCACTGTGTTATTACCATGATTCGCACTGTGGAATTACAGTGATTCTCAGTGTGGTATTACCATGATTCACACTGTGGGTTTCCCGTGATTCTCAGTGTGGCATTACCGTCATTCGCACTGTGAAATTGCCATGATTCGCACTGTGAAATTGACATGATTCGCACTGTGAAATTGCCATGATTCGCACTGTGGAATTGCCATGACTCTCAGTGTGTTATTACCGTGATTCACACTGTGGAATTACCGTGATTCTCAGTGTGTTATTACGGTGATTCGCACTGTGGAATTACCGTGATTCTCAGTGTGTAATTACCGTTTTTCACACTGTGGAATTACCATGATTCTGAGTGTGTTATTACTGTGATGCGCACTGTGCAATTACCGTGAATCGCACTGTGTAATTACTGTGATTCACTCCGTGGAATTACGCTGAATCTCAGTGTGGGATTAACGAGATTCTGAGTGGAATTTCCGTGATTCGCACTTTCGAATTGCCATCATTTGCACTGTGGAATTATCGTGATTCTCAGTGTGTTTTACCGTGATTCACACTGTGGAATTACTGTAATTCTCAGTGTGTTATTACCGTGATTCACACTGTGGAATTACCATGATTCTGAGTTTGCACTTACCGTGATTCACACTGTGGAATTGCCATGAATCACACTGTGGAATTACCTTGATTGACACTGTGGAATTACCGTGATTCTCAGTGTGTTATTACCATGATTCGCACTGTGGAATTACCGTGATACTCAGTGAGTTATTAGCATGATTCACACTGTGTAATTACTGTGATTCACTCTGTGGAATTACCTTGATTCTCAGTGTGGTATTACCACGATTCTCACTGTGTAATTACTGTGATCCACTCTGAGGAATTACCGTTATTCTCAGTGTGGTATTACCATGATTCTCACTGTGTAATTACTCTGATTCACTCTGTGGAATTACCATGATTCTCAGTGTGTTGTTACCGTGATTCACACTGTGGAATTACCATGATTCTCACTGTGTAATTACCGTGATTCACTCTGTGGAATTACCGTGATTCTCAGTGTGGATATCCATGATTCACAATGTGGAATTACTGTGATTAACTCTGTGGAATTACCGTCATTCTTAGTGTGGTATGACCATGATTCACACTGTGGAATTACTGTGTTTCACTCTGTGGAATTACCGTGATTCTCAGTGTGGTATTACTGAGATTCACTCTGTGGAGATACAGTGATTCACACTGTGGAATTACCATGATTCTCAGTGTGTTATTACCGTGATTCACACTGTGGAATTACCGTCATTCTCAGTGTGGTATTCCCGTGATTGACACTATGGAATTACCATGATTCTCAATGTGTTATTACTGTCATACGCACTGTGGAATTACCGTGATACTCAGTGTCTTATTACCGTGATTCACACTGTGTAATTACCATGATTCTGAGTTTGCACTTACCGTGATTAACACTGTGGAATTGCCATGAATCACACTGTGGAATTACCGTGATTGACACTGTGGAATTACCGTGATTCTCAGTGTGTTATTACCGTGATTCGCACTGTGGAATTACCGTGATACTCAGTGAGTTATTAGCATGATTCACACTGTGTAATTACTGTGATTCACTCTGTGGAATTACCTTGATTCTCAGTGTGGTATTACCACGATTCTCACTGTGTAATTACTGTGATCCACTCTGTGGAATTACCGTTATTCTCAGTGTGGTATTACCGTGATTCTCACTGTGTAATTACTCTGATTCACTCTGTGGAATTACCATGATTCTCAGTGTGTGGTTACCGTGATTCGCACTGTGGAATTACCATGATTCTCACTGTGTAATTACCGTGATTCACTCTGTGGAATTACCATGACTCTCAGTGTGGAATTACCATGATTCACAATGTGGAATTATTGTGATTAACTCTGTGGAATTACCGTGATTCTCAGTGTGGTATTACCATGATTCTCACTGTGTAATTACTGTGATTAACTCTGTGGAATTATCGTGATTCTCAGTGCAGTATTACCATGATTCTCACTGTGTAGTTACTGTGATTCACTCTGTGGAATTACCGTGATTCTCAGTGTGGATTTACCATGCTTCTCAGTGTGGTATTACTGTGATTCGCACTGTGGAATTACCGTGATTCACACTGTGGAATTACCATGATTCTCAGTGTGTTATTACTGTGATTCGCACTGTCGATTTACCGTGATTCACACTGTGGAATTGCCGTGATTCGCTGTGTGTTATTACCGTGATTCGCACTGTGGAATTGCCGTGATTCTCAGTGTGTAATTACTGTGATTCACACTGTGGAATTACCATGATTCTCAATGTGTTATTACCGTGATTCACACTGTGGTATTACCGTGATTTTCACTGTGGAATTACCGTGATTTAAACTGTGGAATTACCATGATTCACACTGTGGAATTACCGTGAATCTCACTGTGTAAATACCGTAATTCACACTGTGGAATTACCGTGATTCACACTGTGGAGTTACCTTGATTCAAACTGTGGAATTACCGTGATTCTCACTGTGGAATTACCGTAATTCACACTGTGGAAATACCATGATTCACACTCTGTATTTACCGTGATTTGCACTGTGTATTTACCGTGATTCACACAGTGTAAATACCGTGATTCGCACTGTGGAATTACCGGGATTCTCAGTGTGGAATTATCGTGATTCACACCGTGGAATTACCGTGATTCACACTTTCGAATTACTGTGATTCACTGTGTGGAATTACCGTGATTTGCTCAGTGGAATTACCCTGATTCACAGTGTGGAATTACCGTAATTCACAGTGTGGGATTACCGTGATTCACACTGTTGTATTACGGTCATTCACACTGTGGAATTACCATGATTCGCACTGTGGAATTACTGTGATTCACACTGTGGAATTACCGTGATTCACTCTGTTGAATTACCGTGATTCTCACTGTGTTATTACCATGATTCGCACTGTGGAATTACAGTGATTCTCAGTGTGGTATTACCATGATTCACACTGTGGGTTTCCCGTGATTCTCAGTGTGGCATTACCGTCATTCGCACTGTGAAATTGCCATGATTCGCACTGTGAAATTGACATGATTCGCACTGTGAAATTGCCATGATTCGCACTGTGGAATTGCCATGACTCTCAGTGTGTTATTACCGTGATTCACACTGTGGAATTACCGTGATTCTCAGTGTGTTATTACGGTGATTCGCACTGTGGAATTACCGTGATTCTCAGTGTGTAATTACCGTTTTTCACACTGTGGAATTACCATGATTCTGAGTGTGTTATTACTGTGATGCGCACTGTGCAATTACCGTGAATCGCACTGTGTAATTACTGTGATTCACTCCGTGGAATTACGCTGAATCTCAGTGTGGGATTAACGAGATTCTGAGTGGAATTTCCGTGATTCGCACTTTCGAATTGCCATCATTTGCACTGTGGAATTATCGTGATTCTCAGTGTGTTTTACCGTGATTCACACTGTGGAATTACTGTAATTCTCAGTGTGTTATTACCGTGATTCACACTGTGGAATTACCATGATTCTGAGTTTGCACTTACCGTGATTCACACTGTGGAATTGCCATGAATCACACTGTGGAATTACCTTGATTGACACTGTGGAATTACCGTGATTCTCAGTGTGTTATTACCATGATTCGCACTGTGGAATTACCGTGATACTCAGTGAGTTATTAGCATGATTCACACTGTGTAATTACTGTGATTCACTCTGTGGAATTACCTTGATTCTCAGTGTGGTATTACCACGATTCTCACTGTGTAATTACTGTGATCCACTCTGAGGAATTACCGTTATTCTCAGTGTGGTATTACCATGATTCTCACTGTGTAATTACTCTGATTCACTCTGTGGAATTACCATGATTCTCAGTGTGTTGTTACCGTGATTCACACTGTGGAATTACCATGATTCTCACTGTGTAATTACCGTGATTCACTCTGTGGAATTACCGTGATTCTCAGTGTGGATATCCATGATTCACAATGTGGAATTACTGTGATTAACTCTGTGGAATTACCGTCATTCTTAGTGTGGTATGACCATGATTCACACTGTGGAATTACTGTGTTTCACTCTGTGGAATTACCGTGATTCTCAGTGTGGTATTACTGAGATTCACTCTGTGGAGATACAGTGATTCACACTGTGGAATTACCATGATTCTCAGTGTGTTATTACCGTGATTCACACTGTGGAATTACCGTCATTCTCAGTGTGGTATTCCCGTGATTGACACTATGGAATTACCATGATTCTCAATGTGTTATTACTGTCATACGCACTGTGGAATTACCGTGATACTCAGTGTCTTATTACCGTGATTCACACTGTGTAATTACTGTGATTCACTCTGTGGAATTATCTGGATTCTCAGTGTGGTATTACAGTGATTCTCACTGTGTAATTACTGTGATTAACTCTGTGGAATTACTGTGATTCACAGTGGGTTATAACCATGATTCTCACTTTGTAATTACTGTGATTCTCTCTGTGGAATTACCGTGATACTCAGTGGATAGTTACCGTGGTTCACACTTTGCAATTACCATGATTCTCACTGTGTAATTACCGTGATTCACTCTGTGGAATTACCGTGATTCTAAGTTTGGTATTACCATGATTCTCACTGTGTAATTACTGTGATTCACTCTGTGGAATTACCGTGATTCTCAGTGTTGGATTACCATGATTCACACTGTGGAATTACTGTGTTTCACTCTGTGGAATTACCGTGGTTCACCCTTTGGAATTACCCTGATTCTCAGTGTGGTATTACCGTGATTCACACTGTGGAATTACCGTGATTCTCAGTGTGGAATTACCATGATTCACGCTGTGGAATTACCGTGATTCAGACTGTGGAATTACCATGATTCTGAGTGTGGTATTACTGTGATTCACACTGTGGAATTGCTGTGATTCACAGTGTGTTATTACCGTGATTCGCACTGTGGAATTGCCGTGATTCTCAGTGTGTAATTACCGTGATTCACACTGTGGAATTACCATGATTCTCAGTGTGTTATTGCCATGATTCACACTGTGGAATTGCCCTGATTCTCAGTGTGTTATTACCGTGATTCGCACTGTGGATTAACCGTGATTCTCAGTGTAAAATTACCGTGATTCACACTGTGTAATTACTGTGATACACTCTGTGGAATTACCATGATTCTCCGTGTGGGATTAACGTGATTCTGAGTGGAATTACTGTGATTCGCACTTTGGAATTGCCATGATTTGCACGGTGGAATTATCGTAATTCTCAGTGTGCTATTACCGTGATTCGCACTGTGGAATTACTGTGATTCTCAGTTTGTACTTACCATGATTCACACCGTGGAATTGCCATGAATCGCTCTGTGGAATTACCGTGATTGACGCTATGGAATTACCGTGATTCTCAGTGTGTTATTACTGTCATACGCACTGTGGAATTACCGTGATCCTCAGTGTGTTATTACCGTGATTCACACTGCGTAATTACTCTGATTCACTCTGTGGAATTATCTTGATTCTCAGTGTGGTATTACCATGATTCTCACTGTGTAATTACTGTGATTAACTCTGTGGAATTATCGTGATTCTCAGTGCAGTATTACCATGATTCTCACTGTGTAGTTACTGTGATTCACTCTGTGGAATTACCGTGATGCTCAGTGTGGATTTACCATGCTTCTCAGTGTGGTATTACTGTGATTCGCACTGTGGAATTACCGTGATTCACACTGTGGAATTACCATGATTCTCAGTGTGTTATTACTGTGATTCGCACTGTCGATTTACCGTGATTCACACTGTGGAATTGCCGTGATTCGCTGTGTGTTATTACCGTGATTCGCACTGTGGAATTGCCGTGATTCTCAGTGTGTAATTACTGTGATTCACACTGTGGAATTACCATGATTCTCAATGTGTTATTACCGTGATTCACACTGTGGTATTACCGTGATTTTCACTGTGGAATTACCGTGATTTAAACTGTGGAATTACCATGATTCACACTGTGGAATTACCGTGAATCTCACTGTGTAAATATCGTAATTCACACTGTGGAATTACCGTGATTCACACTGTGGAGTTACCTTGATTCACACTGTGGAATTACCGTGATTCTCACTGTGGAATTACCGTAATTCACACTCTGTAATTACCATGATTAACACTGTGGAATTACTGTGATTCGCACTGTGGAAATACCATGATTCACACTCTGTATTTACCGTGATTTGCACTGTGTATTTACCGTGATTCACACTGTGTAAATACCGTGATTCGCACTGTGGAATTACCGGGATTCTCAGTGTGGAATTATCGTGATTCACACTGTGGAATTACCGTGATTCACACTTTCGAATTACCGTGATTCACTGTGTGGAATTACCGTGATTTGCTCAGTGGAATTACCGTGATTCACAGTGTGGAATTACCGTAATTCACAGTGTGGGATTACCGTGATTCACACTGTTGTATTACGGTCATTCACACTGTGGAATTACCATGATTCGCACTGTGGAATTACTGTGATTCACACTGTGGAATTACCGTGATTCACTCTGTTGAATTACCATGATTCTCACTGTGTTATTACCATGATTCGCACTGTGGAATTACCGTGATTCTCAGTGTGGTATTACCATGATTCACACTGTCGGTTTCCCGTGATTCTCAGTGTCGCATTACCGTCATTCGCACTGTGAAATTGCCATGATTCGCACTGTGAAATTGCCATGATTCGCACTGTGAAATTGCCATGATTCGCACTGTGGAATTGCCATGATTCTCAGATGTTATTACCGTGATTCACACTGTGGAATTACCGTGATTCTCAGTGTGTTATTACGGTGATTCGCACTGTGGAATTACCGTGATTCTCAGTGTGTAATTACCGTTTTTCACACTGTGGAATTACCATGATCCTGAGTGTGTTATTACTGTGATGCGCACTGTGCAATTACCGTGAATCGCCCTGTGTAATTACTGTGATTCACTCCGTGGAATTACCCTGATTCTCAGTGTGGGATTAACGAGATTCTGAGTGGAATTTCCGTGATTCGCACTTTCGAATTGCCATCATTTGCACTGTGGAATTATCGTGATTCTCAGTGTGTTATTACCGCGATTCACACTGCAAAATTACTGTAATTCTTAGTGTGTTATTACCGTGATTCACACTGTGGAATTACCATGATTCTGAGTTTGCACTTACCGTGATTAACACTGTGGAATTGCCATGAATCACACTGTGGAATTACCGTGATTGACACTGTGGAATTACCGTGATTCTCAGTGTGTTATTACCGTGATTCGCACTGTGGAATTACCGTGATACTCAGTGAGTTATTAGCATGATTCACACTGTGTAATTACTGTGATTCACTCTGTGGAATTACCTTGATTCTCAGTGTGGTATTACCACGATTCTCACTGTGTAATTACTGTGATCCACTCTGTGGAATTACCGTTATTCTCAGTGTGGTATTACCGTGATTCTCACTGTGTAATTACTCTGATTCACTCTGTGGAATTACCATGACTCTCAGTGTGGAATTACCATGATTCACAATGTGGAATTATTGTGATTAACTCTGTGGAATTACCGTGATTCTCAGTGTGGTATTACCATGATTCTCACTGTGTAATTACTGTGATGAACTCTGTGGAATTATCGTGATTCTCAGTGCAGTATTACCATGATTCTCACTGTGTAGTTACTGTGATTCACTCTGTGGAATTACCGTGATTCTCAGTGTGGATTTACCATGCTTCTCAGTGTGGTATTACTGTGATTCGCACTGTGGAATTACCGTGATTCACACTGTGGAATTACCATGATTCTCAGTGTGTTATTACTGTGATTCGCACTGTCGATTTACCGTGATTCACACTGTGGAATTGCCGTGATTCGCTGTGTGTTATTACCGTGATTCGCACTGTGGAATTGCCGTGATTCTCAGTGTGTAATTACTGTGATTCACACTGTGGAATTACCATGATTCTCAATGTGTTATTACCGTGATTCACACTGTGGTATTACCGTGATTTTCACTGTGGAATTACCGTGATTTAAACTGTGGAATTATCATGATTCACACTGTGGAATTACCGTGAATCTCACTGTGTAAATACCGTAATTCACACTGTGGAATTACCGTGATTCACACTGTGGAATTACCTTGATTCAAACTGTGGAATTACCGTGATTCTCACTGTGGAATTACCGTAATTCACACTCTGTTATTACCATGATTCACACTGTGGAATTACTGTGATTCGCACTGTGGAAATACCATGATTCACACTCTGTATTTACCGTGATTTGCACTGTGTATTTACCGTGATTCACACAGTGTAAATACCGTGATTCGCACTGTGGAATTACCGGGATTCTCAGTGTGGAATTATCGTGATTCACACCGTGGAATTACCGTGATTCACACTTTCGAATTACTGTGATTCACTGTGTGGAATTACCGTGATTTGCTCAGTGGAATTACCCTGATTCACAGTGTGGAATTACCGTAATTCACAGTGTGGGATTACCGTGATTCACACTGTTGTATTACGGTCATTCACACTGTGGAATTACCATGATTCGCACTGTGGAATTACTGTGATTCACACTGTGGAATTACCGTGATTCACTCTGTTGAATTACCGTGATTCTCACTGTGTTATTACCATGATTCGCACTGTGGAATTACAGTGATTCTCAGTGTGGTATTACCATGATTCACACTGTGGGTTTCCCGTGATTCTCAGTGTGGCATTACCGTCATTCGCACTGTGAAATTGCCATGATTCGCACTGTGAAATTGACATGATTCGCACTGTGAAATTGCCATGATTCGCACTGTGGAATTGCCATGACTCTCAGTGTGTTATTACCGTGATTCACACTGTGGAATTACCGTGATTCTCAGTGTGTTATTACGGTGATTCGCACTGTGGAATTACCGTGATTCTCAGTGTGTAATTACCGTTTTTCACACTGTGGAATTACCATGATTCTGAGTGTGTTATTACTGTGATGCGCACTGTGCAATTACCGTGAATCGCACTGTGTAATTACTGTGATTCACTCCGTGGAATTACGCTGAATCTCAGTGTGGGATTAACGAGATTCTGAGTGGAATTTCCGTGATTCGCACTTTCGAATTGCCATCATTTGCACTGTGGAATTATCGTGATTCTCAGTGTGTTTTACCGTGATTCACACTGTGGAATTACTGTAATTCTCAGTGTGTTATTACCGTGATTCACACTGTGGAATTACCATGATTCTGAGTTTGCACTTACCGTGATTCACACTGTGGAATTGCCATGAATCACACTGTGGAATTACCTTGATTGACACTGTGGAATTACCGTGATTCTCAGTGTGTTATTACCATGATTCGCACTGTGGAATTACCGTGATACTCAGTGAGTTATTAGCATGATTCACACTGTGTAATTACTGTGATTCACTCTGTGGAATTACCTTGATTCTCAGTGTGGTATTACCACGATTCTCACTGTGTAATTACTGTGATCCACTCTGAGGAATTACCGTTATTCTCAGTGTGGTATTACCATGATTCTCACTGTGTAATTACTCTGATTCACTCTGTGGAATTACCATGATTCTCAGTGTGTTGTTACCGTGATTCACACTGTGGAATTACCATGATTCTCACTGTGTAATTACCGTGATTCACTCTGTGGAATTACCGTGATTCTCAGTGTGGATATCCATGATTCACAATGTGGAATTACTGTGATTAACTCTGTGGAATTACCGTCATTCTTAGTGTGGTATGACCATGATTCACACTGTGGAATTACTGTGTTTCACTCTGTGGAATTACCGTGATTCTCAGTGTGGTATTACTGAGATTCACTCTGTGGAGATACAGTGATTCACACTGTGGAATTACCATGATTCTCAGTGTGTTATTACCGTGATTCACACTGTGGAATTACCGTCATTCTCAGTGTGGTATTCCCGTGATTGACACTATGGAATTACCATGATTCTCAATGTGTTATTACTGTCATACGCACTGTGGAATTACCGTGATACTCAGTGTCTTATTACCGTGATTCACACTGTGTAATTACTGTGATTCACTCTGTGGAATTATCTGGATTCTCAGTGTGGTATTACAGTGATTCTCACTGTGTAATTACTGTGATTAACTCTGTGGAATTACTGTGATTCACAGCGGGTTATAACCATGATTCTCACTTTGTAATTACTGTGATTCTCTCTGTGGAATTACCGTGATACTCAGTGGATAGTTACCGTGGTTCACACTTTGCAATTACCATGATTCTCACTGTGTAATTACCGTGATTCACTCTGTGGAATTACCGTGATTCTAAGTTTGGTATTACCATGATTCTCACTGTGTAATTACTGTGATTCACTCTGTGGAATTACCGTGATTCTCAGTGTTGGATTACCATGATTCACACTGTGGAATTACTGTGTTTCACTCTGTGGAATTACCGTGGTTCACCCTTTGGAATTACCCTGATTCTCAGTGTGGTATTACCGTGATTCACACTGTGGAATTACCGTGATTCTCAGTGTGGAATTACCATGATTCACGCTGTGGAATTACCGTGATTCAGACTGTGGAATTACCATGATTCTGAGTGTGGTATTACTGTGATTCACACTGTGGAATTGCTGTGATTCACAGTGTGTTATTACCGTGATTCGCACTGTGGAATTGCCGTGATTCTCAGTGTGTAATTACCGTGATTCACACTGTGGAATTACCATGATTCTCAGTGTGTTATTGCCATGATTCACACTGTGGAATTGCCCTGATTCTCAGTGTGTTATTACCGTGATTCGCACTGTGGATTAACCGTGATTCTCAGTGTAAAATTACCGTGATTCACACTGTGTAATTACTGTGATACACTCTGTGGAATTACCATGATTCTCCGTGTGGGATTAACGTGATTCTGAGTGGAATTACTGTGATTCGCACTTTGGAATTGCCATGATTTGCACGGTGGAATTATCGTAATTCTCAGTGTGCTATTACCGTGATTCGCACTGTGGAATTACTGTGATTCTCAGTTTGTACTTACCATGATTCACACCGTGGAATTGCCATGAATCGCTCTGTGGAATTACCGTGATTGACGCTATGGAATTACCGTGATTCTCAGTGTGTTATTACTGTCATACGCACTGTGGAATTACCGTGATCCTCAGTGTGTTATTACCGTGATTCACACTGCGTAATTACTCTGATTCACTCTGTGGAATTATCTTGATTCTCAGTGTGGTATTACCATGATTCTCACTGTGTAATTACTGTGATTAACTCTGTGGAATTATCGTGATTCTCAGTGCAGTATTACCATGATTCTCACTGTGTAGTTACTGTGATTCACTCTGTGGAATTACCGTGATGCTCAGTGTGGATTTACCATGCTTCTCAGTGTGGTATTACTGTGATTCGCACTGTGGAATTACCGTGATTCACACTGTGGAATTACCATGATTCTCAGTGTGTTATTACTGTGATTCGCACTGTCGATTTACCGTGATTCACACTGTGGAATTGCCGTGATTCGCTGTGTGTTATTACCGTGATTCGCACTGTGGAATTGCCGTGATTCTCAGTGTGTAATTACTGTGATTCACACTGTGGAATTACCATGATTCTCAATGTGTTATTACCGTGATTCACACTGTGGTATTACCGTGATTTTCACTGTGGAATTACCGTGATTTAAACTGTGGAATTACCATGATTCACACTGTGGAATTACCGTGAATCTCACTGTGTAAATATCGTAATTCACACTGTGGAATTACCGTGATTCACACTGTGGAGTTACCTTGATTCACACTGTGGAATTACCGTGATTCTCACTGTGGAATTACCGTAATTCACACTCTGTAATTACCATGATTAACACTGTGGAATTACTGTGATTCGCACTGTGGAAATACCATGATTCACACTCTGTATTTACCGTGATTTGCACTGTGTATTTACCGTGATTCACACTGTGTAAATACCGTGATTCGCACTGTGGAATTACCGGGATTCTCAGTGTGGAATTATCGTGATTCACACTGTGGAATTACCGTGATTCACACTTTCGAATTACCGTGATTCACTGTGTGGAATTACCGTGATTTGCTCAGTGGAATTACCGTGATTCACAGTGTGGAATTACCGTAATTCACAGTGTGGGATTACCGTGATTCACACTGTTGTATTACGGTCATTCACACTGTGGAATTACCATGATTCGCACTGTGGAATTACTGTGATTCACACTGTGGAATTACCGTGATTCACTCTGTTGAACTACCGTGATTCTCACTGTGTTATTACCATGATTCGCACTGTGGAATTACCGTGATTCTCAGTGTGGTATTACCATGATTCACACTGTCGGTTTCCCGTGATTCTCAGTGTCGCATTACCGTCATTCGCACTGTGAAATTGCCATGATTCGCACTGTGAAATTGCCATGATTCGCACTGTGAAATTGCCATGATTCGCACTGTGGAATTGCCATGATTCTCAGTGTGTTATTACCGTGATTCACACTGTGGAATTACCGTGATTCTCAGTGTGTTATTACGGTGATTCGCACTGTGGAATTACCGTGATTCTCAGTGTGTAATTACCGTTTTTCACACTGTGGAATTACCATGATCCTGAGTGTGTTATTACTGTGATGCGCACTGTGCAATTACCGTGAATCGCCCTGTGTAATTACTGTGATTCACTCCGTGGAATTACCCTGATTCTCAGTGTGGGATTAACGAGATTCTGAGTGGAATTTCCCTGATTCGCACTTTCGAATTGCCATCATTTGCACTGTGGAATTATCGTGATTCTCAGTGTGTTTTACCGTGATTCACACTGTGGAATTACTGTAATTCTCAGAGTGTTATTACCGTGATTCACACTGTGGAATTACCATGATTCTGAGTTTGCCCTTACCGTGATTCACAGTGTGGAATTGCCATGAATCACACTGTGGAATTACCGTGATTGACACTGTGGAATTACCGTGATTCTCAGTGTGTTATTACCGTGATTCGCACTGTGGAATTACCGTGATACTCAATGAGTTATTAGCATGATTCACACTGTGTAATTACTGTGATTCACTCTGTGGAATTACCTTGATTCTCAGTGTGTGGTTACCGTGATTCACACTGTGGAATTACCATGATTCTCACTGTGTAATTACTGTGATTTACTCTGTGGAATTCCCGTGATTCTCAGTGTGGAATTTCCATGATTCTCAGTGTGGTATTACTCTGATTCGCACTTTGGAATTACCGTGATTCACAGTGTGGTATTACCATGATTCTCACTGTGTAATTACTGAAATTTACTCTGTTGAATTACCGTGATTCTCAGTGTGGTATTACTCTGATTCGCACTTTGGAATTACCGTGATTCACACTGTGGAATTACCATGATTCTCAGTGTGGTATTACTGTGATTCGCACTGTGCAATTACCATGTTACACACCGTGGAATTGCCGTGATTCACATTGTGTTATTACTGTCATACGCACTGTGGAATTACCGTGTTCCTCATTGTGTTATTACCGTGATTCACACTGTGTAATTACTGTGATTGACTCTGTGGAATTATCTTGATTCTCAGTGTGGTATTACCATGATTCTCACTGTGTAATTACTGTGATTAACTCTGTGGAATTACCTTGATTCTCAGTGTGGTATTACCACTATTCTCACTGTGTAATTACTGTGATTCACTCTGTGGAATTACCGTTATTCTCAGTGTCGTATTACTATGATTATCACTGTGTAATTACTCTGATTCACTCTGTGGAATTACCATGATTCTCAGTGTGTTGTTACCGTGATTCACACTGTGGAATTACCATGATTCGCACTGTGTAATTACCATGATTCACTCTGGGGAATTACCGTGCTTCTCAGTGTGGTATTACCATGATTCTCACTGTGTAATTACCGTGATTCACTCTGTGGAATTACCATGATTCTCAGTTTGTTATTACAGTGATTCACACTGTGGAATAACCATGATTCGCACTGTGTAATTACCATGATTCACTCTGGGGAATTACCGTGATTCACAGTGTGTTATTACCGTGATTCGCACTGTGGAATTACCGTGATTCTCAGTGTGTTATTACCGTGATTCACACTGTGGAATTACCGTGATTCTCAGTGTGGTATTTCCGTGATTCACACTGTGGAATTACCGTGATTCTCAGTGTGTAATTACCGTGATTCACACTGTGTAATTGCTGTGATTCTCTCCGTGGAATTACCCCGATTCTCATTGTGGGATTAACGTGATTCTGAGTGGAATTTCCGTGATTCGCACTTTGGAATTGCCATGATTTGCACTGTGGAATTATCGTGATTCTCAGTGTGTTATTACCGTGATTCGCACTGTGGAATTACTGTGATTCTCAGTTTGTACTTACCGTGATTCACACTGTGTAATTGCTGTGATTCTCTCCGTGGAATTACCCCGATTCTCATTGTGGGATTAACGTGATTCTGAGTGGAGTTACCATGAATCGCACTGTGGAATTACCGTGATTGACACTATGGAATTACCATGATTCTAAATGTGTTATTACTGTCATACGCACTGTGGAATTACCGTGATACTCAGTGTGTTATTATCGTGATATGCCCTGTGTAATTAATGTGATTCACTCTGTGGAATTATCTGGATTCTCAGTGTGGTATTACAGTGATTCTCACTGTGTAATTACTGTGATTAACTCTGTGGAATTACTGTGATTCACAATGGGTTATAACCATGATTCTCACTGTGTAATTACTGTGATTCACTCTGTGGAATTACCTTGATTCTCAGTGTGTGGTTACCGTGATTCACACTGTGGAATTACCATGATTCTCACTGTGTAATTACTGTGATTTACTCTGTGGAATTCCCGTGATTCTCAGTGTGGAATTTCCATGATTCTCAGTGTGGTATTACTCTGATTCGCACTTTGGAATTACCGTGATTCACAGTGTGGTATTACCATGATTCTCACTGTGTAATTACTGAAATTTACTCTGTTGAATTACCGTGATTCTCAGTGTGGTATTACTCTGATTCGCACTTTGGAATTACCGTGATTCACACTGTGGAATTACCATGATTCTCAGTGTGGTATTACTGTGATTCGCACTGTGCAATTACCATGTTACACACCGTGGAATTGCCGTGATTCACATTGTGTTATTACTGTCATACGCACTGTGGAATTACCGTGTTCCTCAGTGTGTTATTACCGTGATTCACACTGTGTAATTACTGTGATTGACTCTGTGGAATTATCTTGATTCTCAGTGTGGTATTACCATGATTCTCACTGTGTAATTACTGTGATTAACTCTGTGGAATTACCTTGATTCTCAGTGTGGTATTACCACTATTCTCACTGTGTAATTACTGTGATTCACTCTGTGGAATTACCGTTATTCTCAGTGTCGTATTACTATGATTATCACTGTGTAATTACTCTGATTCACTCTGTGGAATTACCATGATTCTCAGTGTGTTGTTACCGTGATTCACACTGTGGAATTACCATGATTCGCACTGTGTAATTACCATGATTCACTCTGGGGAATTACCGTGCTTCTCAGTGTGGTATTACCATGATTCTCACTGTGTAATTACCGTGATTCACTCTGTGGAATTACCATGATTCTCAGTGTGTTATTACCGTGATTCACACTGTGGAATTACCATGATTCGCACTGTGTAATTACCATGATTCACTCTGGGGAATTACCGTGATTCACAGTGTGTTATTACCGTGATTCGCACTGTGGAATTACCGTGATTCTCAGTGTGTTATTACCGTGATTCACACTGTGGAATTACCGTGATTCTCAGTGTGGTATTTCCGTGATTCACACTGTGGAATTACCGTGATTCTCAGTGTGTAATTACCGTGATTCACACTGTGTAATTGCTGTGATTCTCTCCGTGGAATTACCCCGATTCTCATTGTGGGATTAACGTGATTCTGAGTGGAATTTCCGTGATACGCACTTTGGAATTGCCATGATTTGCACTGTGGAATTATCGTGATTCTCAGTGTGTTATTACCGTGATTCGCACTGTGGAATTACCGTGATTCTCAATGCATAGTTACCGTGGTTCACACTGTGGAATTACCATGATTCTCACTGTGTAATTACCGTGATTCACTCTGTGGAATTACCGTGATTCTCTGTTTGGTATTACCATGATTCTCACTGTGTAATTACTGTGATTCACTCTGTGGAATTGCCATGATTCTCAGTGTTGGATTACCATGATTCACACTGTGGAATTACTGTGTTTCACTCTGTGGAATTACCGTGATTCTCAGTGTGGTATTACTGAGATTCGCACTGTGGAGTTACCGTGATTCACACTGTGGAATTACCATGATTCTCAGTATGTTATTATCTTGATTCACACTGTGGAATTACCGTGATTCTCAGTGTGGTATTTCCGTGATTCACACTGTGGAATTACCGTGATTCACAGTGTGTAATTACCGTGATTCACTCTTTGGAATTACCGTTATTCTCAGTGTGGTATTATTGTGATTCGCACTGTGGAATTACCGTGGTTCACCCTTTGGAATTACCCTGATTCTCAGTGTGGTATTACCGTGATTCACACTGTGGAATTACCGTGATTCTCAGTGTGGAATTACCATGATTCACACTGTGGAATTACTGTGATTCACTCTGTGAAATTACCGTGATTCTCAGTGTGGTATTACCATGATTCTCACTTTGTAATTATTGTGATTCACACTGTGGAATTGCCGTGATTCTCAATGTGGAATTACAATGATTCTGAGTGTGGTATTACTGTGATTAACACTGTGGAATTACCGTGATTCACACTGTGGAATTGCCGTGATTCACAGTGTGTTATTACCGTGATTCGGACTGCGGAATTACCGTGATTCTCAGTGTGTAATTACCGTGATTCACACTGTGGAATTACCATGATTCTCAGTGTGCTATTGCCGTGATTCACACTGTGGAATTGCCTTTAATCTCAGTGTGTTATTACCGTGATTCACACTGTGGAATTACCATGATTCTGAGTTTGCACTTACCGTGATTCACACTGTGGAATTGCCATGAATCACACTGTGGAATTACCTTGATTGACACTGTGGAATTACCGTGATTCTCAGTGTCTTATTACCATGATTCACACTGTGGAATTACCGTGATACTCAGTGAGTTATTAGCATGATTCACACTGTGTAATTACTGTGATTCACTCTGTGGAATTACCTTGATTCTCAGTGTGGTATTGCCACGATTCTCACTGTGTAATTACTGTGATCCACTCTGAGGAATTACCGTTATTCTCAGTGTGGTATTACCATGATTCTCACTGTGTAATTACTCTGATTCACTCTGTGGAATTACCATGATTCTCAGTGTTTTGTTACCGTGATTCACACTGTGGAATTGCCATGAATCACACTGTGGAATTACCTTGATTGACACTGTGGAATTACCGTGATTCTCAGTGTGTTATTACCATGATTCGCACTGTGGAATTACCGTGATACTCAGTGAGTTATTAGCATGATTCACACTGTGTAATTACTGTGATTCACTCTGTGGAATTACCTTGATTCTCAGTGTGGTATTACCACGATTCTCACTGTGTAATTACTGTGATCCACTCTGAGGAATTACCGTTATTCTCAGTGTGGTATTACCATGATTCTCACTGTGTAATTACTCTGATTCACTCTGTGGAATTACCATGATTCTCAGTGTGTTGTTACCGTGATTCACACTGTGGAATTACCATGATTCTCACTGTGTAATTACCGTGATTCACTCTGTGGAATTACCGTGATTCTCAGTGTGGATATCCATGATTCACAATGTGGAATTACTGTGATTAACTCTGTGGAATTACCGTCATTCTTAGTGTGGTATGACCATGATTCACACTGTGGAATTACTGTGTTTCACTCTGTGGAATTACCGTGATTCTCAGTGTGGTATTACTGAGATTCACTCTGTGGAGATACAGTGATTCACACTGTGGAATTACCATGATTCTCAGTGTGTTATTACCGTGATTCACCCTGTGGAATTACCGTCATTCTCAGTGTGGTATTCCCGTGATTGACACTATGGAATTACCGTGATTCACACTGTGTAATTACTGTGATTCACTCTGTGGAATTATCTGGATTCTCAGTGTGGTATTACAGTGATTCTCACTGTGTAATTACTGTGATTAACTCTGTGGAATTACTGTGATTCACAGTGGGTTATAACCATGATTCTCACTTTGTAATTACTGTGATTCTCTCTGTGGAATTACCGTGATACTCAGTGGATAGTTACCGTGGTTCACACTTTGCAATTACCATGATTCTCACTGTGTAATTACCGTGATTCACTCTGTGGAATTACCGTGATTCTAAGTTTGGTATTACCATGATTCTCACTGTGTAATTACTGTGATTCACTCTGTGGAATTACCGTGATTCTCAGTGTTGGATTACCATGATTCACACTGTGGAATTACTGTGTTTCACTCTGTGGAATTACCGTGGTTCACCCTTTGGAATTACCCTGATTCTCAGTGTGGTATTACCGTGATTCACACTGTGGAATTACCGTGATTCTCAGTGTGGAATTACCATGATTCACACTGTGGAATTACCGTGATTCAGACTGTGGAATTACCATGATTCTGAGTGTGGTATTACTGTGATTCACACTGTGGAATTGCTGTGATTCACAGTGTGTTATTACCGTGATTCGCACTGTGGAATTGCCGTGATTCTCAGTGTGTAATTACCGTGATTCACACTGTGGAATTACCATGATTCTCAGTGTGTTATTGCCATGATTCACACTGTGGAATTGCCCTGATTCTCAGTGTGTTATTACCGTGATTCGCACTGTGGATTAACCGTGATTCTCAGTGTAAAATTACCGTGATTCACACTGTGTAATTACTGTGATACACTCTGTGGAATTACCATGATTCTCCGTGTGGGATTAACGTGATTCTGAGTGGAATTACTGTGATTCGCACTTTGGAATTGCCATGATTTGCACGGTGGAATTATCGTAATTCTCAGTGTGCTATTACCGTGATTCGCACTGTGGAATTACTGTGATTCTCAGTTTGTACTTACCATGATTCACACCGTGGAATTGCCATGAATCGCTCTGTGGAATTACCGTGATTGACGCTATGGAATTACCGTGATTCTCAGTGTGTTATTACTGTCATACGCACTGTGGAATTACCGTGATCCTCAGTGTGTTATTACCGTGATTCACACTGCGTAATTACTCTGATTCACTCTGTGGAATTATCTTGATTCTCAGTGTGGTATTACCATGATTCTCACTGTGTAATTACTGTGATTAACTCTGTGGAATTATCGTGATTCTCAGTGCAGTATTACCATGATTCTCACTGTGTAGTTACTGTGATTCACTCTGTGGAATTACCGTGATGCTCAGTGTGGATTTACCATGCTTCTCAGTGTGGTATTACTGTGATTCGCACTGTGGAATTACCGTGATTCACACTGTGGAATTACCATGATTCTCAGTGTGTTATTACTGTGATTCGCACTGTCGATTTACCGTGATTCACACTGTGGAATTGCCGTGATTCGCTGTGTGTTATTACGGTGATTCGCACTGTGGAATTGCCGTGATTCTCAGTGTGTAATTACTGTGATTCACACTGTGGAATTACCATGATTCTCAATGTGTTATTACCGTGATTCACACTGTGGTATTACCGTGATTTTCACTGTGGAATTACCGTGATTTAAACTGTGGAATTACCATGATTCACACTGTGGAATTACCGTGAATCTCACTGTGTAAATATCGTAATTCACACTGTGGAATTACCGTGATTCACACTGTGGAGTTACCTTGATTCACACTGTGGAATTACCGTGATTCTCACTGTGGAATTACCGTAATTCACACTCTGTAATTACCATGATTAACACTGTGGAATTACTGTGATTCGCACTGTGGAAATACCATGATTCACATTCTGTATTTACCGTGATTTGCACTGTGTGTTTACCGTGATTCACACTGTGTAAATACCGTGATTCGCACTGTGGAATTACCGGGATTCTCAGTGTGGAATTATCGTGATTCACACTGTGGAATTACCGTGATTCACACTTTCGAATTACCGTGATTCACTGTGTGGAATTACCGTGATTTGCTCAGTGGAATTACCGTGATTCACAGTGTGGAATTACCGTAATTCACAGTGTGGGATTACCGTGATTCACACTGTTGTATTACGGTCATTCACACTGTGGAATTACCATGATTCGCACTGTGGAATTACCGTGATTGACGCTATGGAATTACCATGATTCTCAGTGTGTTATTACTGTCATACGCACTGTGGAATTACCGTGATCCTCAGTGTGTTATTACCGTGATTCACACTGCGTAATTACTCTGATTCACTCTGTGGAATTATCTTGATTCTCAGTGTGGTATTACCATGATTCTCACTGTGTAATTACTGTGATTAACTCTGTGGAATTATCGTGATTCTCAGTGCAGTATTACCATGATTCTCACTGTGTAGTTACTGTGATTCACTCTGTGGAATTACCGTGATGCTCAGTGTGGATTTACCATGCTTCTCAGTGTGGTATTACTGTGATTCGCACTGTGGAATTACCGTGATTCACACTGTGGAATTACCATGATTCTCAGTGTGTTATTACTGTGATTCGCACTGTCGATTTACCGTGATTCACACTGTGGAATTGCCGTGATTCGCTGTGTGTTATTACCGTGATTCGCACTGTGGAATTGCCGTGATTCTCAGTGTGTAATTACTGTGATTCACACTGTGGAATTACCATGATTCTCAATGTGTTATTACCGTGATTCACACTGTGGTATTACCGTGATTTTCACTGTGGAATTACCGTGATTTAAACTGTGGAATTACCATGATTCACACTGTGGAATTACCGCGAATCTCACTGTGTAAATATCGTAATTCACACTGTGGAATTACCGTGATTCACACTGTGGAGTTACCTTGATTCACACTGTGGAATTACCGTGATTCTCACTGTGGAATTACCGTAATTCACACTCTGTAATTACCATGATTAACACTGTGGAATTACTGTGATTCGCACTGTGGAAATACCATGATTCACACTCTGTATTTACCGTGATTTGCACTGTGTATTTACCGTGATTCACACTGTGTAAATACCGTGATTCGCACTGTGGAATTACCGGGATTCTCAGTGTGGAATTATCGTGATTCACACTGTGGAATTACCGTGATTCACACTTTCGAATTACCGTGATTCACTGTGTGGAATTACCGTGATTTGCTCAGTGGAATTACCGTGATTCACAGTGTGGAATTACCGTAATTCACAGTGTGGGATTACCGTGATTCACACTGTTGTATTACGGTCATTCACACTGTGGAATTACCATGATTCGCACTGTGGAATTACTGTGATTCACACTGTGGAATTACCGTGATTCACTCTGTTGAATTACCGTGATTCTCACTGTGTTATTACCATGATTCGCACTGTGGAATTACCGTGATTCTCAGTGTGGTATTACCATGATTCACACTGTCGGTTTCCCGTGATTCTCAGTGTCGCATTACCGTCATTCGCACTGTGAAATTGCCATGATTCGCACTGTGAAATTGCCATGATTCGCACTGTGAAATTGCCATGATTCGCACTGTGGAATTGCCATGATTCTCAGTGTGTTATTACCGTGATTCACACTGTGGAATTACCGTGATTCTCAGTGTGTTATTACGGTGATTCGCACTGTGGAATTACCGTGATTCTCAGTGTGTAATTACCGTTTTTCACACTGTGGAATTACCATGATCCTGAGTGTGTTATTACTGTGATGCGCACTGTGCAATTACCGTGAATCGCCCTGTGTAATTACTGTGATTCACTCCGTGGAATTACCCTGATTCTCAGTGTGGGATTAACGAGATTCTGAGTGGAATTTCCGTGATTCGCACTTTCGAATTGCCATCATTTGCACTGTGGAATTATCGTGATTCTCAGTGTGTTTTACCGTGATTCACACTGTGGAATTACTGTAATTCTCAGAGTGTTATTACCGTGATTCACACTGTGGAATTACCATGATTCTGAGTTTGCCCTTACCGTGATTCACAGTGTGGAATTGCCATGAATCACACTGTGGAATTACCGTGATTGACACTGTGGAATTACCGTGATTCTCAGTGTGTTATTACCGTGATTCGCACTGTGGAATTACCGTGATACTCAATGAGTTATTAGCATGATTCACACTGTGTAATTACTGTGATTAACTCTGTGGAATTACTGTGATTCACAGTGGGTTATAACCATGATTCTCACTTTGTAATTACTGTGATTCTCTCTGTGGAATTACCGTGATACTCAGTGGATAGTTACCGTGGTTCACACTTTGCAATTACCATGATTCTCACTGTGTAATTACCGTGATTCACTCTGTGGAATTACCGTGATTCTAAGTTTGGTATTACCATGATTCTCACTGTGTAATTACTGTGATTCACTCTGTGGAATTACCGTGATTCTCAGTGTTGGATTACCATGATTCACACTGTGGAATTACTGTGTTTCACTCTGTGGAATTACCGTGGTTCACCCTTTGGAATTACCCTGATTCTCAGTGTGGTATTACCGTGATTCACACTGTGGAATTACCGTGATTCTCAGTGTGGAATTACCATGATTCACACTGTGGAATTACCGTGATTCAGACTGTGGAATTACCATGATTCTGAGTGTGGTATTACTGTGATTCACACTGTGGAATTGCTGTGATTCACAGTGTGTTATTACCGTGATTCGCACTGTGGAATTGCCGTGATTCTCAGTGTGTAATTACCGTGATTCACACTGTGGAATTACCATGATTCTCAGTGTGTTATTGCCATGATTCACACTGTGGAATTGCCCTGATTCTCAGTGTGTTATTACCGTGATTCGCACTGTGGATTAACCGTGATTCTCAGTGTAAAATTACCGTGATTCACACTGTGTAATTACTGTGATACACTCTGTGGAATTACCATGATTCTCAGTGTGGGATTAACGTGATTCTGAGTGGAATTACTGTGATTCGCACTTTGGAATTGCCATGATTTGCACGGTGGAATTATCGTAATTCTCAGTGTGCTATTACCGTTTTTCGCACTGTGGAATTACTGTGATTCTCAGTTTGTACTTACCATGATTCACACCGTGGAATTGCCATGAATCGCTCTGTGGAATTACCGTGATTGACGCTATGGAATTACCGTGATTCTCAGTGTGTTATTACTGTCATACGCACTGTGGAATTACCGTGATCCTCAGTGTGTTATTACCGTGATTCACACTGCGTAATTACTCTGATTCACTCTGTGGAATTATCTTGATTCTCAGTGTGGTATTACCATGATTCTCACTGTGTAATTACTGTGATTAACTCTGTGGAATTATCGTGATTCTCAGTGCAGTATTACCATGATTCTCACTGTGTAGTTACTGTGATTCACTCTGTGGAATTACCGTGATGCTCAGTGTGGATTTACCATGCTTCTCAGTGTGGTATTACTGTGATTCGCACTGTGGAATTACCGTGATTCACACTGTGGAATTACCATGATTCTCAGTGTGTTATTACTGTGATTCGCACTGTCGATTTACCGTGATTCACACTGTGGAATTGCCGTGATTCGCTGTGTGTTATTACCGTGATTCGCACTGTGGAATTGCCGTGATTCTCAGTGTGTAATTACTGTGATTCACACTGTGGAATTACCATGATTCTCAATGTGTTATTACCGTGATTCACACTGTGGTATTACCGTGATTTTCACTGTGGAATTACCGTGATTTAAACTGTGGAATTACCATGATTCACACTGTGGAATTACCGTGAATCTCACTGTGTAAATATCGTAATTCACACTGTGGAATTACCGTGATTCACACTGTGGAGTTACCTTGATTCACACTGTGGAATTACCGTGATTCTCACTGTGGAATTACCGTAATTCACACTCTGTAATTACCATGATTAACACTGTGGAATTACTGTGATTCGCACTGTGGAAATACCATGATTCACACTCTGTATTTACCGTGATTTGCACTGTGTATTTACCGTGATTCACACTGTGTAAATACCGTGATTCGCACTGTGGAATTACCGGGATTCTCAGTGTGGAATTATCGTGATTCACACTGTGGAATTACCGTGATTCACACTTTCGAATTACCGTGATTCACTGTGTGGAATTACCGTGATTTGCTCAGTGGAATTACCGTGATTCACAGTGTGGAATTACCGTAATTCACAGTGTGGGATTACCGTGATTCACACTGTTGTATTACGGTCATTCACACTGTGGAATTACCATGATTCGCACTGTGGAATTACTGTGATTCACACTGTGGAATTACCGTGATTCACTCTGTTGAATTACCGTGATTCTCACTGTGTTATTACCATGATTCGCACTGTGGAATTACCGTGATTCTCAGTGTGGTATTACCATGATTCACACTGTCGGTTTCCCGTGATTCTCAGTGTCGCATTACCGTCATTCGCACTGTGAAATTGCCATGATTCGCACTGTGAAATTGCCATGATTCGCACTGTGAAATTGCCATGATTCGCACTGTGGAATTGCCATGATTCTCAGTGTGTTATTACCGTGATTCACACTGTGGAATTACCGTGATTCTCAGTGTGTTATTACGGTGATTCGCACTGTGGAATTACCGTGATTCTCAGTGTGTAATTACCGTTTTTCACACTGTGGAATTACCATGATCCTGAGTGTGTTATTACTGTGATGCGCACTGTGCAATTACCGTGAATCGCCCTGTGTAATTACTGTGATTCACTCCGTGGAATTACCCTGATTCTCAGTGTGGGATTAACGAGATTCTGAGTGGAATTTCCGTGATTCGCACTTTCGAATTGCCATCATTTGCACTGTGGAATTATCGTGATTCTCAGTGTGTTTTACCGTGATTCACACTGTGGAATTACTGTAATTCTCAGAGTGTTATTACCGTGATTCACACTGTGGAATTACCATGATTCTGAGTTTGCCCTTACCGTGATTCACAGTGTGGAATTGCCATGAATCACACTGTGGAATTACCGTGATTGACACTGTGGAATTACCGTGATTCTCAGTGTGTTATTACCGTGATTCGCACTGTGGAATTACCGTGATACTCAATGAGTTATTAGCATGATTCACACTGTGTAATTACTGTGATTCACTCTGTGGAATTACCTTGATTCTCAGTGTGTGGTTACCGTGATTCACACTGTGGAATTACCATGATTCTCACTGTGTAATTACTGTGATTTACTCTGTGGAATTCCCGTGATTCTCAGTGTGGAATTTCCATGATTCTCAGTGTGGTATTACTCTGATTCGCACTTTGGAATTACCGTGATTCACATTGTGGTATTACCATGATTCTCACTGTGTAATTACTGAAATTTACTCTGTTGAATTACCGTGATTCTCAGTGTGGTATTACTCTGATTCGCACTTTGGAATTACCGTGATTCACACTGTGGAATTACCTTGATTCTCAGTGTGGTATTACTGTGATTCGCACTGTGCAATTACCATGTTACACACCGTGGAATTGCCGTGATTCACATTGTGTTATTACTGTCATACGCACTGTGGAATTACCGTGTTCCTCAGTGTGTTATTACCGTGATTCACACTGTGTAATTACTGTGATTGACTCTGTGGAATTATCTTGATTCTCAGTGTGGTATTACCATGATTCTCACTGTGTAATTACTGTGATTAACTCTGTGGAATTACCTTGATTCTCAGTGTGGTATTACCACTATTCTCACTGTGTAATTACTGTGATTCACTCTGTGGAATTACCGTTATTCTCAGTGTCGTATTACTATGATTATCACTGTGTAATTACTCTGATTCACTCTGTGGAATTACCATGATTCTCAGTGTGTTGTTACCGTGATTCACACTGTGGAATTACCATGATTCGCACTGTGTAATTACCATGATTCACTCTGGGGAATTACCGTGCTTCTCAGTGTGGTATTACCATGATTCTCACTGTGTAATTACCGTGATTCACTCTGTGGAATTACCATGATTCTCAGTGTGTTATTACCGTGATTCACACTGTGGAATTACCATGATTCGCACTGTGTAATTACCATGATTCACTCTGGGGAATTACCGTGATTCACAGTGTGTTATTACCGTGATTCGCACTGTGGAATTACCGTGATTCTCAGTGTGTTATTACCGTGATTCACACTGTGGAATTACCGTGATTCTCAGTGTGGTATTTCCGTGATTCACACTGTGGAATTACCGTGATTCTCAGTGTGTAATTACCGTGATTCACACTGTGTAATTGCTGTGATTCTCTCCGTGGAATTACCCCGATTCTCATTGTGGGATTAACGTGATTCTGAGTGGAATTTCCGTGATTCGCACTTTGGAATTGCCATGATTTGCACTGTGGAATTATCGTGATTCTCAGTGTGTTATTACCGTGACTCGCACTGTGGAATTACTGTGATTCTCAGTTTGTACTTACCGTGATTCACACTGTGTAATTGCTGTGATTCTCTCCGTGGAATTACCCCGATTCTCATTGTGGGATTAACGTGATTCTGAGTGGAGTTACCATGAATCGCACTGTGGAATTACCGTGATTGACACTATGGAATTACCATGATTCTAAATGTGTTATTACTGTCATACGCACTGTGGAATTACCATGATACTCAGTGTGTTATTATCGTGATATGCCCTGTGTAATTAATGTGATTCACTCTGTGGAATTATCTGGATTCTCAGAGTGGTATTACAGTGATTCTCACTGTGTAATTACTGTGATTAACTCTGTGGAATTACTGTGATTCACAATGGGTTATAACCATGATTCTCATTGTGTAATTACTGTGATTCTCTCTGTGGAATTACCGTGATACTCAATGCATAGTTACCGTGGTTCACACTGTGGAATTACCATGATTCTCACTGTGTAATTACCGTGATTCACTCTGTGGAATTACCGTGATTCTCAGTTTGGTATTACCATGATTCTCACTGTGTAATTACTGTGATTCACTCTGTGGAATTGCCATGATTCTCAGTGTTGGATTACCATGATTCACACTGTGGAATTACTGTGTTTCACTCTGTGGAATTACCTTGATTCTCAGTGTGGTATTACTGAGATTCGCACTGTGGAGTTACCGTGATTCACACTGTGGAATTACCATGATTCTCAGTATGTTATTACCGTGATTCACACTGTGGAATTACCGTGATTCTCAGTGTGGTATTTCCGTGATTCACACTGTGGAATTACCGTGATTCAGAGTGTGTAATTACCGTGATTCACTCTTTGGAATTACCGTTATTCTCAGTGTGGTATTATTGTGATTCGCACTGTGGAATTACCGTGGTTCACCCTTTGGAATTACCCTGATTCTCAGTGTGGTATTACCGTGATTCACACTGTGGAATTACCGTGATTCTCAGTGTGGAATTACCATGATTCACACTGTGGAATTACTGTGATTCACTCTGTGGAATTACCGTGATTCTCAGTGTGGTATTACCATGATTCTCACTTTGTAATTATTGTGATTCACACTGTGGAATTGCCGTGATTCTCAATGTGGAATTACAATGATTCTGAGTGTGGTATTACTGTGATTAACACTGTGGAATTACCGTGATTCACACTGTGGAATTGCCGTGATTCGCAGTGTGTTATTACCGTGATTCGGACTGCGGAATTACCGTGATTCTCAGTGTGTAATTACCGTGATTCACACTGTGGAATTACCATGATTCTCAGTGTGCTATTGCCGTGATTCACACTGTGGAATTGCCTTTATTCTCAGTGTGTTATTACCGTGATTGGCACTGTGGATTAACCGTGATTCTCAGTGCAAAATTACCGTGATTCGCACTGTGTAATTACTGTGATTCACTCTGTGGAATTACCGTGATTCTCAGTGTGGAATTACCATGATTCACAATGTGGAATTACTGTGATTCACTCTGTGGAATTACCGTGATTCTCAGTGTGGTATTACCATGATTCTCACTGTGTAATTATTGTGATTCACTCTGTGGAATTACCCTGATTCTCAGTGTGGGATTAACATGATTCTGAGTGGAATTACTGTGATTCGCACTTTGGAATTGACATGATTTGCACTGTGGAATTATCGTGATTCTCAGTGTGTTATTACCATGATTCGCACTGTGGAATTACTGTGATTCTCAATTTGTACTTACCATGATTCACACTGTGGAATTGCCATGAATCGCTCTGTGGAATTACCGTGATTGACACTATGGAATTACCGTGATTCTCAGTGTGTTATTACTGTCATACGCACTGTGGAATTACCGTGTTCCTCAGTGTGTTATTACCGTGATTCACACTGTGTAATTACTGTGATTCACTCTGTGGAATTATCTTGATTCTCAGTGTGGTATTACCATGATTCTCACTGTTTAATTACTGTGATTAACTCTGTGGAATTACCTTGATTCTCAGTGTGGTATTACCGCTATTCTCACTGTGTAATTACTGTGATTCACTCTGTGGAATTACCATTATTCTCAGTGTGGTATTACTATGATTATCACTGTGTAATTACTCTGATTCACTCTATGGAATTACCATGATTCTCACTGTGTTGTTACCGTGATTCACACTGTGGAAGTACCATGATTCGCACTGTGTAATTACCATGATTCACTCTGGGGAATTACCGTGATTCTCAGTGTGGTATTACCATGATTCTCACTGTGTAATTACCGTGATTCACTCAGTGGAATTACCATAATTCTCAGTGTGGAATTACCATGATTCACACTGTGGAATTACTGTGATTCACTGTGTGGAATTACCGTGATTGTCAGTGTGGTATTACTGTGATTCGCACTGTGTAATTACCGTGATTCACACTGTGGAATTACCATGATACTCAGTGTGTTATTACCGTGATTCACACAGTGGAATTACCGTCATTCTCAGTGTGGTATTACCGTGATTCACACTGTGTAATTACCATGATTCACTCTTTGGAATTACCGTTATTCTCAGTTTGGTATTACTGTAATTCGCACTGTGGAATTACAGTGATTCACACTTTGGAATTAATGTGATTCTCAGTGTGGTATTGCCATGATTCACACTTTGGAATTACCGTGATTCTCAGTGTGGAATTACCATGATTCACACTGTGGAATTACTGTGATTCACTCTGTGGAATTACTGTGATTCTCAATGTGGTATTACTGAGATTCGCACTGTGGAGTTACCGTGATTCACACTGTGGAATTACCATGTTTCTCAGTGTGATATTGCCCCAATTCACACTGTGGAATTACCGTGATTCTCAGTGTGGTATTTCCGTGATTCACACTGTGGATTTGCCGTGATTCACAGTGTGTAATTACCGTGATTCACTCTTTGTAATTACCGTGATTCTCAGTGTGGAATTACCATGATTCACAATGTGGAATTACTGTGATTCACTCTGTGGAATTACCGTGATTCTCAGTGTGGTATTACCATGATTCTCACTGTGTAATTACTGTGATTCACACTGTGGAATTACCTTGATTCTCAGTGTGGTTTTACCACTATTCTCACTGTGTAATTACTGTGATTCACTCTGTGGAATTACCGTTATTCTCAGTGTCGTATTACTATGATTATCACTGTGTAATTACTCTGATTCACTCTGTGGAATTACCATGATTCTCAGTGTGTTGTTACCGTGATTCACGCTGTGGAATTACCATGATTCGCACTGTGTAATTACCATGATTCACTCTGGGGAATTACCGTGATTCTCAGTGTGGTATTACCATGATTCTCACTGTGTAATTACCGTGATTCACTCTGTGGAATTACCATGATTCTCAGTGTGTTATTACCGTGATTCACACTGTGGAATTACCGTGATTCTCAGTGTGTTATTACCGTGATTCACACTGTGGAATTGCCCTGATTCTCAGTGTGTTATTACCGTGATTCGCACTGTGGAATTACCGTGATTCTCAGTGTCTAATTACCGTTATTCACACTGTGTAATTGCTGTGATTCTCTCTGTGGAATTACCCTGATTCTCATTGTGGGATTAACGTGACTCTGCGTGGAATTTCCATGATTCGCAGTTTGGAATTGCCATGATTTGCACTGTGGAATTATCGTGATTCTCAGTGTGTTATTACCGTGATTCGCTTTGTGGAATTACTGTGATTCTCAGTTTGTACTTACCGTGATTCACACTGTGGAGTTACCATGAATCGCACTGTGGAATTACCGTGATTGACACTATGGAATTACCATGATTCTCAATGTGTTATTACTGTCATACGCACTGTGGAATTACCGTGATACTCAGTGTGGTATTACCGTGATTTGCCCAGTGTAATTACTGTGATTCACTCTGTGGAATTACCGTTATTCTCAGTGTGGTATTACTATGATTATCACTGTGTAATTACTCTGATTCACTCTATGGAATTACCATGATTCTCAGTGTGTTGTTACCGTGATTCACACTGTGGAAGTACCATGATTCGCACTGTGTAATTACCATGATTCACTCTGGGGAATTACCGTGATCTCAGTGTGGTATTACCATGATTCTCACTGTGTAATTACCGTGATTCACTCAGTGGAATTACCATAATTCTCAGTGTGGAATTACCATGATTCACACTGTGGAATTACTGTGATTCACTGTGTGGAATTACCGTGATTGTCAGTGTGTTATTACCGTGATTCAGACTGTGGAATTGCCCTGATTCACGGTGTGTTATTACCGTGATTCGCACTGTGGAATTACCGTGATTCTCAGTGTGTAATTACCGTGATTCACACTGTGCAATTACTGTGATTCACTCTGTGGAATTATCTTGATTCTCAGTGTGGTATTACCATGATTCTCACTGTGTAATTACTGTGATTAACTCTGTGAAATTACCTTGATTCTCAGTGTGGTATTACCACTATTCTCACTGTGTAATTACTGTGATTCACTCTGCGGAATTACCGTTATTCTCAGTGTCGTATTACTATGATTATCACTGTGTAATTACTCTGATTCACTCTGTGGAATTACCATGATTCTCAGTGTGTTGTTACCGTGATTCACGCTGTGGAATTACCATGATTCGCACTGTGTAATTACCATGATTCACTCTGGGGAATTACCGTGATTCTCAGTGTGGTATTACCATGATTCTCACTCTGTAATTACCGTGATTCACTCTGTGGAATTACCATGATTCTCAGTGTGTTATTACCGTGATTCACACTGTGGAATTACCATGATTCGCACTGTGTAATTACCATGATTCACTCTGGGGAATTACCGTGATTCACAGTGTGTTATTACCGTGATTCGCACTGTGGAATTACCATGATTCTCACTTTGTTATTACCGTGATTCACACTGTGGAATTGCCCTGATTCTCAGTGTGTTATTACCGTGATTCGCACTGTGGAATTACCGTGATTCTCAGTGTCTAATTACCGTTATTCACACTGTGTGATTGCTGTGATTCTCTCTGTGGAATTACCCGGATTCTCATTGTGGGATTAACGTGACTCTGCGTGGAATTTCCATGATTCGCACTTTGGAATTGCCATGATTTGCACTGTGGAATTATCGTGATTCTCAGTGTGTTATTACCGTGATTCGCTTTGTGGAATTACTGTGATTCTCAGTTTGTACTTACCGTGATTCACACTGTGGAGTTACCATGAATCGCACTGTGGAATTACCGTGATTGACACTATGGAATTACCATGATTCTCAATGTGTTATTACTGTCATATGCACTGTGGAATTACCGTGATACTCAGTGTGTTATTACCGTGATTTGCCCAGTGTAATTACTGTGATTCACTCTGTGGAATTACCGTTATTCTCAGTGTGGTATTACTATGATTATCACTGTGTAATTACTCTGATTCACTCTATGGAATTACCATGATTCTCAGTGTGTTGTTACCGTGATTCACACTGTGGAAGTACCATGATTCGCACTGTGTAATTACCATGATTCACTCTGGGGAATTACCGTGATTCTCAGTGTGGTATTACCATGATTCTCACTGTGTAATTACCGTGATTCTCAGTGTGTTATTACCGTGATTCACACTGTGGAATTGCCCTGATTCTCAGTGTCTAATTACCGTTATTCAGACTGTGTAATTGCTGTGATTCTCTCTGTGGAATTACCCTGATTCTCATAGTGGGATTAACGTGACTCTGCGTGGAATTTCCATGATTCGCACTTTGGAATTGCCATGATTTGCACTGTGGAATTATCGTGATTCTCAGTGTGTTATTACCGTGATTCGCTTTGTGGAATTATTGTGATTCTCAGTTTGTACTTACCGTGATTCACACTGTGGAGTTACCATGAATCGCACTGTGGAATTACCGTGATTGACACTATGGAATTACCATGATTCTCAATGTGTTATTACTGTCACACGCACTGTGGAATTACCGTGATACTCAGTGTGTTATTACCGTGATTTGCCCAGTGTAATTACTGTGATTCACTCTGTGGAATTATCTGGATTCTCAGTGTGGTATTACAGTGATTCTCACTGTGTAATTACTGTAATTAACTCTGTGGAATTACTGTGATTCACAATGGGTTATAACCATGATTCTCACTGTGTAATTACTGTGATTCTCTCTGTGGAATTACCGTGATACTCAATGGATAGTTAGCGTGGTTCACACTGTGGAATTACCATGATTCTCACTGTGTAATTACCGTGATTCACTCTGTGGAATTACCGTGATTCTCAGTTTGGTTTTACCATGATTCTCACTGTGTAATTGCTGTGATTCACTCTGTGGAATTGCCGTGATTCTCAGTGTTGGATTACCATGATTCACACTGTGGAATTACTGTGTTTCACTCTGTGGAATTACCGTGATTCTCAGTGTGGTATTACTGAGATTCGCAATGTGGAGTTACCGTGATTCACACTGTGGAATTACCATGATTCGCATTGTGTAATTACCATGATTCACTCTGGGGAATTACCGTGATGCACAGTGTGTTATTACCGTGATTCGCACTATGGAATTACCGTGATTCTCAGTGTGTTATTACCGTGATTCACACTGTGGAATTGCCCTGATTCTCAGTGTGTTATTACCGTGATTCGCACTGTGGAATTATCGTGATTCTCAGTGTCTAATTACCGTGATTCACACTGTGTAATTGCTGTGATTCTCTCCGTGGAATTACCCTGATTCTCATTGTGGGATTAACGTGATTCTGCGTGGAATTTCCGTGATTCGCACTTTGGAATTGCCATGATTTGCACTGTGGAATTATCGTGATTCTCAGTGTGTTATTACCGTGATTCGCACTGTAGAATTACTGTGATTCTCAGTTTGTACTTACCGTGATTCACACTGTGGAGTTACCATGAATCGCACTGTGGAATTACCGTGATTGACACTATGGAATTACCATGATTCTCAATGTGTTATTACTGTCATACGCACTGTGGAATTACCGTGATACTCAGTGTGTTATTATCGTGATATGCCCTGGGTAATTAATGTGATTCACTCTTTGGAATTATCTGGATTCTCAGTGTGGTATTACAGTGATTCTCACTGTGTAATTACTGTGATTAACTCTGTGGAATTACTGTGATTCACAATGGGTTATAACCATGATTCTCACTGTGTAATTACTGTGATTCTCTCTGTGGAATTACCGTGATACTCAATGCATAGTTACCGTGGTTCACACTGTGGAATTACCATGATTCTCACTGTGTAATTACCGTGATTCACTCTGTGGAATTACCGTGATTCTCAGTTTGGTATTACCATGATTCTCACTGTGTAATTACTGTGATTCACTCTGTGGAATTGCCATGATTCTCATTGTGGGATTAACGTGACTCTGCGTGGAATTTCCATGATTCGCACTTTGGAATTGCCATGATTTGCACTGTGGAATTATCGTGATTCTCAGTGTGTTATTACCGTGATTCGCTTTGTGGAATTACTGTGATTCTCAGTTTGTACTTACCGTGATTCACACTGTGGATTTACCATGAATCGCACTGTGGAATTACCGTGATTGACACTATGGAATTATCATGATTCTCAATGTGTTATTACTGTCATACGCACTGTGGAATTACCGTGATACTCAGTGTGTTATTACCGTGATTTGCCCAGTGTAATTACTGTGATTCACTCTGTGGAATTACCGTTATTCTCAGTGTGGTATTACTATGATTATCACTGTGTAATTACTCTGATTCACTCTATGGAATTACCATGATTCTCAGTGTGTTGTTACCGTGATTCACACTGTGGAAGTACCATGATTCGCACTGTGTAATTACCATGATTCACTCTGGGGAATTACCGTGATTCTCAGTGTGGTATTACCATGATTCTCACTGTGTAATTACCGTGATTCACTCTGTGGAATTACCATAATTCTCAGTGTGGAATTACCATGATTCACACTGTGGAATTACTGTGATTCACTGTGTGGAATTACCGTGATTGTCAGTGTGGTATTACTGTGATTCGCACTGTGTAATTACCGTGATTCACACTGTGGAATTACCGTCATTCTCAGTGTGGTATTACCGTGATTCACACAGTGGAATTACCGTCATTCTCAGTGTGGTATTACCGTGATTCACACTGTGTAATTACCATGATTCACTCTTTGGAATTGCCGTTATTCTCAGTTTGGTATTACTGTAATTCGCACTGTGGAATTACAGTGATTCACACTTTGGAATTAATGTGATTCTCAGTGTGGTATTGCCATGATTCACACTTTGGAATTACCATGATTCTCAGTGTGGAATTACCATGATTCACACTGTGGAATTACTGTGATTCACTCTGTGGAATTACTGTGATTCTCAATGTGGTATTACTGAGATTCGCACTGTGGAGTTACCGTGATTCACACTGTGGAATTACCATGATACTCAGTGTGTTATTACCGTGATTCACACAGTGGAATTACCGTCATTCTCAGTGTGGTATTACCGTGATTCACACTGTGTAATTACCATGATTCACTCTTTGGAATTACCGTTATTCTCAGTTTGGTATTACTGTAATTCGCACTGTGGAATTACAGTGATTCACACTTTGGAATTAATGTGATTCTCAGTGTGGTATTGCCATGATTCACACTTTGGAATTACCGTGATTCTCAGTGTGGAATTACCATGATTCACACTGTGGAATTACTGTGATTCACTCTGTGGAATTACTGTGATTCTCAATGTGGTATTACTGAGATTCGCACTGTGGAGTTACCGTGATTCACACCGTGGAATTACCATGTTTCTCAGTGTGATATTGCCCCAATTCACACTGTGGAATTACCGTGATTCTCAGTGTGGTATTTCCGTGATTCACACTGTGGATTTGCCGTGATTCACAGTGTGTAATTACCGTGATTCACTCTTTGTAATTACCGTGATTCTCAGTGTGGAATTACCATGATTCACAATGTGGAATTACTGTGATTCACTCTGTGGAATTACCGTGATTCTCAGTGTGGTATTACCATGATTCTCACTGTGTAATTACTGTGATTCACACTGTGGAATTACCGTGATTCTCTGTGCGGAATTACCATGATTCTCAGTGTGGTATTGCTGTGATTCGCACTGCGGAATTACCATGATTCACACTGTGGAATTGCCATGATTCGCAGTGTGTTATTACGGTAATTCGCACTGTGGAATTACCATGATTCACAGTGTCTAATTACCGTGATTCACACTGTGGAATTACCGTGATTCTCAGTGTGTTATTACCGTGATTCACACTGTGGAATTGCCCTGATTCACGGTGTGTTATTACCGTGATTCGCACTGTGGAATTACCGTGATTCTCAGTGTGTAATTACCGTGATTCACACTGTGCAATTACTGTGATTCACTCTGTGGAATTATCTTGATTCTCAGTGTGGTATTACCATGATTCTCACTGTGTAATTACTGTGATTAACTCTGTGAAATTACCTTGATTCTCAGTGTGGTATTACCACTATTCTCACTGTGTAATTACTGTGATTCACTCTGTGGAATTACCGTTATTCTCAGTGTCGTATTACTATGATTATCACTGTGTAATTACTCTGATTCACTCTGTGGAATTACCATGATTCTCAGTGTGTTGTTACCGTGATTCACGCTGTGGAATTACCATGATTCGCACTGTGTAATTACCATGATTCACTCTGGGGAATTACCGTGATTCTCAGTGTGGTATTACCATGATTCTCACTCTGTAATTACCGTGATTCACTCTGTGGAATTACCATGATTCTCAGTGTGTTATTACCGTGATTCACACTGTTGAATTACCATGATTCGCACTGTGTAAATACCATGATTCACTCTGGGGAATTACCGTGATTCACAGTGTGTTATTACCGTGATTCGCACTGTGGAATTACCGTGATTCTCAGTGTGTTATTACCGTGATTCACACTGTGGAATTGCCCTGATTCTCAGTGTGTTATTACCGTGATTCGCACTGTGGAATTACCGTGATTCTCAGTGTCTAATTACCGTTATTCACACTGTGTGATTGCTGTGATTCTCTCTGTGGAATTACCCTGATTCTCATTGTGGGATTAACGTGACTCTGCGTGGAATTTCCATGATTCGCACTTTGGAATTGCCATGATTTGCACTGTGGAATTATCGTGATTCTCAGTGTGTTATTACCGTGATTCGCTTTGTGGAATTACTGTGATTCTCAGTTTGTACTTACCGTGATTCACACTGTGGAGTTACCATGAATCGCACTGTGGAATTACCGTGATTGACACTATGGAATTACCATGATTCTCAATGTGTTATTACTGTCATATGCACTGTGGAATTACCGTGATACTCAGTGTGTTATTACCGTGATTTGCCCAGTGTAATTACTGTGATTCACTCTGTGGAATTACCGTTATTCTCAGTGTGGTATTACTATGATTATCACTGTGTAATTACTCTGATTCACTCTATGGAATTACCATGATTCTCAGTGTGTTGTTACCGTGATTCACACTGTGGAAGTACCATGATTCGCACTGTGTAATTACCATGATTCACTCTGGGGAATTACCGTGATTCTCAGTGTGGTATTACCATGATTCTCACTGTGTAATTACCGTGATTCACTCAGTGGAATTACCATAATTCTCAGTGTGGAATTACCATGATTCACACTGTGGAATTACTGTGATTCACTGTGTGGAATTACCGTGATTGTCAGTGTGGTATTACTGTGATTCGCACTGTGTAATTACCGTGATTCACACTGTGGAATTACCATGATACTCAGTGTGTTATTACCGTGATTCACACAGTGGAATTTACCGTCATTCTCAGTGTGGTATTACCGTGATTCACACTGTGTAATTACCATGATTCACTCTTTGGAATTACCGTTATTCTCAGTTTGGTATTACTGTAATTCGCACTGTGGAATTACAGTGATTCACACTTTGGAATTAATGTGATTCTCAGTGTGGTATTGCCATGATTCACACTTTGGAATTACCGTGATTCTCAGTGTGGAATTACCATGATTCACACTGTGGAATTACTGTGATTCACTCTGTGGAATTACTGTGATTCTCAATGTGGTATTACTGAGATTAACACTGTGGAGTTACCGTGATTCACACTGTGGAATTACCATGTTTCTCAGTGTGATATTGCCCCAATTCACACTGTGGAATTACCGTGATTCTCAGTGTGGTATTTCCGTGAATCACACTGTGGATTTGCCGTGATTCACAGTGTGTAATTACCGTGATTCACTCTTTGTAATTACCGTGATTCTCAGTGTGGAATTACCATGATTCACAATGTGGAATTACTGTGATTCACTCTGTGGAATTACCGTGATTCTCAGTGTGGTATTACCATGATTCTCACTGTGTAATTACTGTGATTCACACTGTGGAATTACCGTGATTCTCTGTGCGGAATTACCATGATTCTCAGTGTGATATTGCTGTGATTCGCACTGCGGAATTACCATGATTCACACTGTGGAATTGCCATGATTCGCAGTGTGTTATTACGGTAATTCGCACTGTGGAATTACCATGGTTCACAGTGTGTAATTACCGTGATTCACACTGTGGAATTACCGTGATTCTCAGTGTGTTATTACCATGATTCAGACTGTGGAATTGCCCTGATTCACGGTGTGTTATTACCGTGATTCGCACTGTGGAATTACCGTGATTCTCAGTGTGTAATTACCGTGATTCACACTGTGCAATTACTGTGATTCACTCTGTGGAATTATCTTGATTCTCAGTGTGGTATTACCATGATTCTCACTGTGTAATTACTGTGATTAACTCTGTGAAATTACCTTGATTCTCAGTGTGGTATTACCACTATTCTCACTGTGTAATTACTGTGATTCTCTCTGTGGAATTACCGTGATACTCAATGCATAGTTACCGTGGTTCACACTGTGGAATTACCATGATTCTCACTGTGTAACTACCGTGATTCACTCTGTGGAATTACTGTGATTCTCAGTTTGGTATTACCATGATTCTCACTGTGTAATTACTGTGATTCACTCTGTGGAATTGCCGTGATTCTCAGTGTTGGATTACCATGATTCACACTGTGGAATTACTGTGTTTCACTCTGTGGAATTACCGTGATTCTCAGTGTGGTATTACTGAGATTCGCACTGTGGAGTTACCGTGATTCACACTGTGGAATTACCATGATTCTCAGTGTGTTATTACCGTGATTCACACTGTGGAATTACCGTCATTCTCTGTGTGGTATTTCCGTGATTCACACTGTGGAATTACCGTGATTCACAGTGTGTAATTACCGTGATTCACTCTTTGGAATTACCGTTATTCTCAGTGTGGTATTATTGTGATTCGCACTGTGGAATTACCGTGGTTCACCCTTTGGAATTACCCTGATTCTCAGTGTGGTATTACCGTGATTCACACTGTGGAATTACCGTTATTCTCAGTGTGGAATTACCATGACTCACACTGTGGAATTACTGTGATTCACTCTGTGGAATTACCGTGATTCTCAGTGTGGTATTACCATGATTCTCACTGTGTAATTATTGTGATTCACACTGTGGAATTGCCGTGATTCTCAATGTGGAATTACAATGATTCTGAGTTTGGTATTACTGTGATTAACACTGTGGAATTACCGTGATTCACACTGTGGAATTTCCGTGATTCACAGTGTGTTATTACCGTGATTCGGACTGTGGAATTACCGTGATTCTCAGTGTGTAATTACCGTGATTCACACTGTGGAATTACCATGATTCTCAGTGTGCTATTGCCGTGATTCACACTGTGGAATTGCCCTTATTCTCAGTGTGTTATTACCGTGCTTCGCACTGTGGATTAACCGTGATTCTCAGTGCAAAATTACCGTGATTCGCACTGTGTAATTACTGTGATTCACTCTGTGGAATTACCGTGATTCACAATGTGGAATTACTGTGATTCACTCTGTGGAATTACCGTGATTCTCAGTGTGGTATTACCATGATTCTCACTGTGTAATTATGGTGATTCACTCTGTGGAATTACCCTGATTCTCAGTGTGGGATTAACGTGATTCTGAGTGGAATTACTGTGATTCGCACTTTGGAATTGACATGATTTGCACTGTGGAATTATCGTGATTCTCAGTGTGTTATTACCATGATTCGCACTGTGGAATTACTGTGATTCTCAATTTGTACTTACCATGATTCACACTGTGGAATTGCCATGAATCGCTCTGTGGAATTACCGTGATTGACACGATGGAATTACCGTGATTCTCAGTGTGTTATTACTGTCATACGCACTGTGGAATTACCGTGTTCCTCAGTGTGTTATTACCGTGATTCACACTGTGTAATTACTGTGATTCACTCTGTGGAATTATCTTGATTCTCAGTGTGGTATTACCATGATTCTCACTGTTTAATTACTGTGATTAACTCTGTGGAATTACCTTGATTCTCAGTGTGGTATTACCGCTATTCTCACTGTGTAATTACTGTGATTCACTCTGTGGAATTACCGTTATTCTCAGTGTGGTATTACTATGATTATCACTGTGTAATTACTCTGATTCACTCTGTGGAATTACCATGATTCTCAGTGTGTTGTTACCGTGATTCACACTGTGGAAGTACCATGATTTGCACTGTGTAATTACCATGATTCACTCTGGGGAATTACCGTGATTCTCAGTGTGGTATTACCATGATTCTCACTGTGTAATTACCGTGATTCACTCAGTGGAATTACCGTAATTCTCAGTGTGGAATTACCATGATTCACACTGTGGAATTACTGTGATTCACTGTGTTGAATTACCGTGATTGTCAGTGTGGTATTACTGTGATTCGCACTGTGTAATTACCGTGATTCACACTGTGGAATTACCATGATACTCAGTGTGTTATTACCGTGATTCACACAGTGGAATTACCGTCATTCTCAGTGTGGTATTACCGTGATTCACACTGTGTAATTACCATGATTCACTCTTTGGAATTACCGTTATTCTCAATTTGGTATTACTGTAATTCGCACTGTGGAATTACAGAGATTCACACTTTGGAATTAATGTGATTCTCAGTGTGGTATTGCCATGATTCACACTTTGGAATTACCGTGATTCTCAGTGTGGAATTACCATGATTCACACTGTGGAATTACTGTGATTCACTCTGTGGAATTACTGTGATTCTCAATGTGGTATTACTGAGATTCGCACTGTGGAGTTACCGTGATTCACACTGTGAAATTACCATGTTTCTCAGTGTGATATTGCCCCAATTCACACTGTGGAATTACCGTGATTCTCAGTGTGGTATTTCCGTGATTCACACTGTGGAATTGCCGTGATTCACAGTGTGTAATTACCGTGATTCACTCTTTGTAATTACCGTGATTCTCAGTGTGGAATTACCATGATTCACAATGTGGAATTACTGTGATTCACTCTGTGGAATTACCGTGATTCTTAGTGTGGTATTACCATGATTCTCACTGTGTAATTACTGTGATTCACACTGTGGAATTACCGTGATTCTCAGTGCGGAATTACCATGATTCGCAGTGTGTTATTATGGTAATTCGCACTGTGGAATTACCATGATTCTCAGTGTGTAATTACCGTGATTCACACTGTGGAATTACCGTGATTCTCAGTGTGTTATTACCGTGATTCACACTGTGGAATTGCCGTGATTCACGGTGTGTTATTACCGTGATTCGCACTGTGGAATTACCGTGAATCTCAGGGTGTAATTACCGTGATTCGCACTGTGCAATTACTGTGATTCACTCTGTGGAATTATCTGGATTCTCAGTGTGGTATTACCATGATTCTCACTGTGTAATTACTGTGATTAACTCTGTGAAATTACCTTGATTCTCAGTGTGGTATTACCACTATTCTCACTGTGTAATTACTGTGATTCTCTCTGTGGAATTGCCGTGATACTCAATGCATAGTTACCGTGGTTCACACTGTGGAATTACCATGATTCTCACTGTGTAACTACCGTGATTCACTCTGTGGAATTACCGTGATTCTCAGTTTGGTATTACCATGATTCTCACTGTGTAATTACTGTGATTCACTCTGTGGAATTGCCGTGATTCTCAGTGTTGGATTACCATGATTCACACTGTGGAATTACTGTGTTTCACTCTGTGGAATTACCGTGATTCTCAGTGTGGTATTACTGAGATTCGCACTGTGGAGTTACCGTGATTCACACTGTGGTATTACCATGATTCTCACTGTGTAATTACCGTGATTCACTCAGTGGAATTACCATAATTCTCAGTGTGGAATTACCATGATTCACACTGTGGAATTACTGTGATTCACTGTGTGGAATTACCGTGATTGTCAGTGTGGTATTACTGTGATTCGCACTGTGTAATTACCGTGATTCACACCTTGGAATTACCATGATACTCAGTGTGTTATTACCGTGATTCACACAGTGGAATTACCGTCATTCTCAGTGTGGTATTACCGTGATTCACACTGTGTAATTACCATGATTCACTCTTTGGAATTACCGTTATTCTCAGTTTGGTATTACTGTAATTCGCACTGTGGAATTACAGTGATTCACACTTTGGAATTAATGTGATTCTCAGTGTGGTATTGCCATGATTCACACTTTGGAATTACCGTGATTCTCAGTGTGGAATTACCATGATTCACACTGTGGAATTACTGTGATTCACTCTGTGGAATTACTGTGATTCTCAATGTGGTATTACTGAGATTCGCACTGTGGAGTTACCGTGATTCACACTGTGGAATTACCATGTTTCTCAGTGTCATATTGCCCCAATTCACACTGTGGAATTACCATGATTCTCAGTGTGGTATTTCCGTGATTCACACTGTGGATTTGCCGTGATTCACAGTGTGTAATTACCGTGATTCACTCTTTGTAATTACCGTGATTCTCAGTGTGGAATTACCATGATTCACAATGTGGAATTACTGTGATTCACTCTGTGGAATTGCCGTGATTCTCAGTGTTGGATTACCATGATTCACATTGTGGAATTACTGTGATTCACTCTGTGGAATTGCCGTGATTCTCAGTGTTGGATTACCATGATTCACATTGTGGAATTACTGTGATTCACTCTGTGGAATTACCGTGATTCTCAGTGTGGTATTACCATGATTCACATTGTGGAATTACTGTGATTCACTCTGTGGAATTACCGTGATTCTCAGTTGTGGTATTACCATGATTCACAATGTGGAATTACTGTGATTCACTCTGTGGAATTACCGTGATTCTCAGTGTGGTATTACCATGATTCTCACTGTGTAATTACTGTGATTCACACTGTGGAATTACCGTGATTCTCAGTGCGGAATTACCATGATTCTCAGTGTGGTATTGCTGTGATTCGCACTGCGGAATTACCATGATTCACACTGTGGAATTGCCATGATTCGCAGTGTGTTATTACGGTAATTCGCACTGTGGAATTACCATGATTCAGAGTGTGTAATTACCGTGATTCACACTGTGGAATTACCGTGATTCTCAGTGTGTTATTACCGTGATTCACACTGTGGAATTGCCCTGATTCACGGTGTGTTATTACCGTGATTCGCACTGTGGAATTACCGTGATTCTCAGTGTGTAATTACCGTGATTCACACTGTGCAATTACTGTGATTCACTCTGTGGAATTATCTTGATTCTCAGTGTGGTATTACCATGATTCTCACTGTGTAATTACTGTGATTAACTCTGTGAAATTACCTTGATTCTCAGTGTGGTATTACCACTATTCTCACTGTGTAATTACTGTGATTCACTCTGTGGAATTACCGTTATTCTCAGTGTCGTATTACTATGATTATCACTGTGTAATTACTCTGATTCACTCTGTGCAATTACCATGATTCTCAGTGTGTTGTTACCGTGATTCACGCTGTGGAATTACCATGATTCGCACTGTGTAATTACCATGATTCACTCTGGGGAATTACCGTGATTCTCAGTGTGGTATTACCATGATTCTCACTGTGTAATTACCGTGATTCACTCTGTGGAATTACCATGATTCTCAGTGTGTTATTACCGTGATTCACACTGTGGAATTACCATGATTCGCACTGTGTAATTACCATGATTCACTCTGGGGAATTACCGTGATTCACAGTGTGTTATTACCGTGATTCACACTGTGGAATTACCGTGATTCTCAGTGTGTTATTACCGTGATTCACACTGTGGAATTGCCCTGATTCTCAGTGTGTTATTACCGTGATTCGCACTGTGGAATTACCGTGATTCTCAGTGTCTAATTACCGTTATTCACACTGTGTAATTGCTGTGATTCTCTCTGTGGAATTACCCTGATTCTCATTGTGGGATTAACGTGACTCTGCGTGGAATTTCCATGATTCGCACTTTGGAATTGCCATGATTTGCACTGTGGAATTATCGTGATTCTCAGTGTGTTATTACCGTGATTCGCATTGTGGAATTACTGTGATTCTCAGTTTGTACTTACCGTGATTCACACTGTGGAGTTACCATGAATCGCACTGTGGAATTACCGTGATTGACACTATGGAATTACCATGATTCTCAATGTGTTATTACTGTCATACGCACTGTGGAATTACCGTGATACTCAGTGTGTTATTACCGTGATTTGCCCTGTGTAATTACTGTGATTCACTCTGTGGAATTATCTGGATTCTCAGTGTGGTATTACAGTGATTCTCACTGTGTAATTACTGTGATTAACTCTGTGGAATTACTGTGATTCACAATGGGTTATAACCATGATTCTCACTGTGTAATTACTGTGATTCTCTCTGTGGAATTACCGTGATACTCAATGGATAGTTACCGTGGTTCACACTGTGGAATTACCATGATTCTCACTGTGTAATTACCGTGATTCACTCTGTGGAATTACCGTGATTCTCAGTTTGGTATTACCATGATTCTCACTGTGTAATATCTGTGATTCACTCTGTGGAATTGCCGTGATTCTCAGTGTTGGATTAACATTATTCACACTGTGGAATTACTGTGTTTCACTCTGTGGAATTACCGTGATTCTCAGTGTGGTATTACTGAGATTCGCACTGTGGAGTTACCGTGATTCACACTGTGGAATTACCATGATTCGCACTGTGTAATTACCATGATTCACTCTGGGGAATTACCGTGATGCACAGTGTGTTATTACCGTGATTCGCACTGTGGAATTACCGTGATTCTCAGTGTGTTATTACCGTGATTCACACTGTGGAATTGCCCTGAATCTCAGTGTGTTATTACCGTGATTCGCACTGTGGAATTATCGTGATTCTCAGTTTCTAATTACCGTGATTCACACTGTGTAATTGCTGTGATTCTCTCCGTGGAATTACCCTGATTCTCATTGTGGGATTAACGTGATTCTGCGTGGAATTTCCGTGATTCGCACTTTGGAATTGCCATGATTTGCACTGTGGAATTATCGTGATTCTCAGTGTGTTATTACCGTGATTCGCACTGTGGAATTACTGTGATTCTCAGTTTGTACTTACCGTGATTCACACTGTGGAGTTACCATGAATCGCACTGTGGAATTACCGTGATTGACACTATGGAATTACCATGATTCTCAATGTGTTATTACTGTCATACGCACTGTGGAATTACCGTGATACTCAGTGTGTTATTATCGTGATATGCCCTGTGTAATTAATGTGATTCACTCTGTGGAATTATCTGGATTCTCAGTGTGGTATTACAGTGATTCTCACTGTGTAATTACTGTGATTAACTCTGTGGAATTACTGTGATTCACAATGGGTTATAACCATGATTCTCACTGTGTAATTACTGTGATTCTCTCTGTAGAATTACCGTGATACTCAATGCACAGTTACCGTGGTTCACACTGTGGAATTTCCATGATTCTCACTGTGTAATTACCGTGATTCATTCTGTGGAATTGCCGTGATTCTCAGTTTGGTATTACCATGATTCTCACTGTGTAATTACTGTGATTCACTCTGTGGAATTGCCGTGATTCTCAGTGTTGGATTACCATGATTCACATTGTGGAATTACTGTGATTCACTCTGTGGAATTACCGTGATTCTCAGTGTGGTATTACCATGATTCTCACTGTGTAATTATGGTGATTCACTCTGTGGAATTACCCTGATTCTCAGTGTGGGATTAACGTGATTCTGAGTGGAATTACTGTGATTCGAACTTTGGAATTGACATGATTTGCACTGTGGAATTATCGCGATTCTCAGTGTGTTATTACCATGAGTCGCACTGTGGAATTACTGTGATTCTCAATTTGTACTTACCATGATTCACACTGTGGAATTGCCATGAATCGCTCTGTGGAATTACCGTGATTGACACTATGGAATTACCGTGATTCTCAGTGTGTTATTACTGTCATACGCACTGTGGAATTACCGTGTTCCTCAGTGTGTTATTACCGTGATTCACACTGTGTAATTACTGTGATTCACTCTGTGGAATTATCTTGATTCTCAGTGTGGTATTACCATGATTCTCACTGTTTAATTACTGTGATTAACTCTGTGGAATTACCTTGATTCTCAGTGTGGTATTACCGCTATTCTCACTGTGTAATTACTGTGATTCACTCTGTGGAATTACCGTTATTCTCAGTGTGGTATTACTATGATTATCACTGTGTAATTACTCTGATTCACTCTGTGGAATTACCATGATTCTCAGTGTGTTGTTACCGTGATTCACACTGTGGAAGTACCATGATTCGCACTGTGTAATTACCATGATTCACTCTGGGGAATTACCGTGATTCTCAGTGTGGTATTACCATGATTCTCACTGTGTAATTACCGTGATTCACTCAGTGGAATTACCGTAATTCTCAGTGTGGAATTACCATGATTCACACTGTGGAATTACTGTGATTCACTGTGTTGAATTACCGTGATTGTCAGTGTGGTATTACTGTGATTCGCACTGTGTAATTACCGTGATTCACACTGTGGAATTACCATGATACTCAGTGTGTTATTACCGTGATTCACACAGTGGAATTACCGTCATTCTCAGTGTGGTATTACCGTGATTCACACTGTGTAATTACCATGATTCACTCTTTGGAATTACCGTTATTCTCAGTTTGGTATTACTGTAATTCGCACTGTGGAATTACAGTGATTCACACTTTGGAATTACCGTGATTCTCAGTGTGGAATTACCATGATTCACACTGTGGAATTACTGTGATTCACTCTGTGGAATTACTGTGATTCTCAATGTGGTATTACTGAGATTCGCACTGTGGAGTTACCGTGATTCACACTGTGGAATTACTATGTTTCTCAGTGTGATATTGCCCCAATTCACACTGTGGAATTACCGTGATTCTCAATGTGGTATTTCCGTGATTCACACTGTGGAATTGCCGTGATTCACAGTGTGTAATTACCGTGATTCACTCTTTGTAATTACCGTGATTCTCAGTGTGGAAGTACCATGATTCACAATGTGGAATTACTGTGATTCACTCTGTGGAATTACCGTGATTCTCAGTGTGGTATTACCATGATTCTCACTGTGTAATTACTGTGATTCACACTGTGGAATTACCGTGATTCTCAGTGCGGAATTACCATGATTCTCAGTGTGGTATTGCTGTGATTCGCACTGTGGAATTACCATGATTCACACTGTGGAATTGCCATGATTCGCAGTGTGTTATTACGGTAATTCGCACTGTGGAATTACCATGATTCTCAGTGTGTAATTACCGTGATTCACACTGTGGAATTACCGTGATTCTCAGTGTGTTATTACCGTGATTCACACTGTGGAATTGCCCTGATTCACGGTGTGTTATTACCGTGATTCGCACTGTGGAATTACCGTGATTCTCAGGGTGTAATTACCGTGATTCGCACTGTGCAATTACTGTGATTCACTCTGTGGAATTATCTTGATTCTCAGTGTGGTATTACCATGATTCTCACTGTGTAATTACTGTGATTAACTCTGTGAAATTACCTTGATTCTCAGTGTGGTATTACCACTATTCTCACTGTGTAATTACTGTGATTCTCTCTGTGGAATTACCGTGATACTCATGGCATAGTTACCGTGGTTCACACTGTGGAATTACCATGATTCTCACTGTGTAATTACCGTGATTCACTCTGTGGAATTAACGTGATTCTCAGTTTGGTATTACCATGATTCTCACTGTGTAATTACTGTGATTCACTCTGTGGAATTAACGTGATTCTCAGTTTGGTATTACCATGATTCTCACTGTGTAATTACTGTGATTCACTCTGTGGCATTGCCGTGATTCTCAGTGTTGGATTACCATGATTCACACTGTGGAATTACTGTGTTTCACTCTGTGGAATTACCGTGATTCTCAGTGTGGTATTACTGAGATTCGCACTGTGGAGTTACCGTGATTCACACTGTGGAATTACTATGATTCTCAGTATGTTATTACCGTGATTCACACTGTTTAATTACCGTGATTCTCAGTGTGGTATTTCCGTGATTCACACTGTGGAATTACCGTGATTCACAGTGTGTAATTACCGTGATTCACTCTTTGGAATTACCGTTATTCTCAGTGTGGTATTATTGTGATTCGCACTGTGGAATTACCGTGGTTCACCCTTTGGAATTACCCTGATTCTCAGTGTGGTATTACCGTGATTCACACTGTGGAATTACCGTGATTCTCAGTGTGGAATTACCATGATTCACACTGTGGAATTACTGTGATTCACTCTGTGGAATTAACGTGATTCTCAGTGTGGTATTACCATGATTCTCACTGTGTAATTATTGTTATTCACACTGTGGATTTGCCGTGATTCTCAATGTGGAATTACAATGATTCTGAGTGTGGTATTACTGTGATTAACACTGTGGAATTACCGTGATTCACACTGTGGAATTGCCGTGATTCACAGTGTGTTATTACCGTGATTCGGACTGTGGAATTACCGTGATTCTCAGTGTGTAATTACCGTGATTCACACTGTGGAATTACCATGATTCTCAGTGTGCTATTGCCGTGATTCACACTGTGGAATTGCCCTTATTCTCAGTGTGTTATTACCGTGCTTCGCACTGTGGATTAACCGTGATTCTCAGTGCAAAATTACCGTGATTTGCACTGTGTAATTACTGTGATTCACTCTGTGGAATTACCGTGATTCTCAGTGTGGAATTACCATGATTCACAATGTGGAATTACTGTGATTCACTCTGTGGAATTACCGTGATTCTCAGTGTGGTATTACCATGATTCTCACTGTGTAATTATTGTGATTCACTCTGTGGAATTACCCTGATTCTCAGTGTGGGATTAACATGATTCTGAGTGGAATTACTGTGATTCGCACTTTGGAATTGACATGATTTGCACTGTGGAATTATCGTGATTCTCAGTGTGTTATTACCATGATTTGCACTGTGGAATTACTGTGATTCTCAGTTTGTACTTACCATGATTCACACTGTGGAATTGCCATGAATCGCTCTGTGGAATTACCGTGATTGACACTATGGAATTACCGTGATTCTCAGTGTGTTATTACTGTCATACGCACTGTGGAATTACCGTGTTCCTCAGTGTGTTATTACCGTGATTCACACTGTGTAATTACTGTGATTCACTCTGTGGAATTATCTTGATTCTCAGTGTGGTATTACCATGATTCTCACTGTTTAATTACTGTGATTAACTCTGTGGAATTACCTTGATTCTCAGTGTGGTATTACCGCTATTCTCACTGTGTAATTACTGTGATTCACTCTGTGGAATTACCGTTATTCTCAGTGTGGTATTACTATGATTATCACTGTGTAATTACTCTGATTCACTCTATGGAATTACCATGATTCTCAGTGTGTTGTTACCGTGATTCACACTGTGGAAGTACCATGATTCGCACTGTGTAATTACCATGATTCACTCTGGGGAATTACCGTGATTCTCACTGTGGTATTACCATGATTCTCACTGTGTAATTACCGTGATTCACTCAGTGGAATTACCATAATTCACAGTGTGGAATTACCATGATTCACACTGTGGAATTACTGTGATTCACTGTGTGGAATTACCGTGATTGTCAGTGTGGTATTACTGTGATTCGCACTGTGTAATTACCGTGATTCACAACTGTGGAATTACCATGATACTCAGTGTGTTATTACCGTGATTCACACAGTGGAATTACCGTCATTCTCAGTGTGGTATTACCGTGATTCACACTGTGTAATTACCATGATTCACTCTTTGGAATTACCGTTATTCTCAGTTTGGTATTACTGTAATTCGCACTGTGGAATTACAGTGATTCACACTTTGGAATTAATGTGATTCTCAGTGTGGTATTGCCATGATTCACACTTTGGAATTACCGTGATTCTCAGTGTGGAATTACCATGATTCACACTGTGGAATTACTGTGATTCACTCTGTGGAATTACTGTGATTCTCAATGTGGTATTACTGAGATTCGCACTGTGGAGTTACCGTGATTCACACTGTGGAATTACTATGTTTCTCAGTGTGATATTGCCCCAATTCACACTGTGGAATTACCGTGATTCTCAGTGTGGTATTTCCGTGATTCACACTGTGGAATTGCCGTGATTCACAGTGTGTAATTACCGTGATTCACTCTTTGTAATTACCGTGATTCTCAGTGTGGAATTTCCATGATTCACAATGTGGAATTACTGTGATTCACTCTGTGGAATTACCGTGATTCTCAGTGTGGTATTACCATGATTCTCACTGTGTAATTACTGTGATTCACACTGTGGAATTACCGTGATTCTCAGTGCGGAATTACCATGATTCTCAGTGTGGTATTGCTGTGATTCGCAATGTGGAATTACCATGATTCACACTGTGGAATTGCCATGATTCGCAGTGTGTTATTACGGTAATTCGCACTGTGGAATTACCATGATTCTCAGTGTGTAATTACCGTGATTCACACTGTGGAATTACCGTGATTCTCAGTGTGTTATTACCGTGATTCGCACTGTGGAATTGCCCTGATTCACGGTGTGTTATTACCGTGATTCGCACTGTGGAATTACCGTGATTCTCAGGGTGTAATTACCGTGATTCACACTGTGCAATTACTGTGATTCACTCTGTGGAATTATCTTGATTCTCAGTGTGGTATTACCATGATTCTCACTGTGTAATTACTGTGATTAACTCTGTGAAATTACCTTGATTCTCAGTGCGGTATTACCACTATTCTCACTGTGTAATTACTGTGATTCTCTCTGTGGAATTACCGTGATACTCAATGCATAGTTACCGTGGTTCACACTGTGGAATTACCATGATTCTCACTGTGTAATTACCGTGATTCACTCTGTGGAATTACCGTGATTCTCAGTTTGGTATTACCATGATTCTCACTGTGTAATTACTGTGATTCACTCTGTGGAATTGCCGTGATTCTCAGTGTTGGATTACCATGATTCACACTGTGGAATTACTGTGTTTCACTCTGTGGAATTACCGTGATTCTCAGTGTGGTATTACTGAGATTCGCACTGTGGAGTTACCGTGATTCACACTGTGGAATTACCATGATTCTCAGTGTGTTATTACCGTGATTCACACTGTGGAATTACCGTCATTCTCTGTGTGGTATTTCCGTGATTCACACTGTGGAATTACCGTGATTCACAGTGTGTAATTACCGTGATTCACTCTTTGGAATTACCGTTATTCTCAGTGTGGTATTATTGTGATTCGCACTGTGGAATTACCGTGGTTCACCCTTTGGAATTACCCTGATTCTCAGTGTGGTATTACCGTGATTCACACTGTGGAATTACCGTGATTCTCAGTGTGGAATTACCATGATTCACACTGTGGAATTACTGTGATTCACTCTGTGGAATTACCGTGATTCTCAGGGTGGTATTACCATGATTCTCACTGTGTAATTATTGTGATTCACACTGTGGAATTGCCGTGATTCTCAATGTGGAATTACAATGATTCTGAGTGTGGTATTACTGTGATTAACACTGTGGAATTACCGTGATTCACACTGTGGAATTACCGTGATTCACAGTGTGTTATTACCGTGATTCGGACTGTGGAATTACCGTGATTCTCAGTGTGTAATTACCATGATTCACACTGTGGAATTACCATGATTCTCAGTGTGCTATTGCCGTGATTCACACTGTGGAATTGCCCTTATTCTCAGTGTGTTATTACCGTGGATTAACCGTGATTCTCAGTGCAAAATTACCGTGATTTGCACTGTGTAATTACTGTGATTCACTCTGTGGAATTACCGTGATTCTCAGTGTGGAATTACCATGATTCACAATGTGGAATTACTGTGATTCACTCTGTGGAATTACCGTGATTCTCAGTGTGGTATTACCATGATTCTCACTGTGTAATTATTGTGATTCACTCTGTGGAATTACCCTGATTCTCAGTGTGGGATTAACGTGATTCTGAGTGGAATTACTGTGATTCGCACTTTGGAATTGACATGATTTGCTCTGTGGAATTATCGTGATTCTCAGTGTGTTATTACCATGATTCGCACTGTGGAATTACTGTGATTCTCAGTTTGTACTTACCATGATTCACACTGTGGAATTGCCATGAATCGCTCTGTGGAATTACCGTGATTGACACTATGGAATTACCGTGATTCTCAGTGTGTTATTACTGTCATACGCACTGTGGAATTACCGTGTTCCTCAGTGTGTTATTACCGTGATTCACACTGTGTAATTACTGTGATTCTCTCTGTGGAATTATCTTGATTCTCAGTGTGGTATTACCATGATTCTCACTGTTTAATTACTGTGATTAACTCTGTGGAATTACCTTGATTCTCAGTGTGGTATTACCGCTATTCTCACTGTGTAATTACTGTGATTCACTCTGTGGAATTACCGTTATTCTCAGTGTGGTATTACTATGATTATCACTGTGTAATTACTCTGATTCACTCTATGGAATTACCATGATTCTCAGTGTGTTGTTACCGTGATTCACACTGTGGAAGTACCATGATTCGCACTGTGTAATTACCATGATTCACTCTGGGGAATTACCGTGATTCTCAGTGTGGTATTACCATGATTCTCACTGTGTAATTACCGTGATTCACTCAGTGGAATTACCATAATTCTCAGTGTGGAATTACCATGATTCACACTGTGGAATTACTGTGATTCACTGTGTGGAATTACCGTGATTGTCAGTGTGGTATTACTGTGATTCGCACTGTGTAATTACCGTGATTCACACCTTGGAATTACCATGATACTCAGTGTGTTATTACCGTGATTCACACAGTGGAATTACCGTCATTCTCAGTGTGGTATTACCGTGATTCACACTGTGTAATTACCATGATTCACTCTTTGGAATTACCGTTATTCTCAGTTTGGTATTACTGTAATTCGCACTGTGGAATTACAGTGATTCACACTTTGGAATTAATGTGATTCTCAGTGTGGTATTGCCATGATTCACACTTTGGAATTACCGTGATTCTCAGTGTGGAATTACCATGATTCACACTGTGGAATTACTGTGATTCACTCTGTGGAATTACTGTGATTCTCAATGTGGTATTACTGAGATTCGCACTGTGGAGTTACCGTGATTCACACTGTGGAATTACCATGTTTCTCAGTGTGATATTGCCCCAATTCACACTGTGGAATTACCATGATTCTCAGTGTGGTATTTCCGTGATTCACACTGTGGATTTGCCGTGATTCACAGTGTGTAATTACCGTGATTCACTCTTTGTAATTACCGTGATTCTCAGTGTGGAATTACCATGATTCACAATGTGGAATTACTGTGATTCACTCTGTGGAATTGCCGTGATTCTCAGTGTTGGATTACCATGATTCACATTGTGGAATTACTGTGATTCACTCTGTGGAATTGCCGTGATTCTCAGTGTTGGATTACCATGATTCACATTGTGGAATTACTGTGATTCACTCTGTGGAATTACCGTGATTCTCAGTGTGGTATTACCATGATTCACATTGTGGAATTACTGTGATTCACTCTGTGGAATTACCGTGATTCTCAGTTGTGGTATTACCATGATTCACAATGTGGAATTACTGTGATTCACTCTGTGGAATTACCGTGATTCTCAGTGTGGTATTACCATGATTCTCACTGTGTAATTACTGTGATTCACACTGTGGAATTACCGTGATTCTCAGTGCGGAATTACCATGATTCTCAGTGTGGTATTGCTGTGATTCGCACTGCGGAATTACCATGATTCACACTGTGGAATTGCCATGATTCGCAGTGTGTTATTACGGTAATTCGCACTGTGGAATTACCATGATTCAGAGTGTGTAATTACCGTGATTCACACTATGGAATTACCGTGATTCTCAGTGTGTTATTACCGTGATTCACACTGTGGAATTGCCCTGATTCACGGTGTGTTATTACCGTGATTCGCACTGTGGAATTACCGTGATTCTCAGTGTGTAATTACCGTGATTCACACTGTGCAATTACTGTGATTCACTCTGTGGAATTATCTTGATTCTCAGTGTGGTATTACCATGATTCTCACTGTGTAATTACTGTGATTAACTCTGTGAAATTACCTTGATTCTCAGTGTGGTATTACCACTATTCTCACTGTGTAATTACTGTGATTCACTCTGTGGAATTACCGTTATTCTCAGTGTCGTATTACTATGATTATCACTGTGTAATTACTCTGATTCACTCTGTGGAATTACCATGATTCTCAGTGTGTTGTTACCGTGATTCACGCTGTGGAATTACCATGATTCGCACTGTGTAATTACCATGATTCACTCTGGGGAATTACCGTGATTCTCAGTGTGGTATTACCATGATTCTCACTGTGTAATTACCGTGATTCACTCTGTGGAATTACCATGATTCTCAGTGTGTTATTACCGTGATTCACACTGTGGAATTACCATGATTCGCACTGTGTAATTACCATGATTCACTCTGGGGAATTACCGTGATTCACAGTGTGTTATTACCGTGATTCACACTGTGGAATTACCGTGATTCTCAGTGTGTTATTACCGTGATTCACACTGTGGAATTGCCCTGATTCTCAGTGTGTTATTACCGTGATTCGCACTGTGGAATTACCGTGATTCTCAGTGTCTAATTACCGTTATTCACACTGTGTAATTGCTGTGATTCTCTCTGTGGAATTACCCTGATTCTCATTGTGGGATTAACGTGACTCTGCGTGGAATTTCCATGATTCGCACTTTGGAATTGCCATGATTTGCACTGTGGAATTATCGTGATTCTCAGTGTGTTATTACCGTGATTCGCATTGTGGAATTACTGTGATTCTCAGTTTGTACTTACCGTGATTCACACTGTGGAGTTACCATGAATCGCACTGTGGAATTACCGTGATTGACACTATGGAATTACCATGATTCTCAATGTGTTATTACTGTCATACGCACTGTGGAATTACCGTGATACTCAGTGTGTTATTACCGTGATTTGCCCTGTGTAATTACTGTGATTCACTCTGTGGAATTATCTGGATTCTCAGTGTGGTATTACAGTGATTCTCACTGTGTAATTACTGTGATTAACTCTGTGGAATTACTGTGATTCACAATGGGTTATAACCATGATTCTCACTGTGTAATTACTGTGATTCTCTCTGTGGAATTACCGTGATACTCAATGGATAGTTACCGTGGTTCACACTGTGGAATTACCATGATTCTCACTGTGTAATTACCGTGATTCACTCTGTGGAATTACCGTGATTCTCAGTTTGGTATTACCATGATTCTTACTGTGTAATATCTGTGATTCACTCTGTGGAATTGCCGTGATTCTCAGTGTTGGATTAACATGATTCACACTGTGGAATTACTGTGTTTCACTCTGTGGAATTACCGTGATTCTCAGTGTGGTATTACTGAGATTCGCACTGTGGAGTTACCGTGATTCACACTGTGGAATTACCATGATTCGCACTGTGTAATTACCATGATTCACTCTGGGGAATTACCGTGATGCACAGTGTGTTATTACCGTGATTCGCACTGTGGAATTACCGTGATTCTCAGTGTGTTATTACCGTGATTCACACTGTGGAATTGCCCTGATTCTCAGTGTGTTATTACCGTGATTCGCACTGTGGAATTATCGTGATTCTCAGTTTCTAATTACCGTGATTCACACTGTGTAATTGCTGTGATTCTCTCCGTGGAATTACCCTGATTCTCATTGTGGGATTAACGTGATTCTGCGTGGAATTTCCGTGATTCGCACTTTGGAATTGCCATGATTTGCACTGTGGAATTATCGTGATTCTCAGTGTGTTATTACCGTGATTCGCACTGTGGAATTACTGTGATTCTCAGTTTGTACTTACCGTGATTCACACTGTGGAGTTACCATGAATCGCACTGTGGAATTACCGTGATTGACACTATGGAATTACCATGATTCTCAATGTGTTATTACTGTCATAAGCACTGTGGAATTACCGTGATACTCAGTGTGTTATTATCGTGATATGCCCTGTGTAATTAATGTGATTCACTCTGTGGAATTATCTGGATTCTCAGTGTGGTATTACAGTGATTCTCACTGTGTAATTACTGTGATTAACTCTGTGGAATTACTGTGATTCACAATGGGTTATAACCATGATTCTCACTGTGTAATTACTGTGATTCTCTCTGTAGAATTACCGTGATACTCAATGCACAGTTACCGTGGTTCACACTGTGGAATTTCCATGATTCTCACTGTGTAATTACCGTGATTCATTCTGTGGAATTGCCGTGATTCTCAGTTTGGTATTACCATGATTCTCACTGTGTAATTACTGTGATTCACTCTGTGGAATTGCCGTGATTCTCAGTGTTGGATTACCATGATTCACATTGTGGAATTACTGTGATTCACTCTGTGGAATTACCGTGATTCTCAGTGTGGTATTACCATGATTCTCACTGTGTAATTATGGTGATTCACTCTGTGGAATTACCCTGATTCTCAGTGTGGGATTAACGTGATTCTGAGTGGAATTACTGTGATTCGAACTTTGGAATTGACATGATTTGCACTGTGGAATTATCGCGATTCTCAGTGTGTTATTACCATGAGTCGCACTGTGGAATTACTGTGATTCTCAATTTGTACTTACCATGATTCACACTGTGGAATTGCCATGAATCGCTCTGTGGAATTACCGTGATTGACACTATGGAATTACCGTGATTCTCAGTGTGTTATTACTGTCATACGCACTGTGGAATTACCGTGTTCCTCAGTGTGTTATTACCGTGATTCACACTGTGTAATTACTGTGATTCACTCTGTGGAATTATCTTGATTCTCAGTGTGGTATTACCATGATTCTCACTGTTTAATTACTGTGATTAACTCTGTGGAATTACCTTGATTCTCAGTGTGGTATTACCGCTATTCTCACTGTGTAATTACTGTGATTCACTCTGTGGAATTACCGTTATTCTCAGTGTGGTATTACTATGATTATCACTGTGTAATTACTCTGATTCACTCTGTGGAATTACCATGATTCTCAGTGTGTTGTTACCGTGATTCACACTGTGGAAGTACCATGATTCGCACTGTGTAATTACCATGATTCACTCTGGGGAATTACCGTGATTCTCAGTGTGGTATTACCATGATTCTCACTGTGTAATTACCGTGATTCACTCAGTGGAATTACCGTAATTCTCAGTGTGGAATTACCATGATTCACACTGTGGAATTACTGTGATTCACTGTGTTGAATTACCGTGATTGTCAGTGTGGTATTACTGTGATTCGCACTGTGTAATTACCGTGATTCACACTGTGGAATTACCATGATACTCAGTGTGTTATTACCGTGATTCACACAGTGGAATTACCGTCATTCTCAGTGTGGTATTACCGTGATTCACACTGTGTAATTACCATGATTCACTCTTTGGAATTACCGTTATTCTCAGTTTGGTATTACTGTAATTCGCACTGTGGAATTACAGTGATTCACACTTTGGAATTACCGTGATTCTCAGAGTGGTATTGCCGTGATTCACACTTTGGAATTACCGTGATTCTCAGTGTGGAATTACCATGATTCACACTGTGGAATTACTGTGATTCACTCTGTGGAATTACTGTGATTCACTCCTTGTAATTACCGTGATTCTCAGTGTGGAATTACCATGATTCACAATGTGGAATTACTGTGGTTCACTCTGTGGAATTACCGTGATTATCAGTGTGGAATTACCATGATTCACACTGTGGAATTACTGTGATTCACTCTGTGGAATTACTGTGATTCTCAATGTGGTATTACTGAGATTCGCACTGTGGAGTTACCGTGATTCACACTGTGGAATTACTATGTTTCTCAGTGTGATATTGCCCCAATTCACACTGTGGAATTACCGTGATTCTCAGTGTGGTATTTCCGTGATTCACACTGTGGAATTGCCGTGATTCACAGTGTGTAATTACCGTGATTCACTCTTTGTAATTACCGTGATTCTCAGTGTGGAAGTACCATGATTCACAATGTGGAATTACTGTGATTCACTCTGTGGAATTACCGTGATTCTCAGTGTGGTATTACCATGATTCTCACTGTGTAATTACTGTGATTCACACTGTGGAATTACCGTGATTCTCAGTGCGGAATTACCATGATTCTCAGTGTGGTATTGCTGTGATTCGCACTGTGGAATTACCATGATTCACACTGTGGAATTGCCATGATTCGCAGTGTGTTATTACGGTAATTCGCACTGTGGAATTACCATGATTCTCAGTGTGTTATTACCGTGATTCACACTGTGGAATTACCGTGATTCTCAGTGTGTTATTACCGTGATTCACACTGTGGAATTGCCCTGATTCACGGTGTGTTATTACCGTGATTCGCACTGTGGAATTACCGTGATTCTCAGGGTGTAATTACCGTGATTCGCACTGTGCAATTACTGTGATTCACTCTGTGGAATTATCTTGATTCTCAGTGTGGTATTACCATGATTCTCACTGTGTAATTACTGTGATTAACTCTGTGAAATTACCTTGATTCTCAGTGTGGTATTACCACTATTCTCACTGTGTAATTACTGTGATTCTCTCTGTGGAATTACCGTGATACTCATTGCATAGTTACCGTGGTTCACACTGTGGAATTACCATGATTCTCACTGTGTAATTACCGTGATTCACTCTGTGGAATTAACGTGATTCTCAGTTTGGTATTACCATGATTCTCACTGTGTAATTACTGTGATTCACTCTGTGGAATTGCCGTGATTCTCAGTGTTGGATTACCATGATTCACACTGTGGAATTACTGTGTTTCACTCTGTGGAATTACCGTGATTCTCAGTGTGGTATTACTGAGATTCGCACTGTGGAGTTACCGTGATTCACACTGTGGAATTACTATGATTCTCAGTATGTTATTACCGTGATTCACACTGTTTAATTACCATGATTCTCAGTGTGGTATTTCCGTGATTCACACTGTGGAATTACCGTGATTCACAGTGTGTAATTACCGTGATTCACTCTTTGGAATTACCGTTATTCTCAGTGTGGTATTATTGTGATTCGCACTGTGGAATTACCGTGGTTCACCCTTTGGAATTACCCTGATTCTCAGTGTGGTATTACCGTGATTCACACTGTGGAATTACCGTGATTCTCAGTGTGGAATTACCATGATTCACACTGTGGAATTACTGTGATTCACTCTGTGGAATTAACGTGATTCTCAGTGTGGTATTACCATGATTCTCACTGTGTAATTATTGTTATTCACACTGTGGATTTGCCGTGATTCTCAATGTGGAATTACAATGATTCTGAGTGTGGTATTACTGTGATTAACACTGTGGAATTACCGTGATTCACACTGTGGAATTGCCGTGATTCACAGTGTGTTATTACCGTGATTCGGACTGTGGAATTACCGTGATTCTCAGTGTGTAATTACCGTGATTCACACTGTGGAATTACCATGATTCTCAGTGTGCTATTGCCGTGATTCACACTGTGGAATTGCCCTTATTCTCAGTGTGTTATTACCGTGCTTCGCACTGTGGATTAACCGTGATTCTCAGTGCAAAATTACCGTGATTTGCACTGTGTAATTACTGTGATTCACTCTGTGGAATTACCGTGATTCTCAGTGTGGAATTACCATGATTCACAATGTGGAATTACTGTGATTCACTCTGTGGAATTACCGTGATTCTCAGTGTGGTATTACCATGATTCTCACTGTGTAATTATTGTGATTCACTCTGTGGAATTACCCTGATTCTTAGTGTGGGATTAACATGATTCTGAGTGGAATTACTGTAATTCGCACTTTGGAATTGACATGATTTGCACTGTGGAATTATCGTGATTCTCAGTGTGTTATTACCATGATTTGCACTGTGGAATTACTGTGATTCTCAGTTTGTACTTACCATGATTCACACTGTGGAATAGCCATGAATCGCTCTGTGGAATTACCGTGATTGACACTATGGAATTACCGTGATTCTCAGTGTGTTATTACTGTCATACGCACTGTGGAATTACCGTGTTCCTCAGTGTGTTATTACCGTGATTCACACTGTGTAATTACTGTGATTCACTCTGTGGAATTATCTTGATTCTCAGTGTGGTATTACCATGATTCATAATGTGGAATTACTGTGATTCACTCTGTGGAATTACCGTGATTCTCAGTCTGGTATTACCATGATTCTCACTGTGTAATTATTGTGATTCACTCTGTGGAATTACCCTGATTCTCAGTGTGGGATTAACGTGATTCTGAGTGGAATTACTATGATTCGCACGTTGGAATTGACATGATTTGCACTGTGGAATTATCGTGATTCTCAGTGTGTTATTACCGCGATTCGCACTGTGGAATTACTGTGATTCTCAGTTTGTACTTACCATGATTCACACTGTGGAATTGCCATGAATCGCTCTGTGGAATTACCGTGATTGACACTATGGAATTACCATGATTCTCAATGTGTTATTACTGTCATACGCACTGTGGAATTACCGTGATACTCAGTGTGTTATTACCGTGATTTGCCCTGTGTAATTACTGTGATTCACTCTGTGGAATTATCTGGATTCTCAGTGTGGTATTACAGTGATTCTCACTGTGTAATTACTGTGATTAACTCTGTGGAATTACTGTGATTCACAATGGGTTATAACCATGATTCTCACTGTGTAATTACTGTGATTCTCTCTGTGGAATTACCGTGATACTCAATGGATAGTTACCGTGGTTCACACTGTGGAATTACCATGATTCTCACTGTGTAATTACCGTGATTCACTCTGTGGAATTACCGTGATTCTCAGTTTGGTATTACCATGATTCTCACTGTGTAATTACTGTGATTCACTCTGTGGAATTGCCGTGATTCTCAGTGTTGGATTACCATGATTCACACTGTGGAATTACTGTGTTTCACTCTGTGGAATTACCCTGATTCTCAGTGTGGTATTACTGAGATTCGCACTGTGGAGTTACCGTGATTCACACTGTGGAATTACCATGATTCTCAGTGTGTTATTACCGTGATTCACACTGTGGAATTACCGTCATTCTCAGTGTGGTATTTCCGTGATTCACACTGTGGAATTACCGTGATTTACAGTGTGTAATTACCGTGATTAACTCTTTGGAATTACCGTTATTCTAAGTGTGGTATTACTGTGATTCGCACTGTGGAATTACCGTGGTTCACCCTTTGGAATTACCCTGATTCTCAGTGTGGTATTACCGTGATTCACATTGTGGAATTACCGTGATTCTCAGTGTGGAATTACCATGATCACACTGCGGAATTACTGTGATTCACTCTGTGGAATTACCGTGATTCTCAGTGTGGTATTACCATGATTCTCACTGTGTAATTATTGTGATTCACACTGTGGAATTACCGTGATTCTCAATGTGGAATTACAATGATTCTGAGTGTGGTATTACTGTGATTCACACTGTGGAATTACCGTGATTCACACTGTGGAATTGCCGTGATTCACAGTGTGTTATTACCGTGATTCGGACTGTGGAATTATCGTGATTCTCAGTGTGTAATTACCGTGATTCACACTGTGGAATTACCATGATTCTCAGTGTGCTATTGCTGTGATTCACACTGTGGAATTACCATGATTCTCAGTGTGCTATTGCCGTGATTCACACTGTGGAATTGCCCTGATTCTCAGTGTGTTATTACCGTGATTCGCACTGTGGATTAACCGTGATTCTTAGTGTAAAATTACCGTGATTCACACTGTGCAATTACTGTGATTCACTCTGTGGAATTACCGTGATTCTCAGTGTGGAATTACCATGATTCATAATGTGGAATTACTGTGATTCACTCTGTGGAATTACCGTGATTCTCAGTGTGGTATTACCATGATTCTCACTGTGTAATTATTGTGATTCACTCTGTGGAATTACCCTGATTCTCAGTGTGGGATTAACGTGATTCTGAGTGGAATTACTATGATTCGCACTTTGGAATTGACATGATTTGCACTGTGGAATTATCGTGATTCTCAGTGTGTTATTACCGTGATTCGCACTGTGGAATTACTGTGATTCTCAGTTTGTACTTACCATGATTCACACTGTGGAATTGCCATGAATCGCTCTGTGGAATTACCGTGATTGACACTATGGAATTACCGTGATTCTCAGTGTGTTATTACTGTCATACGCACTGTGGAATTACCGTGTTCCTCAGTGTGTTATTACCGTGATTCACACTGTGTAATTACTGTGATTCACTCTGTGGAATTATCTTGATTCTCAGTGTGGTATTACCATGATTCTCACTGTGTAATTACTGTGATTAACTCTGTGGAATTACCTTGATTCTCAGTGTGGTATTACCGCTATTCTCACTGTGTAATTACTGTGATTCACTCTGTGGAATTACCGTTATTCTCAGTGTGGTATTACTATGATTATCACTGTGTAATTACTCTGATTCACTCTGTGGAATTACCATGATTCTCAGTGTGTTGTTACCGTGATTCACACTGTGGAAGTACCATGATTCGCACTGTGTAATTACCATGATTCACTCTGGGGAATTACCGTGATTCTCAGTGTGGTATTACCATGATTCTCAAAGTGTAATTACCGTGATTCACTTTTTGGAATTACCGTAATTCTCAGTGTCGAATTACCATGATTCACACTGTGGAATTACTGTGATTCACTGTGTGGAATTACCGTGATTGTCAGTGTGGTATTACTGTGATTCGCACTGTGTAATTACCGTGATTCACACTGTGGAATTACCATGATACTCAGTGTGTTATTACCGTGATTCACACAGTGGAATTACCGTGATTCTCAGTGTGGTATTACCGTGATTCACACTGTGTAATTACCATGGTTCACTCTTTGGAATTACCGTTATTCTCAGTTTGGTATTACTGTAATTCGCACTGTGGAATTACAGTGATTCACACTGTGGAATTGCCGTGATTCGCAGTGTGTTATTACGGTAATTCGCACTGTGGAATTACCATGATTCTCAGTGTTTAATTGCCGTGATTCACACTGTGGAATTACCGTGATTCTCAGTGTGTTATTACCGTGATTCACACTGTGGAATTGCCCTGATTCACGGGGTGTTATTACCGTGATTCGCACTGTGGAATTACCGTGATTCTCAGTGTGTAATTAACGTGATTCGCACTGTGCAATTACTGTGATTCACTCTGTGGAATTATCTTGATTCTCAGTGTGTTATTACCATGATTCTCACTGTGTAATTACTGTGATTAACTCTGTGGAATTTCCTTGATTCTCAGTGTGGTATTACCGCTATTCTCACTGTGTAATTATTGTGATTCACTCTGTGGAATTACCGTTATTCTCAGTGTGGTATTACTATGATTATCACTGTGTAATTACTCTGATTCACTCTGTGGAATTACCATGATTCTCAGTGTGTTGTTACCGTGATTCACACTGTGGAATTACCATGATTCGCACTGTGTAATTACCATGATTCACTCTGGGGAATTACCGTGATTCTCAGTGTGGTATTACCATGATTCTCAAAGTGTAATTACCGTGATTCACTCTGTGGAATTACCGTAATTCTCAGTGTGGAATTACCATGATTCACACTGTGGAATTACTGTGATTCACTGTGTGGAATTACCGTGATTGTCAGTGTGGTATTACTGTGATTCGCACTGTGTAATTACCGTGATTCACACTGTGGAATTACCATGATACTCAGTGTGTTATTACCGTGATTCACACAGTGGAATTACCGTGATTCTCAGTGTGGTATTACCGTGATTCACACTGTGTAATTACCATGATTCACTCTTTGGAATTACCGTTATTCTCCGTTTGGTATTACTGTAATTCGCACTGTGGAATTACAGTGATTCACACTTTGGAATTACCGTGATTCTCAGAGTGGTATTGCCGTGATTCACACTTTGGAATTACTGTGATTCTCAGTGTGGAATTACCATGATTCACACTGTGGAATTACTGTGATTCACTCTGTGGAATTACTGTGATTCTCTGTGTGGTATTACTGAGATTAGTACTGTGGAGTTACGGTGATTCACACTGTGGAATTACCATGTTTCGCAGTGTGGTATTGCCCCGATTCACACTGTGGAATTACCGTGATTCTCAGTGTGGTATTTCTTTGATTCACACTGTGGAATTACTGTGATTCACAGTGTGTAATTACCGTGATTCACTCTTTGTAATTACCGTGATTCTCAGTGTGGAATTACTGTGGTTCACTCTGTGGAATTACCGTGATTCTCAGTGTGGTATTACCATGATTCTCACTGTGTAATTACTGTGATTCACACTGTGGAATTACCGTGATTATCAGTGTGGAATTACCATGATTCTCAGTGTGGTATTGCTGTGATTCGCACTGCGGAATTACCATGATTCACACTGTGGAATTGCCGTGATTCGCAGTGTGTTATTACGGTAATTCGCACTGTGGAATTACCATGATTCTCAGTGTTTAATTGCCGTGATTCACACTGTGGAATTACCGTGATTCTCAGTGTGTTATTACCGTGATTCACACTGTGGAATTGCCCTGATTCACGGGGTGTTATTACCTTGATTCGCACTGTGGAATTACCGTGATTCTCAGTGTGTAATTACCGTGATTCGCACTGTGCAATTACTGTGATTCACTCTGTGGAATTATCTTGATTCTCAGTGTGGTATTACCATGATTCTCACTGTGTAATTACTGTGATTAAATCTGAGGAATTACCTTGATTCTCAGTGTGGTATTACCACTATTCTCACTGTGTAATTACTGTGATTCACTCTGTGGAATTACCGTTATTCTCAGTGTCGTATTACTATGATTATCACTGTGTAATTACTGTGATTCACTCTGTGGAATTATCTTGATTCTCAGTGTGTTATTACCATGATTCCCACTGTGCAATTACTGTGATTCACTCTGTGGAATTACCGTTATTCTCAGTGTGGTATTACTATGATTATCACTGTGTAATTACTCTGATTCACTCTGTGGAATTACCATCATTCTCAGTGTGTTGTTACCGTGATTCACACTGTGGAATTACCATGATTCGCTCTGTGTAATTACCATGATTCACTCTGGGGAATTACCGTGATTCTCAGTGTGGTATTACCATGATTCTCAAAGTGTAATTACCGTGATTCGCTCTGTGGAATTACCGTAATTCTCAGTGTGGAATTACCATGATTCACACTGTGGAATTACTGTAATTCACTGTGTGGAATTACCGTGATTGTCAGTGTGGTATTACTGTGATTCGCACTGTGTAATTACCGTGATTCACACTGTGGAATTACCATGATACTCAGTGTGTTATTACCGTGATTCACACAGTGGAATTACCGTGATTCTCAGTGTGGTATTACCGTGATTCACACTGTGTAATTACCATGATTCACTCTTTGGAATTACCGTTATTCTCAGTTTGGTATTACTGTAATTCGCACTGTGGAATTACAATGAGTCACACCTTGGAATTACCGTGATCCTCAGAGTGGTATTGCCGTGATTCACACTTTGGAATTACCTTGATTCTCAGTGTGGAATTACCATGATTCACACTGTGGAATTACTGCGATTCACTCTGTGGAATTACTGTGATTCTCAGTGTGGTATTACTGAGATTCGCACTGTGGAGTTACCGTGATTCACACTGTGGAATTACCATGTTTCTCAGTGTGGTATTGCCCCGATTCACACTGTGGAATTACCGTGATTCTCAGTGTAGTATTTCCGTGATTCAGACTGTGGAATTTCCGTGATTCACAGTGTGTAATTACCGTGATTCACTCTTTGTAATTACCGTGATTCTCAGTGTGGAATTACCATGATTCACAATGTGGAATTACTGTGATTCACTCTGTGGAATTACCGTGATTCTCAGTGTGGTATTACCATGATTCTCACTGTGTAATTACTGTGATTCACACTGTGGAATTACCGTGATTATCAGTGTGGAATTACCATGATTCTCAGTGTGGTATTGCTGTGATTCGCACTGCGGGATTACCATGATTCACACTGTGGAATTTCCGTGATTCGCAGTGTGTTATTACGGTAATTCGCACTGTGGAATTACCATGATTCTCAGTGTTTAATTACCGTGATTCACACTGTGGAATTACCGTGATTCTCAGTGTGTAATTACCGTGATTCGCACTGTGCAATTACTGTGATTCACTCTGTGGAATTATCTTGATTCTCAGTGTGGTATTACCATGATTCTCACTGTGTAATTACTGTGATTAACTCTGTGGAATTACCTTGATTCTCAGTGTGGTATTACCACTATTCTCACTGTGTAATTACTGTGATTCACTCTGTGGAATTACCGTTATTCTCAGTGTCGTATTACTATGATTATCACTGTGTAATTACTCTGATTCACTCTGTGGAATTACCATGATTCTCAGTGTGTTGTTACCGTGATTCACACTGTGGAATTACCATGATTCTCACTGTGTAATCACCGTGATTCACTCTTTGGAATTACCGTGATTCTCAGTGTCGCAGTACCATGATTCACTCTGTGGAATTACCGTGATTCACTCTGTGGAATTACCGTGATTCACTCTGTGGAATTACCGTGATGCTCAGTGTGGAATTACCATGATTCACACTGTGGAATTACTGTGATTCACTCTGTGGAAGTACCGTGAATCTCAGTGTGGTATTACTGTGATTCGGACTGTGGAATTACCGTGATTCTCAGTGTGGTATTACCGTGATTCACAATGCGTAATTAACGTGATTCACTCTTTGGAATTACCATGATTCTCAGTGTGTTATTACCGTAATTCACACTGTGGAATTACTGTGATTCTCAGTTTGTACTTACCATGATTCACACTGTGGAATTGCCATGAATCGCTCCGTGGAATTACCGTGATTGACACTATGGAATTACCGTGATTCTCAGTGTGTTATTACTGTCATACGCACTATGGAATTACCGTGTTCCTCAGTGTTTTATTACCGTGATTCACACTGTGTAATTACTGTGATTCACTCTGTGGAATTATCTTGATTCTCAGTGTGGTATTACCATGATTCTCACTGTGTAATTACTGTGATTAACTCTCTGGAATTACCTTGATTCTCAGTGTGGTATTACCGCTATTCTCACTGTGTAATTACTGTGATTCACTCTGTGGAATTACCGTTATTCTCAGTGTGGTATTACTATGATTATCACTGTGTAATTACTCTGATTCACTCTGTGGAATTACCATGATTCTCAGTGTGTTGTTACCGTGATTCACACTGTGGAATTACCATGATTCGCACTGTGTAATTACCATGATTCACTCTGGGGAATTACCGTGATTCTCAGTGTGGTATTACCATGATTCTCAAAGTGTAATTACCGTGATTCACTCTGTGGAATTACCGTAATTCTCAGTGTGGAATTACCATGATTCACACTGTGGAATTACTGTGATTCACTGTGTGGAATTACCGTGATTGTCAGTGTGGTATTACTGTGATTCGCACTGTGTAATTACCGTGATTCACACTGTGGAATTACCATGATACTCAGTGTGTTATTACCGTGATTCACACAGTGGAATTACCGTGATTCTCAGTGTGGTATTACCGTGATTCACACTGTGTAATTACCATGATTCACTCTTTGGAATTACCGTTATTCTCAGTTTGGTATTACTGTAATTCGCACTGTGGAATTACAGTGATTCACACTTTGGAATTACCGTGATTCTCAGAGTGGTATTGCCGTGATTCACACTTTGGAATTACCGTGATTCTCAGTGTGGAATTACCATGATTCACATTGTGGAATTACTGTGATTCACTCTGTGGAATTACTGTGATTCACTCCTTGTAATTACCGTGATTCTCAGTGTGGAATTACCATGATTCACAACGTGGAATTACTGTGGTTCACTCTGTGGAATTACCGTGATTATCAGTGTGGAATTACCATGATTCTCAGTGTGGTATTGCTGTGATTCGCACTGCGGAATTACCATGATTCACACTGTTGAATTGCCGTGATTCGCAGTGTGTAATTACTGTGATTCACTCTGTGGAATTATCTTGATTCTCAGTGTGGTATTACCATGATTCTCACTGTTTAATTACTGTGATTAACTCTGTGGAATTACCTTGATTCTCAGTGTGGTATTACCGCTATTCTCACTGTGTAATTACTGTGATTCAATCTGTGGAATTACCGTTATTCTCAGTCTGGTATTACTATGATTATCACTGTGTAATTACTCTGATTCACTCTGTGGAATTACCATGATTCTCAGTGTGTTTTTACCGTGATTCACACTGTGGAAGTACCATGATTCGCACTGTGTAATTACCATGATTCACTCTGGGGAATTACCGTGATTCTCAGTGTGGTATTACCATGATTCTCACTGTGTAATTACCGTGATTCACTCAGTGGAATTACCGTAATTCTCAGTGTGGAATTACCATGATTCCACTGTGGAATTACTGTGATTCACTGTGTTGAATTACCGTGATTGTCAGTGTGGTATTACTGTGATTCGCACTGTGTAATTACCGTGATTCACACTGTGGAATTACCATGATACTCAGTGTGTTATTACCGTGATTCACACAGTGGAATTACCGTCATTCTCAGTGTGGTATTACCGTGATTCACACTGTGTAATTACCATGATTCACTCTTTGGATTTGCCGTTATTCTCAGTTTGGTATTACTGTAATTCGCACTGTGCAATTACAGTGATTCACACTTTGGAATTAATGTGATTCTCAGTGTGGTATTGCCATGATTCACACTTTGGAATTACCGTGATTCTCAGTGTGGAATTACCATGATTCACACTGTGGAATTACTGTGATTCACTCTGTGGAATTACTGTGATTCTCAATGTGGTATTACTGAGATTCGCACTGTGGAGTTACCGTGATTCACACTGTGGAATTACTATGTTTCTCAGTGTGATATTGCCAAAATTCACACTGTGGAATTACCGTGATTCTCAGTGTGGTATTTCCGTGATTCACACTGTGGAATTGCCGTGATTCACAGTGTGTAATTACCGTGATTCACTCTTTGTAATTACCGTGATTCTCAGTGTGGAATTACCATGATTCACAATGTGGAATTACTGTGATTCACTCTGTGGAATTACCGTGATTCTCAGTGTGGTATTACCATGATTCTCACTGTGTAATTACTGTGATTCACACTGTGGAATTACCGTGATTCTCAGTGCGGAATTACCATGATTCTCAGTGTGGTATTGCTGTGATTTGCACTGCGGAATTACCATGATTCACACTGTGGAATTGCCATGATTCGCAGTGTGTTATTACAGTAATTCGCACTGTGGAATTACCATGATTCTCAGTGTGTAATTACCGTGATTCACACTGTGGAATTACCGTGATTCTCAGTGTGTTATTACCGTGATTCACACTGTGGAATTGCCCTGATTCACGGTGTGTTATTACCGTGATTCGCACTGTGGAATTACCGTGATTCTCAGTGTGTAATTACCGTGATTCGCACTGTGCAATTACTGTGATTCACTCTGTGGAATTATCTTGATTCTCAGTGTGGTATTACCATGATTCTCACTGTGTAATTACTGTGATTAACTCTGTGGAATTACCTTGATTCTCAGTGTGGTATTACCACTATTCTCACTGTGTAATTACTGTGATTCACTCTGTGGAATTACCGTTATTCTCAGTGTCGTATTACTATGATTATCACTGTGTAATTACTCTGATTCACTCTGTGGAATTACCATGATTCTCAGTGTGTTGTTACCGTGATTCACGCTGTGGAATTACCATGATTCTCACTGTGTAATCACCGTGATTCACTCTTTGGAATTACCGTGATTCTCAGTGTCGCATTACCATGATTCACTCTGTGGAATTACCGTGATTCAATCTGTGGAATTACCGTGATTCACTCTGTGGAATTACCGTGATGCTCAGTGTGGAATTACCATGATTCACACTGTGGAATTACTGTGATTCACTCTGTGGAAGTACCGTGAATCTCAGTGTGGTATTACTGTGATTCGGACTGTGGAATTACCGTGATTCTCAGTGTGGTATTACCGTGATTCACAATGCGTAATTAACGTGATTCACTCTTTGGAATTACCATGATTCTCAGTGTGTTATTACCGTAATTCACACTGTGGAATTACTGTGATTCTCAGTTTGTACTTACCATGATTCACACTGTGGAATTGCCATGAATCGCTCTGTGGAATTACCGTGATTGACACTATGGAATTACCGTGATTCTCAGTGTGTTATTACTGTCATACGCACTATGGAATTACCGTGTTCCTCAGTGTGTTATTACCGTGATTCACACTGTGTAATTACTGTGATTCACTCTGTGGAATTATCTTGATTCTCAGTGTGGTATTACCATGATTCTCACTGTGTAATTACTGTGTTTAACTCTCTGGAATTACCTTGATTCTCAGTGTGGTATTACCGCTATTCTCACTGTGTAATTACTGTGATTCACTCTGTGGAATTACCGTTATTCTCAGTGTGGTATTACTATGATTATCACTGTGTAATTACTCTGATTCACTCTGTGGAATTACCATGATTCTCAGTGTGTTGTTACCGTGATTCACACTGTGGAATTACCATGATTCGCACTGTGTAATTACCATGATTCACTCTGGGGAATTACCGTGATTCTCAGTGTGGTATTACCATGATTCTCAAAGTGTAATTACCGTGATTCACTCTGTGGAATTACCGTAATTCTCAGTGTGGAATTACCATGATTCACACTGTGGAATTACTGTGATTCACTGTGTGGAATTACCGTGATTGTCAGTGTGGTATTACTGTGATTCGCACTGTGTAATTACCATGATTCACACTGTGGAATTACCATGATACTCAGTGTGTTATTACCGTGATTCACACAGTGGAATTACCGTGATTCTCAGTGTGGTATTACCGTGATTCACACTGTGTAATTACCATGATTCACTCTTTGGAATTACCGTTATTCTCAGTTTGGTATTACTGTAATTCGCACTGTGGAATTACAGTGATTCACACTTTGGAATTACCGTGATTCTCAGAGTGGTATTGCCGTGATTCACACTTTGGAATTACCGTGATTCTCAGTGTGGAATTACCATGATTCACACTGTGGAATTACTGTGATTCACTCTGTGGAATTACTGTGATTCTCAGTGTGGTATTACTGAGATTCGCACTGTGGAGTTACCGTGATTCACACTGTGGAATTACCATGTTTCTCAGTGTGGTATTGCCCCGATTCACACTGTGGAATTACCGTGATTCTCAGTGTGGTATTTCTGTGATTCACACTGTGGAATTACTGTGATTCACAGTGTGTAATTACTGTGATTCACTCCTTGTAATTACCGTGATTCTCAGTGTGGAATTACCATGATTCACAATGTGGAATTACTGTGGTTCACTCTGTGGAATTACCGTGATTATCAGTGTGGAATTACCATGATTCTCAGTGTGGTATTGCTGTGATTCGCACTGCGGAATTAACATGATTCACACTGTTGAATTGCCGTGATTCGCAGTGTGTAATTACTGTGATTCACTCTGTGGAATTATCTTGATTCTCAGTGTGGTATTACCATGATTCTCACTGTTTAATTACTGTGATTAACTCTGTGGAATTACCTTGATTCTCAGTGTGGTATTACCGCTATTCTCACTGTGTAATTACTGTGATTCAATCTGTGGAATTACCGTTATTCTCAGTCTGGTATTACTATGATTATCACTGTGTAATTACTCTGATTCACTCTGTGGAATTACCATGATTCTCAGTGTGTTTTTACCGTGATTCACACTGTGGAAGTACCATGATTCGCACTGTGTAATTACCATGATTCACTCTGGGGAATTACCGTGATTCTCAGTGTGGTATTACCATGATTCTCACTGTGTAATTACCGTGATTCACTCAGTGGAATTACCGTAATTCTCAGTGTGGAATTACCATGATTCCACTGTGGAATTACTGTGATTCACTGTGTTGAATTACCGTGATTGTCAGTGTGGTATTACTGTGATTCGCACTGTGTAATTACCGTGATTCACACTGTGGAATTACCATGATACTCAGTGTGTTATTACCGTGATTCACACAGTGGAATTACCGTCATTCTCAGTGTGGTATTACCGTGATTCACACTGTGTAATTACCATGATTCACTCTTTGGAATTGCCGTTATTCTCAGTTTGGCATTACTGTAATTCGCACTGTGCAATTACAGTGATTCACACTTTGGAATTAATGTGATTCTCAGTGTGGTATTGCCATGATTCACACTTTGGAATTACCGTGATTCTCAGTGTGGAATTACCATGATTCACACTGTGGAATTACTGTGATTCACTCTGTGGAATTACTGTGATTCTCAATGTGGTATTACTGAGATTCGCACTGTGGAGTTACCGTGATTCACACTGTGGAATTACTATGTTTCTCAGTGTGATATTGCCCCAATTCACACTGTGGAATTACCGTGATTCTCAGTGTGGTATTTCCGTGATTCACACTGTGGAATTGCCGTGATTCACAGTGTGTAATTACCGTGATTCACTCTTTGTAATTACCGTGATTCTCAGTGTGGAATTACCATGATTCACAATGTGGAATTACTGTGATTCACTCTGTGGAATTACCGTGATTCTCAGTGTGGTATTACCATGATTCTCACTGTGTAATTACTGTGATTCACACTGTGGAATTACCGTGATTCTCAGTGCGGAATTACCATGATTCTCAGTGTGGTATTGCTGTGATTTGCACTGCGGAATTACCATGATTCACACTGTGGAATTGCCATGATTCGCAGTGTGTTATTACAGTAATTCGCACTGTGGAATTACCATGATTCTCAGGGTGTAATTACCGTGATTCACACTGTGGAATTACCGTGATTCTCAGTGTTTTATTACCGTGATTCACACTGTGGAATTGCCCTGATTCACGGTGTGTTATTACCGTGATTCGAACTGTGGAATTACCGTGATTCTCAGGGTGTAATTACCGTGATTCGCACTGTGCAATTACTGTGATTCACTCTGTGGAATTATCTTGATTCTCAGTGTGGTATTACCATGATTCTCACTGTGTAATTACTGTGATTAACTCTGTGAAATTACCTTGATTCTCAGTGTGGTATTACCACTATTCTCACTGTGTAATTACTGTGATTCACTCTGTGGAATTACCGTTATTCTCAGTGTCGTATTACTATGATTATCACTGTGTAATTACTCTGATTCACTCTGTGGAATTACCATGATTCTCAGTGTGTTGTTACCGTGATTCACACTGTGGAATTACCATGATTCGCACTGTGTAATTACCATGATTCACTCTGGGGAATTACCGTGATTCTCAGTGTGGTATTACCATGATTCTCACTGTGTAATTACCGTGATTCACTCTGTGGAATTACCATGATTCTCAGTGTGTTATTACCGTGATTCACACTGTGGAATTACCATGATTCGCACTCTGTAATTACCATGATTCACTCTGGGGAATTACCGTGATTCACAGTGTGTTATTACCGTGATTCGCACTGTGGAATTACCGTGATTCTCAGTGTGTTATTACCGTGATTCACACTGTGGAATTGCCCTGATTCTCAGTGTGTTATTACCGTGATTCGCACTGTGGAATTACTGTGATTCTCAGTGTCTAATTACCGTGATTCACACTGTGTAATTGCTGTGATTCTCTCTGTGGAATTACCCTGATTCTCATTGTGGGATTAAAGTGATTCTGCGTGGAATTTCCATGATTCGCACTTTGGAATTGCCATGATTTGCACTGTGGAATTATCGTGATTCTCAGTGTGTTATTACCGTGATTCGCACTGTGGAATTACTGTGATTCTCAGTTTGTACTTACCGTGATTCACACTGTGGAGTTACCATGAATCGCACTGTGGAATTACCGTGATTGACACTATGGAATTACCATGATTCTCAATGTGTTATTACTGTCATACGCACTGTGGAATTACCGTGATACTCAGTGTGTTATTACCGTGATTTGCCCTGTGTAATTACTGTGATTCACTCTGTGGAATTATCTGGATTCTCAGTGTGGTATTACAGTGATTCTCACTGTGTAATTACTGTGATTAACTCTGTGGAATTACTGTGATTCACAATGGGTTATAACCATGATTCTCACTGTGTAATTACTATGATTCTCTCTGTGGAAGTACCGTGATACTGAATGGATAGTTACCGTGGTTCACACTGTGGAATTACCATGATTCTCACTGTGTAATTACCGTGATTCACTCTGTGGAATTACCGTGATTCTCAGTTTGGTATTACCATGATTCTCACTGTGTAATTACAGTGATTCACTCTGTGGATTTGCCGTGATTCTCAGTGTTGGATTACCATGATTCACACTGTGGAATTACTGTGTTTCACTCTGTGGAATTACCGTGATTCTCAGTGTGGTATTACTGAGATTCGCACTGTGGAATTACCGTCATTCTCAGTGTGGTATTTCCGTGATTCACACTGTGGAATTACCGTGATTCACAGTGTGTAATTACCATGATTCACTCTTTGGAATTACCGTTATTCTCAGTGTGGTATTACTGTGATTCACACTGTGGAATTACCGTGGTTCACCCTTTGGAATTACCCTGATTCTCAGTGTGGTATTACCGTGATTCACACTGTGGAATTACCGTGATTCTCAGTGTGGAATTACCATGATCACACTGCGGAATTACTGTGATTCACTCTGTGGAATTACCGTGATTCTCAGTGTGGTATTACCATGATTCTCACTGTGTAATTATTGTGATTCACACTGTGGAATTACCGTGATTCTCAATGTGGAATTACAATGATTCTGAGTGAGGTATTACTGTGATTCACACTGTGGAATTACCGTGATTGACACTGTGGAATTGCCGTGATTCACAGTGTGTTATTACCGTGATTCGGACTGTGGAATTATCGTGATTCTCAGTGTGTAATTACCGTGATTCACACTGTGGAATTACCATGATTCTCAGTGTGCTATTGCCGTGATTCACACTGTGGAATTACCATGATTCTCAGTGTGCTATTGCCGTGATTCACACTGTGGAATTGCCCTGATTCTCAGTGTGTTATTACCGTGATTCGCACTGTGGATTAACCGTGATTCTCAGTGTAAAATTACCGTGATTCGCACTGTGCAATTACTGTGATTCACTCTGTGGAATTACTGTGATTCTCAGTGTGGAATTACCATGATTCATAATGTGGAATTACTGTGATTCACTCTGTGGAATTACCGTGATTCTCAGTCTGGTATTACCATGATTCTCACTGTGTAATTATTGTGATTCACTCTGTGGAATTACCGTGATTCTCAGTGTGGGATTAACGTGATTCTGAGTGGAATTACTATGATTCGCACTTTGGAATTGACATGATTTGCACTGTGGAATTATCATGATTCTCAGTGTGTTATTACCGTGATTCGCACTGTGGAATTACTGTGATTCTCAGTTTGTACTTACCATGATTCACACTGTGGAATTGCCATGAATCGCTCTGTGGAATTACCGTGATTGACACTATGGAATTACCGTGATTCTGAGTGTGTTATTACTGTCATATGCACTGTGGAATTACCGTGTTCCTCAGTGTGTTATTACCGTGATTCACACTGTGTAATTACTGTGATTCACTCTGTGGAATTATCTTGATTCTCAGTGTGGTATTACCATGATTCTCACTGTGTAATTACTGTGATTAACTCTGTGGAATTACCTTGATTCTCAGTGTGGTATTACCGCTATTCTCACTGTGTAATTACTGTGAATCACTCTGTGGAATTACCGTTATTCTGAGTGTGGTATTACTATGATTATCACTGTGTAATTACTCTGATTCACTCTGTGGAATTACCATGATTCTCAGTGTGTTGTTACCGTGATTCACACTGTGGAATTACCATGATTCGCACTGAGTAATTACTGTGATTCACTCTGGGGAATTACCGTGATTCTCAGTGTGGTATTACCATGATTCTCAAAGTGTAATTACCGTGATTCACTCTGTGGAATTACCGTAATTCTCAGTGTGGAATTACCATGATTCACACTGTGGAATTATTGTGATTCACTGTGTGGAATTACCGTGATTGTCAGTGTGGTATTACTGTGATTCGCACTGTGTAATTACCGTGATTCACACTGTGGAATTACCATGATACTCAGTGTATTATTACCGTGATTCACACAGTGGAATTACCGTGATTCTCAGTGTGGTATTACCGTGATTCACACTGTGTAATTACCATGATTCACTCTTTGGAATTACCGTTATTCTCAGTTTGGTATTACTGTAATTCGCACTGTGGAATTACAGTGATTCACACTTTGGAATTACCGTGATTCTCAGAGTGGTATTGCCGTGATTCACACTTTGGAATTACCGTGATTCTCAGTGTGGAATTACCATGATTCACACTGTGGAATTACTGTGAGTCACTCTGTGGAATTACTGTGATTCTCAGTGTGGTATTACTGAGATTATCACTGTGTAATTACTCTGATTCACTCTGTGGAATTACCATGATTCTCAGTGTGTTGTTACCGTGATTCACACTGTGGAATTACCATGATTCGCACTGTGTAATAACTGTGATTCACTCTGGGGAATTACCGTGATTCTCAGTGTGGTATTACCATGATTCTCAAAGTGTAATTACCGTGATTCACTCTGTGGAATTACCGTAATTCTCAGTGTGGAATTACCATGATTCACACTGTGGAATTACTGTGATTCACTGTGTGGAATTACCGTGATTATCAGTGTGGTATTACTGTGATTCGCACTGTGTAATTATCATGATTCACTCTGTGGAATTACCGTGATTCACTCTGTGGAATTACCGTGATTCACTCTGTGGAATTACCGTGATGCTCAGTGTGGAATTACCATGATTCACACTGTGGAATTACTGTGATTCACTCTGTGGAAGTACCGTGAATCTCAGTGTGGTATTACTGTGATTCGGACTGTGGAATTACCATGATTCTCAGTGTGGTATTACCGTGATTCACAATGCGTAATTAACGTGATTCACTCTTTGGAATTACCGTTAATATCAGTTTGGTATTACTGTAATTCGCACAGTGGAATTACAATGATTCACCCTTTCGAATTACCGTGATTCTCAGTGTGGTATTGCCGTGATTCACACTTTGGGATTACCGTGATTCTCAGTGTGGAATTACCATGATTCACACTGTGGAATTACTGTGATTCACTCTGTGGAAAACCTGTGATTCTCAGTGTGGTATTATTCTGATTCGCACTGTGGAATTACCGTGATTCACACTGTCGAATTACCATGATTCTCAGTGTGGTATTACTGTGATTCGCTCTGTGGTTTTACCATGATTCACACTCTGCAATTACCATGATTCTCAGTGTGGTATTACCGTGATTCGCACTGTGGAATTACCATGATTCTCAGTGTGTTGTTACCGTGATTCACACTGTGGAATTACCATGATTCGCACTGTGTAATTACCATGATTCACTCTGGGGAATTACCGTGATTCTCAGTGTGGTATTACCATGATTCTCAAAGTGTAATTACCGTGATTCACTCTGTGGAATTACCGTAATTCTCAGTGTGGAATTACCATGATTCACACTGTGGAATTACTGTGATTCACTGTGTGGAATTACCGTGATTATCAGTGTGGTATTACTGTGATTCGCACTGTGTAATTACCGTGCTTCACACTGTGGAATTACCATGATACTCAGTGTGTTATTACCGTGATTCACACAGTGGAATTACCGTGATTCTCAGTGTGGTATTACCGTGATTCACACTGTGTAATTACCATGATTCACTCTTTGGAATTACCATTATTCTCAGTTTGGTATTACTGTAATTCGCACTGTGGAATTACAGTGATTCACACTTTGGAATTACCGTGATTCTCAGAGTGGTATTGCCGTGATTCACACTTTGGAATTACCGTGATTCTCAGTGTGGAATTACCATGATTCACACTGTGGAATTACTGTGATTCACTCTGTGGAATTACTGTGATTCTCAGTGTGGTATTACTGAGATTCGCACTGTGGAGTTACCGTGATTCACACTGTGGAATTACCATGTTTCTCAGTGTGGTATTGCCCCGATTCACACTGTGGAATTACCGTGATTCTCAGTGTGGTATTTCCGTGATTCACACTGTGGAATTACTGTGATTCACAGTGTGTAATTACCGTGATTCACTCTTTGTAATTACCGTGATTCTCAGTGTGTTATTACCGTGATTCACACTGTGGAATTGCCCTGATTCACGGGGTGTTATTACCGTGATTCGCACTGTGGAAATACCGTGATTCTCAGTGTGTAATTACCGTGATTCGCACTGTGCAATTACTGTGATTCACTCTGTGGAATTATCTTGATTCTCAGTGTGGTATTGCCATGATTCTCCCTGTGTAATTACTGTGATTAACTCTGTGGAATTACCATGATTCTCAGTGTGGTATTACCACTATTCTCACTGTGTAATTACTGTGATTCACTCTGTGGAATTACCGTTATTCTCAGTGGCGTATTACTATGATTATCACTGTGTAATTACTGTGATTCACTCTGTGGAATTATCTTGATTCTCAGTGTGGTATTACCATGATTCTCACTGTGTAATTACTGTGATTAACTCTGTGGAATTACCTTGATCTCAGTGTGGTATTACCGCTATTCTCACTGTGTAATTACTGTGATTCACTCTGTGGAATTACCGTTATTCTCAGTGTGGTATTACTATGATTATCACTGTGTAATTACTCTGATTCACTCTGTGGAATTACCATGATTCTCAGTGTGTTGTTACCGTGATTCACACTGTGGAATTACCATGATTCGCACTGTGTAATTACCATGAATCACTCTGGGGAATTACCGTGATTCTCAGTGTGGTATTACCATGATTCTCAAAGTGTAATTACCGTGATTCACTCTGTGGAATTACCGTAATTCTCAGTGTGGAATTACCATGATTCACACTGTGGAATTACTGTGATTCACTGTGTGGAATTACCGTGATTGTCATTGTGGTATTACTGTGATTCGCACTGTGTAATTACCGTGATTCACACTGTGGAATTACCATGATACTCAGTGTGTTATTACCGTGATTCACACAGTGGAATTGCCGTGATTCTCAGTGTGGTATTACCGTGATTCACACTGTGTAATTACCATGATTCACTTTTTGGAATTACCGTTATTCTCAGTTTGGTATTACTGTAATTCGCACTGTGCAATTACAGTGATTCACACTTTGGAATTACCATGATTCTCAGAGTGGTATTGCCGTGATTCACACTTTGGAATTACCGTGATTCTCAGTGTGGAATTACCATGATTCACACTGTGGAATTACTGCGATTCACTCTGTGTAATTACTGTGATTCTCAGTGTGGTATTACTGAGATTCACACTGTGGAGTTACCGTGATTCACACTGTGGAATTACTATGTTTCTCAGTGTGGTATTGCCCCGATTCACACTGTGGAATTACCGTGATTCTCAGTGTGGTATTTCCGTGATTCACACTGTGGAATTACTGTGATTCACAGTGTGTAATTACCGTGATTCACTCTTTGTAATTACCGTGTTTCTCAGTGTGGAATTACCATGATTCACAATGTGGAATTACTGTGATTCACTCTGTGGAATTACCGTGATTATCAGTGTGGTATTACTGTGATTCGCACTGTGTAATTACCGTGATTCACACTGTGGAATTACCATGATACTCAGTGTGTTATTACCGTGATTCACACAGTGGAATTACCGTGATTCTCAGTGTGGTATTACCGTGATTCACACTGTGTAATTACCATGATTCACTCTTTGGAATTACCATTATTCTCAGTTTGGTATTACTGTAATTCGCACTGTGGAATTACAGTGATTCACACTTTGGAATTACCGTGATTCTCAGAGTGGTATTGCCGTGATTCACACTTTGGAATTACCGTGATTCTCAGTGTGGAATTACCATGATTCACACTGTGGAATTACTGTGATTCACTGTGTGGAATTACCGTGATTATCAGTGTGGTATTACTGTGATTCGCACTGTGTAATTACCATGATTCACTCTGTGGAATTACCGTGATTCACTCTGTGGAATTACCGTGATGCTCAGTGTGGAATTACCATGATTCACACTGTGGAATTACTGTGATTCACTCTGTGGAAGTACCGTGAATCTCAGTGTGGTATTACTGTGATTCGGACTGTGGAATTACCATGATTCTCAGTGTGGTATTACCGTGATTCACAATGCGTAATTAACGTGATTCACTCTTTGGAATTACCGTTAATATCAGTTTGGTATTACTGTAATTCGCACAGTGGAATTACAATGATTCACCCTTTCGAATTACCGTGATTCTCAGTGTGGTATTGCCGTGATTCACACTTTGGGATTACCGTGATTCTCAGTGTGGAATTACCATGATTCACACTGTGGAATTACTGTGATTCACTCTGTGGAAAACCTGTGATTCTCAGTGTGGTATTATTCTGATTCGCACTGTGGAATTACCGTGATTCACACTGTCGAATTACCATGATTCTCAGTGTGGTATTACTGTGATTCGCTCTGTGGTTTTACCATGATTCACACTCTGCAATTACCATGATTCTCAGTGTGGTATTACCGTGATTCGCACTGTGGAATTACCATGATTCTCAGTGTGTTGTTACCGTGATTCACACTGTGGAATTACCATGATTCGCACTGTGTAATTACCATGATTCACTCTGGGGAATTACCGTGATTCTCAGTGTGGTATTACCATGATTCTCAAAGTGTAATTACCGTGATTCACTCTGTGGAATTACCGTAATTCTCAGTGTGGAATTACCATGATTCACACTGTGGAATTACTGTGATTCACTGTGTGGAATTACCGTGATTATCAGTGTGGTATTACTGTGATTCGCACTGTGTAATTACCGTGATTCACACTGTGGAATTACCATGATACTCAGTGTGTTATTACCGTGATTCACACAGTGGAATTACCGTGATTCTCAGTGTGGTATTACCGTGATTCACACTGTGTAATTACCATGATTCACTCTTTGGAATTACCATTATTCTCAGTTTGGTATTACTGTAATTCGCACTGTGGAATTACAGTGATTCACACTTTGGAATTACCGTGATTCTCAGAGTGGTATTGCCGTGATTCACACTTTGGAATTACCGTGATTCTCAGTGTGGAATTACCATGATTCACACTGTGGAATTACTGTGATTCACTCTGTGGAATTACTGTGATTCTCAGTGTGGTATTACTGAGATTCGCACTGTGGAGTTACCGTGATTCACACTGTGGAATTACCATGTTTCTCAGTGTGGTATTGCCCCGATTCACACTGTGGAATTACCGTGATTCTCAGTGTGGTATTTCCGTGATTCACACTGTGGAATTACTGTGATTCACAGTGTGTAATTACCGTGATTCACTCTTTGTAATTACCGTGATTCTCAGTGTGTTATTACCGTGATTCACACTGTGGAATTGCCCTGATTCACGGGGTGTTATTACCGTGATTCGCACTGTGGAAATACCGTGATTCTCAGTGTGTAATTACCGTGATTCGCACTGTGCAATTACTGTGATTCACTCTGTGGAATTATCTTGATTCTCAGTGTGGTATTGCCATGATTCTCCCTGTGTAATTACTGTGATTAACTCTGTGGAATTACCATGATTCTCAGTGTGGTATTACCACTATTCTCACTGTGTAATTACTGTGATTCACTCTGTGGAATTACCGTTCTTCTCAGTGTCGTATTACTATGATTATCACTGTGTAATTACTGTGATTCACTCTGTGGAATTATCTTGATTCTCAGTGTGGTATTACCATGATTCTCACTGTGTAATTACTGTGATTAACTCTGTAGAATTACCTTGATCTCAGTGTGGTATTACCGCTATTCTCACTGTGTAATTACTGTGATTCACTCTGTGGAATTACCGTTATTCTCAGTGTGGTATTACTATGATTATCACTGTGTAATTACTCTGATTCACTCTGTGGAATTACCATGATTCTCAGTGTGTTGTTACCGTGATTCACACTGTGGAATTACCATGATTCGCACTGTGTAATTACCATGAATCACTCTGGGGAATTACCGTGATTCTCAGTGTGGTATTACCATGATTCTCAAAGTGTAATTACCGTGATTCACTCTGTGGAATTACCGTAATTCTCAGTGTGGAATTACCATGATTCACACTGTGGAATTACTGTGATTCACTGTGTGGAATTACCGTGATTGTCATTGTGGTATTACTGTGATTCGCACTGTGTAATTACCGTGATTCACACTGTGGAATTACCATGATACTCAGTGTGTTATTACCGTGATTCACACAGTGGAATTGCCGTGATTCTCAGTGTGGTATTACCGTGATTCACACTGTGTAATTACCATGATTCACTCTTTGGAATTACCGTTATTCTCAGTTTGGTATTACTGTAATTCGCACTGTGCAATTACAGTGATTCACACTTTGGAATTACCATGATTCTCAGAGTGGTATTGCCGTGATTCACACTTTGGAATTACCGTGATTCTCAGTGTGGAATTACCATGATTCACACTGTGGAATTACTGCGATTCACTCTGTGTAATTACTGTGATTCTCAGTGTGGTATTACTGAGATTCACACTGTGGAGTTACCGTGATTCACACTGTGGAATTACTATGTTTCTCAGTGTGGTATTGCCCCGATTCACACTGTGGAATTACCGTGATTCTCAGTGTGGTATTTCCGTGATTCACACTGTGGAATTACTGTGATTCACAGTGTGTAATTACCGTGATTCACTCTTTGTAATTACCGTGTTTCTCAGTGTGGAATTACCATGATTCACAATGTGGAATTACTGTGATTCACTCTGTGGAATTACCGTGATTATCAGTGTGGTATTACTGTGATTCGCACTGTGTAATTACCGTGATTCACACTGTGGAATTACCATGATACTCAGTGTGTTATTACCGTGATTCACACAGTGGAATTACCGTGATTCTCAGTGTGGTATTACCGTGATTCACACTGTGTAATTACCATGATTCACTCTTTGGAATTACCATTATTCTCAGTTTGGTATTACTGTAATTCGCACTGTGGAATTACAGTGATTCACACTTTGGAATTACCGTGATTCTCAGAGTGGTATTGCCGTGATTCACACTTTGGAATTACCGTGATTCTCAGTGTGGAATTACCATGATTCACACTGTGGAATTACTGTGATTCACTGTGTGGAATTACCGTGATTATCAGTGTGGTATTACTGTGATTCGCACTGTGTAATTACCATGATTCACTCTGTGGAATTACCGTGATTCACTCTGTGGAATTACCGTGATGCTCAGTGTGGAATTACCATGATTCACACTGTGGAATTACTGTGATTCACTCTGTGGAAGTACCGTGAATCTCAGTGTGGTATTACTGTGATTCGGACTGTGGAATTACCATGATTCTCAGTGTGGTATTACCGTGATTCACAATGCGTAATTAACGTGATTCACTCTTTGGAATTACCGTTAATATCAGTTTGGTATTACTGTAATTCGCACAGTGGAATTACAATGATTCACCCTTTCGAATTACCGTGATTCTCAGTGTGGTATTGCCGTGATTCACACTTTGGGATTACCGTGATTCTCAGTGTGGAATTACCATGATTCACACTGTGGAATTACTGTGATTCACTCTGTGGAAAACCTGTGATTCTCAGTGTGGTATTATTCTGATTCGCACTGTGGAATTACCGTGATTCACACTGTCGAATTACCATGATTCTCAGTGTGGTATTACTGTGATTCGCTCTGTGGTTTTACCATGATTCACACTCTGCAATTACCATGATTCTCAGTGTGGTATTACCGTGATTCGCACTGTGGAATTACCATGATTCTCAGTGTGTTGTTACCGTGATTCACACTGTGGAATTACCATGATTCGCACTGTGTAATTACCATGATTCACTCTGGGGAATTACCGTGATTCTCAGTGTGGTATTACCATGATTCTCAAAGTGTAATTACCGTGATTCACTCTGTGGAATTACCGTAATTCTCAGTGTGGAATTACCATGATTCACACTGTGGAATTACTGTGATTCACTGTGTGGAATTACCGTGATTATCAGTGTGGTATTACTGTGATTCGCACTGTGTAATTACCGTGATTCACACTGTGGAATTACCATGATACTCAGTGTGTTATTACCGTGATTCACACAGTGGAATTACCGTGATTCTCAGTGTGGTATTACCGTGATTCACACTGTGTAATTACCATGATTCACTCTTTGGAATTACCATTATTCTCAGTTTGGTATTACTGTAATTCGCACTGTGGAATTACAGTGATTCACACTTTGGAATTACCGTGATTCTCAGAGTGGTATTGCCGTGATTCACACTTTGGAATTACCGTGATTCTCAGTGTGGAATTACCATGATTCACACTGTGGAATTACTGTGATTCACTCTGTGGAATTACTGTGATTCTCAGTGTGGTATTACTGAGATTCGCACTGTGGAGTTACCGTGATTCACACTGTGGAATTACCATGTTTCTCAGTGTGGTATTGCCCCGATTCACACTGTGGAATTACCGTGATTCTCAGTGTGGTATTTCCGTGATTCACACTGTGGAATTACTGTGATTCACAGTGTGTAATTACCGTGATTCACTCTTTGTAATTACCGTGATTCTCAGTGTGTTATTACCGTGATTCACACTGTGGAATTGCCCTGATTCACGGGGTGTTATTACCGTGATTCGCACTGTGGAAATACCGTGATTCTCAGTGTGTAATTACCGTGATTCGCACTGTGCAATTACTGTGATTCACTCTGTGGAATTATCTTGATTCTCAGTGTGGTATTGCCATGATTCTCCCTGTGTAATTACTGTGATTAACTCTGTGGAATTACCATGATTCTCAGTGTGGTATTACCACTATTCTCACTGTGTAATTACTGTGATTCACTCTGTGGAATTACCGTTCTTCTCAGTGTCGTATTACTATGATTATCACTGTGTAATTACTGTGATTCACTCTGTGGAATTATCTTGATTCTCAGTGTGGTATTACCATGATTCTCACTGTGTAATTACTGTGATTAACTCTGTGGAATTACCTTGATCTCAGTGTGGTATTACCGCTATTCTCACTGTATAATTACTGTGATTCACTCTGTGGAATTACCGTTATTCTCAGTGTGGTATTACTATGATTATCACTGTGTAATTACTCTGATTCACTCTGTGGAATTACCATGATTCTCAGTGTGTTGTTACCGTGATTCACACTGTGGAATTACCATGATTCGCACTGTGTAATTACCATGAATCACTCTGGGGAATTACCGTGATTCTCAGTGTGGTATTACCATGATTCTCAAAGTGTAATTACCGTGATTCACTCTGTGGAATTACCGTAATTCTCAGTGTGGAATTACCATGATTCACACTGTGGAATTACTGTGATTCACTGTGTGGAATTACCGTGATTGTCATTGTGGTATTACTGTGATTCGCACTGTGTAATTACCGTGATTCACACTGTGGAATTACCATGATACTCAGTGTGTTATTACCGTGATTCACACAGTGGAATTGCCGTGATTCTCAGTGTGGTATTCCCGTGATTCACACTGTGTAATTACCATGATTCACTTTTTGGAATTACCGTTATTCTCAGTTTGGTATTACTGTAATTCGCACTGTGCAATTACAGTGATTCACACTTTGGAATTACCATGATTCTCAGAGTGGTATTGCCGTGATTCACACTTTGGAATTACCGTGATTCTCAGTGTGGAATTACCATGATTCACACTGTAGAATTACTGCGATTCACTCTGTGTAATTACTGTGATTCTCAGTGTGGTATTACTGAGATTCACACTGTGGAGTTACCGTGATTCACACTGTGGAATTACTATGTTTCTCAGTGTGGTATTGCCCCGATTCACACTGTGGAATTACCGTGATTCTCAGTGTGGTATTTCCGTGATTCACACTGTGGAATTACTGTGATTCACAGTGTGTAATTACCGTGATTCACTCTTTGTAATTACCGTGTTTCTGAGTGTGGAATTACCATGATTCACAATGTGGAATTACTGTGATTCACTCTGTGGAATTACCGTGATTATCAGTGTGGTATTACTGTGATTCGCACTGTGTAATTACCGTGATTCACACTGTGGAATTACCATGATACTCAGTGTGTTATTACCGTGATTCACACAGTGGAATTACCGTGATTCTCAGTGTGGTATTACCGTGATTCACACTGTGTAATTACCATGATTCACTCTTTGGAATTACCATTATTCTCAGTTTGGTATTACTGTAATTCGCACTGTGGAATTACAGTGATTCACACTTTGGAATTACCGTGATTCTCAGAGTGGTATTGCCGTGATTCACACTTTGGAATTACCGTGATTCTCAGTGTGGAATTACCATGATTCACACTGTGGAATTACTGTGATTCACTGTGTGGAATTACCGTGATTATCAGTGTGGTATTACTGTGATTCGCACTGTGTAATTACCATGATTCACTCTGTGGAATTACCGTGATTCACTCTGTGGAATTACCGTGATTCACTCTGTGGAATTACCGTGATGCTCAGTGTGGAATTACCATGATTCACACTGTGGAATTACTGTGATTCACTCTGTGGAAGTACCGTGAATCTCAGTGTGGTATTACTGTGATTCGGACTGTGGAATTACCATGATTCTCAGTGTGGTATTACCGTGATTCACAATGCGTAATTAACGTGATTCACTCTTTGGAATTACCGTTAATATCAGTTTGGTATTACTGTAATTCGCACAGTGGAATTACAATGATTCACCCTTTCGAATTACCGTGATTCTCAGTGTGGTATTGCCGTGATTCACACTTTGGGATTACCGTGATTCTCAGTGTGGAATTACCATGATTCACACTGTGGAATTACTGTGATTCACTCTGTGGAAAACCTGTGATTCTCAGTGTGGTATTATTCTGATTCGCACTGTGGAATTACCGTGATTCACACTGTCGAATTACCATGATTCTCAGTGTGGTATTACTGTGATTCGCTCTGTGGTTTTACCATGATTCACACTCTGCAATTACCATGATTCTCAGTGTGGTATTACCGTGATTCGCACTGTGGAATTACCATGATTCTCAGTGTGTTGTTACCGTGATTCACACTGTGGAATTACCATGATTCGCACTGTGTAATTACCATGATTCACTCTGGGGAATTACCGTGATTCTCAGTGTGGTATTACCATGATTCTCAAAGTGTAATTACCGTGATTCACTCTGTGGAATTACCGTAATTCTCAGTGTGGAATTACCATGATTCACACTGTGGAATTACTGTGATTCACTGTGTGGAATTACCGTGATTATCAGTGTGGTATTACTGTGATTCGCACTGTGTAATTACCGTGATTCACACTGTGGAATTACCATGATACTCAGTGTGTTATTACCGTGATTCACACAGTGGAATTACCGTGATTCTCAGTGTGGTATTACCGTGATTCACACTGTGTAATTACCATGATTCACTCTTTGGAATTACCATTATTCTCAGTTTGGTATTACTGTAATTCGCACTGTGGAATTACAGTGATTCACACTTTGGAATTACCGTGATTCTCAGAGTGGTATTGCCGTGATTCACACTTTGGAATTACCGTGATTCTCAGTGTGGAATTACCATGATTCACACTGTGGAATTACTGTGATTCACTCTGTGGAATTACTGTGATTCTCAGTGTGGTATTACTGAGATTCGCACTGTGGAGTTACCGTGATTCACACTGTGGAATTACCATGTTTCTCAGTGTGGTATTGCCCCGATTCACACTGTGGAATTACCGTGATTCTCAGTGTGGTATTTCCGTGATTCACACTGTGGAATTACTGTGATTCACAGTGTGTAATTACCGTGATTCACTCTTTGTAATTACCGTGATTCTCAGTGTGTTATTACCGTGATTCACACTGTGGAATTGCCCTGATTCACGGGGTGTTATTACCGTGATTCGCACTGTGGAAATACCGTGATTCTCAGTGTGTAATTACCGTGATTCGCACTGTGCAATTACTGTGATTCACTCTGTGGAATTATCTTGATTCTCAGTGTGGTATTGCCATGATTCTCCCTGTGTAATTACTGTGATTAACTCTGTGGAATTACCATGATTCTCAGTGTGGTATTACCACTATTCTCACTGTGTAATTACTGTGATTCACTCTGTGGAATTACCGTTATTCTCAGTGTCGTATTACTATGATTATCACTGTGTAATTACTGTGATTCACTCTGTGGAATTATCTTGATTCTCAGTGTGGTATTACCATGATTCTCACTGTGTAATTACTGTGATTAACTCTGTGGAATTACCTTGATCTCAGTGTGGTATTACCGCTATTCTCACTGTATAATTACTGTGATTCACTCTGTGGAATTACCGTTATTCTCAGTGTGGTATTACTATGATTATCACTGTGTAATTACTCTGATTCACTCTGTGGAATTACCATGATTCTCAGTGTGTTGTTACCGTGATTCACACTGTGGAATTACCATGATTCGCACTGTGTAATTACCATGAATCACTCTGGGGAATTACCGTGATTCTCAGTGTGGTATTACCATGATTCTCAAAGTGTAATTACCGTGATTCACTCTGTGGAATTACCGTAATTCTCAGTGTGGAATTACCATGATTCACACTGTGGAATTACTGTGATTCACTGTGTGGAATTACCGTGATTGTCATTGTGGTATTACTGTGATTCGCACTGTGTAATTACCGTGATTCACACTGTGGAATTACCATGATACTCAGTGTGTTATTACCGTGATTCACACAGTGGAATTGCCGTGATTCTCAGTGTGGTATTACCGTGATTCACACTGTGTAATTACCATGATTCACTTTTTGGAATTACCGTTATTCTCAGTTTGGTATTACTGTAATTCGCACTGTGCAATTACAGTGATTCACACTTTGGAATTACCATGATTCTCAGAGTGGTATTGCCGTGATTCACACTTTGGAATTACCGTGATTCTCAGTGTGGAATTACCATGATTCACACTGTGGAATTACTGCGATTCACTCTGTGTAATTACTGTGATTCTCAGTGTGGTATTACTGAGATTCACACTGTGGAGTTACCGTGATTCACACTGTGGAATTACTATGTTTCTCAGTGTGGTATTGCCCCGATTCACACTGTGGAATTACCGTGATTCTCAGTGTGGTATTTCCGTGATTCACACTGTGGAATTACTGTGATTCACAGTGTGTAATTACCGTGATTCACTCTTTGTAATTACCGTGTTTCTCAGTGTGGAATTACCATGATTCACAATGTGGAATTACTGTGATTCACTCTGTGGAATTACCGTGATTATCAGTGTGGTATTACTGTGATTCGCACTGTGTAATTACCGTGATTCACACTGTGGAATTACCATGATACTCAGTGTGTTATTACCGTGATTCACACAGTGGAATTACCGTGATTCTCAGTGTGGTATTACCGTGATTCACACTGTGTAATTACCATGATTCACTCTTTGGAATTACCATTATTCTCAGTTTGGTATTACTGTAATTCGCACTGTGGAATTACAGTGATTCACACTTTGGAATTACCGTGATTCTCAGAGTGGTATTGCCGTGATTCACACTTTGGAATTACCGTGATTCTCAGTGTGGAATTACCATGATTCACACTGTGGAATTACTGTGATTCACTGTGTGGAATTACCGTGATTATCAGTGTGGTATTACTGTGATTCGCACTGTGTAATTACCATGATTCACTCTGTGGAATTACCGTGATTCACTCTGTGGAATTACCGTGATTCACTCTGTGGAATTACCGTGATGCTCAGTGTGGAATTACCATGATTCACACTGTGGAATTACTGTGATTCACTCTGTGGAAGTACCGTGAATCTCAGTGTGGTATTACTGTGATTCGGACTGTGGAATTACCATGATTCTCAGTGTGGTATTACCGTGATTCACAATGCGTAATTAACGTGATTCACTCTTTGGAATTACCGTTAATATCAGTTTGGTATTACTGTAATTCGCACAGTGGAATTACAATGATTCACCCTTTCGAATTACCGTGATTCTCAGTGTGGTATTGCCGTGATTCACACTTTGGGATTACCGTGATTCTCAGTGTGGAATTACCATGATTCACACTGTGGAATTACTGTGATTCACTCTGTGGAAAACCTGTGATTCTCAGTGTGGTATTATTCTGATTCGCACTGTGGAATTACCGTGATTCACACTGTCGAATTACCATGATTCTCAGTGTGGTATTACTGTGATTCGCTCTGTGGTTTTACCATGATTCACACTCTGCAATTACCATGATTCTCAGTGTGGTATTACCGTGATTCGCACTGTGGAATTACCATGATTCTCAGTGTGTTGTTACCGTGATTCACACTGTGGAATTACCATGATTCGCACTGTGTAATTACCATGATTCACTCTGGGGAATTACCGTGATTCTCAGTGTGGTATTACCATGATTCTCAAAGTGTAATTACCGTGATTCACTCTGTGGAATTACCGTAATTCTCAGTGTGGAATTACCATGATTCACACTGTGGAATTACTGTGATTCACTGTGTGGAATTACCGTGATTATCAGTGTGGTATTACTGTGATTTGCACTGTGTAATTACCGTGATTCACACTGTGGAATTACCATGATACTCAGTGTGTTATTACCGTGATTCACACAGTGGAATTACCGTGATTCTCAGTGTGGTATTACCGTGATTCACACTGTGTAATTACCATGATTCACTCTTTGGAATTACCATTATTCTCAGTTTGGTATTACTGTAATTCGCACTGTGGAATTACAGTGATTCACACTTTGGAATTACCGTGATTCTCAGAGTGGTATTGCCGTGATTCACACTTTGGAATTACCGTGATTCTCAGTGTGGAATTACCATGATTCACACTGTGGAATTACTGTGATTCACTCTGTGGAATTACTGTGATTCTCAGTGTGGTATTACTGAGATTCGCACTGTGGAGTTACCGTGATTCACACTGTGGAATTACCATGTTTCTCAGTGTGGTATTGCCCCGATTCACACTGTGGAATTACCGTGATTCTCAGTGTGGTATTTCCGTGATTCACACTGTGGAATTACTGTGATTCACAGTGTGTAATTACCGTGATTCACTCTTTGTAATTACCGTGATTCTCAGTGTGTTATTACCGTGATTCACACTGTGGAATTGCCCTGATTCACGGGGTGTTATTACCGTGATTCGCACTGTGGAAATACCATGATTCTCAGTGTGTAATTACCGTGATTCGCACTGTGCAATTACTGTGATTCACTCTGTGGAATTATCTTGATTCTCAGTGTGGTATTGCCATGATTCTCCCTGTGTAATTACTGTGATTAACTCTGTGGAATTACCATGATTCTCAGTGTGGTATTACCACTATTCTCACTGTGTAATTACTGTGATTCACTCTGTGGAATTACCGTTATTCTCAGTGTCGTATTACTATGATTATCACTGTGTAATTACTGTGATTCACTCTGTGGAATTATCTTGATTCTCAGTGTGGTATTACCATGATTCTCACTGTGTAATTACTGTGATTAACTCTGTGGAATTACCTTGATCTCAGTGTGGTATTACCGCTATTCTCACTGTGTAATTACTGTGATTCACTCTGTGGAATTACCGTTATTCTCAGTGTGGTATTACTATGATTATCACTGTGTAATTACTCTGATTCACTCTGTGGAATTACCATGATTCTCAGTGTGTTGTTACCGTGATTCACACTGTGGAATTACCATGATTCGCACTGTGTAATTACCATGATTCACTCTGGGGAATTACCGTGATTCTCAGTGTGGTATTACCATGATTCTCAAAGTGTAATTACCGTGATTCACTCTGTGGAATTACCGTAATTCTCAGTGTGGAATTACCATGATTCACACTGTGGAATTACTGTGATTCACTGTGTGGAATTACCGTGATTGTCATTGTGGTATTACTGTGATTCGCACTGTGTAATTACCGTGATTCACACTGTGGAATTACCATGATACTCAGTGTGTTATTACCGTGATTCACACAGTGGAATTGCCGTGATTCTCAGTGTGGTATTACCGTGATTCACACTGTGTAATTACCATGATTCACTCTTTGGAATTACCGTTATTCTCAGTTTGGTATTACTGTAATTCGCACTGTGCAATTACAGTGATTCACACTTTGGAATTACCATGATTCTCAGAGTGGTATTGCCGTGATTCACACTTTGGAATTACCGTGATTCTCAGTGTGGAATTACCATGATTCACACTGTGGAATTACTGCGATTCACTCTGTGTAATTACTGTGATTCTCAGTGTGGTATTACTGAGATTCACACTGTGGAGTTACCGTGATTCACACTGTGGAATTACCATGTTTCTCAGTGTGGTATTGCCCCGATTCACACTGTGGAATTACCGTGATTCTCAGTGTGGTATTTCCGTGATTCACACTGTGGAATTACTGTGATTCACAGTGTGTAATTACCGTGATTCACTCTTTGTAATTACCGTGTTTCTCAGTGTGGAATTACCATGATTCACAATGTGGAATTACTGTGATTCACTCTGTGGAATTACCGTGATTATCAGTGTGGTATTACTGTGATTCGCACTGTGTAATTACCGTGATTCACACTGTGGAATTACCATGATACTCAGTGTGTTATTACCGTGATTCACACAGTGGAATTACCGTGATTCTCAGTGTGGTATTACCGTGATTCACACTGTGTAATTACCATGATTCACTCTTTGGAATTACCATTATTCTCAGTTTGGTATTACTGTAATTCGCACTGTGGAATTACAGTGATTCACACTTTGGAATTACCGTGATTCTCAGAGTGGTATTGCCGTGATTCACACTTTGGAATTACCGTGATTCTCAGTGTGGAATTACCATGATTCACACTGTGGAATTACTGTGATTCACTGTGTGGAATTACCGTGATTATCAGTGTGGTATTACTGTGATTCGCACTGTGTAATTACCATGATTCACTCTGTGGAATTACCGTGATTCACTCTGTGGAATTACCATGATTCACTCTGTGGAATTACCGTGATGCTCAGTGTGGAATTACCATGATTCACACTGTGGAATTACTGTGATTCACTCTGTGGAAGTACCGTGAATCTCAGTGTGGTATTACTGTGATTCGGACTGTGGAATTACCATGATTCTCAGTGTGGTATTACCGTGATTCACAATGCGTAATTAACGTGATTCACTCTTTGGAATTACCGTTAATATCAGTTTGGTATTACTGTAATTCGCACAGTGGAATTACAATGATTCACCCTTTCGAATTACCGTGATTCTCAGTGTGGTATTGCCGTGATTCACACTTTGGGATTACCGTGATTCTCAGTGTGGAATTACCATGATTCACACTGTGGAATTACTGTGATTCACTCTGTGGAAAACCTGTGATTCTCAGTGTGGTATTATTCTGATTCGCACTGTGGAATTACCGTGATTCACACTGGCGAATTACCATGATTCTCAGTGTGGTATTACTGTGATTCGCTCTGTGGTTTTACCATGATTCACACTCTGCAATTACCATGATTCTCAGTGTGGTATTACCGTGATTCGCACTGTGGAATTACCATGATTCTCAGTGTGTTGTTACCGTGATTCACACTGTGGAATTACCATGATTCGCACTGCGTAATTACCATGATTCACTCTGGGGAATTACCGTGATTCTCAGTGTGGTATTACCATGATTCTCAAAGTGTAATTACCGTGATTCACTCTGTGGAATTACCGTAATTCTCAGTGTGGAATTACCATGATTCACACTGTGGAATTACTGTGATTCACTGTGTGGAATTACCGTGATTGTCATTGTGGTATTACTGTGATTCGCACTGTGTAATTACCGTGATTCACACTGTGGAATTACCATGATACTCAGTGTGTTATTACCGTGATTCACACAGTGGAATTGCCGTGATTCTCAGTGTGGTATTACCGTGATTCACACTGTGTAATTACCATGATTCACTCTTTGGAATTACCGTTATTCTCAGTTTGGTATTACTGTAATTCGCACTGTGCAATTACAGTGATTCACACTTTGGAATTACCATGATTCTCAGAGTGGTATTGCCGTGATTCACACTTTGGAATTACCGTGATTCTCAGTGTGGAATTACCATGATTCACACTGTGGAATTACTGCGATTCACTCTGTGGAATTACTGTGATTCTCAGTGTGGTATTACTGAGATTCACACTGTGGAGTTACCGTGATTCACACTGTGGAATTACCATGTTTCTCAGTGTGGTATTGCCCCGATTCACACTGTGGAATTAACGTGATTCTCAGTGTGGTATTTCCGTGATTCACACTGTGGAATTACTGTGATTCACAGTGTGTAATTACCGTGATTCACTCTTTGTAATTACCGTGTTTCTCAGTGTGGAATTACCATGATTCACAATGTGGAATTACTGTGATTCACTCTGTGGAATTACCGTGATTCTCAGTGTGGTATTACCATGATTCTCACTGTGTAATTACTGTGATTCACACTGTGGAATTATCGTGATTATCAGTGTGGAATTACCATGATTCTCCGTGTGGTATTGCTGTGATTCGCACTGCGGGATTACCATGATTCACACTGTGGAATTGCCGTGATTCGCAGTGTCTTATTACGGTAATTCGCACTGTGGAATTACCATGATTCTCAGTGTTTAATTACCGTGATTCACACTGTGGAATTACCGTGATTCTCAGTGTGTTATTACCGTGATTCACACTGTGGAATTGCCCTGATTCACGGGGTGTTATTACCGTGATTCGCACTGTGGAATTACCGTGATTCTCAGTGTGTAATTACCGTGATTCGCACTGTGCAATTACTGTGATTCACTCTGTGGAATTATCTTGATTCTCAGTGTGGTATTACCATGATTCTCACTGTGTAATTATTGTGATTAACTCTGTGGAATTACCTTGATTCTCAGTGTGGTATTACCACTATTCTCACTGTGTAATTACTGTGATTCACTCTGTGGAATTACCGTTATTCTCAGTGTCGTATTACTATGATTATCACTGTGTAATTACTCTGATTCACTCTGTGGAATTACCATGATTCTCAGTGTGTTGTTACCGTGTTTCACACTGTGGAATTACCATGATTCTCACTGTGTAATCACCGTGATTCACTCTTTGGAATTACCGTGATTCTCAGTGTCGCAGTACCATGATTCACTCTGTGGAATTACCGTGATTCACTCTGTGGAATTACCGTGATTCACTCTGTGGAATTACCGTGATGCTCAGTGTGGAATTACCATGATTCACACTGTGGAATTACTGTGATTCACTCTGTGGAAGTACCGTGAATCTCAGTGTGGTATTACTGTGATTCGGACTGTGGAATTACCATGATTCTCAGTGTGGTATTACCGTGATTCACAATGCGTAATTAACGTGATTCACTCTTTGGAATTACCGTTAATATCAGTTTGGTATTACTGTAATTCGCACAGTGGAATTACAATGATTCACCCTTTCGAATTACCGTGATTCTCAGTGTGGTATTTCCGTGATTCACACTGTGGAATTACTGTGATTCACAGTGTGTAATTACCGTGATTCACTCTTTGTAATTACCGTGTTTCTCAGTGTGGAATTACCATGATTCACAATGTGGAATTATTGTGATTCACTCTGTGGAATTACCGTGATTATCAGTGTGGTATTACTGTGATTCGCACTGTGTAATTACCGTGATTCACACTGTGGAATTACCATGATACTCAGTGTGTTATTACCGTGATTCACACAGTGGAATTACCGTGATTCTCAGTGTGGTATTACCGTGATTCACACTGTGTAATTACCATGATTCACTCTTTGGAATTACCATTATTCTCAGTTTGGTATTACTGTAATTCGCACTGTGGAATTACAGTGATTCACACTTTGGAATTACCGTGATTCTCAGAGTGGTATTGCCGTGATTCACACTTTGGAATTACCGTGATTCTCAGTGTGGAATTACCATGATTCACACTGTGGAATTACTGTGATTCACTGTGTGGAATTACCGTGATTATCAGTGTGGTATTACTGTGATTCGCACTGTGTAATTACCATGATTCACTCTGTGGAATTACCGTGATTCACTCTGTGGAATTACCGTGATGCTCAGTGTGGAATTACCATGATTCACACTGTGGAATTACTGTGATTCACTCTGTGGAAGTACCGTGAATCTCAGTGTGGTATTACTGTGATTCGGACTGTGGAATTACCATGATTCTCAGTGTGGTATTACCGTGATTCACAATGCGTAATTAACGTGATTCACTCTTTGGAATTACCGTTAATATCAGTTTGGTATTACTGTAATTCGCACAGTGGAATTACAATGATTCACCCTTTCGAATTACCGTGATTCTCAGTGTGGTATTGCCGTGATTCACACTTTGGGATTACCGTGATTCTCAGTGTGGAATTACCATGATTCACACTGTGGAATTACTGTGATTCACTCTGTGGAAAACCTGTGATTCTCAGTGTGGTATTATTCTGATTCGCACTGTGGAATTACCGTGATTCACACTGTCGAATTACCATGATTCTCAGTGTGGTATTACTGTGATTCGCTCTGTGGTTTTACCATGATTCACACTCTGCAATTACCATGATTCTCAGTGTGGTATTACCGTGATTCGCACTGTGGAATTACCATGATTCTCAGTGTGTTGTTACCGTGATTCACACTGTGGAATTACCATGATTCGCACTGTGTAATTACCATGATTCACTCTGGGGAATTACCGTGATTCTCAGTGTGGTATTACCATGATTCTCAAAGTGTAATTACCGTGATTCACTCTGTGGAATTACCGTAATTCTCAGTGTGGAATTACCATGATTCACACTGTGGAATTACTGTGATTCACTGTGTGGAATTACCGTGATTATCAGTGTGGTATTACTGTGATTCGCACTGTGTAATTACCGTGCTTCACACTGTGGAATTACCATGATACTCAGTGTGTTATTACCGTGATTCACACAGTGGAATTACCGTGATTCTCAGTGTGGTATTACCGTGATTCACACTGTGTAATTACCATGATTCACTCTTTGGAATTACCATTATTCTCAGTTTGGTATTACTGTAATTCGCACTGTGGAATTACAGTGATTCACACTTTGGAATTACCGTGATTCTCAGAGTGGTATTGCCGTGATTCACACTTTGGAATTACCGTGATTCTCAGTGTGGAATTACCATGATTCACACTGTGGAATTACTGTGATTCACTCTGTGGAATTACTGTGATTCTCAGTGTGGTATTACTGAGATTCGCACTGTGGAGTTACCGTGATTCACACTGTGGAATTACCATGTTTCTCAGTGTGGTATTGCCCCGATTCACACTGTGGAATTACCATGATTCTCAGTGTGGTATTTCCGTGATTCACACTGTGGAATTACTGTGATTCTCAGTGTGTTATTACCGTGATTCACACTGTGGAATTGCCCTGATTCACGGGGTGTTATTACCGTGATTCGCACTGTGGAAATACCGTGATTCTCAGTGTGTAATTACTGTGATTCGCACTGTGCAATTACTGTGATTCACTCTGTGGAATTATCTTGATTCTCAGTGTGGTATTGCCATGATTCTCCCTGTGTAATTACTGTGATTAACTCTGTGGAATTACCATGATGCTCAGTGTGGTATTACCACTATTCTCACTGTGTAATTACTGTGATTCACTCTGTAGAATTACCGTTATTCTCAGTGTCCTATTACTATGATTATCACTGTGTAATTACTGTGATTCACTCTGTGGAATTATCTTGATTCTCAGTGTGGTATTACCATGATTCTCACTGTGTAATTACTGTGATTAACTCTGTGGAATTACCTTGATCTCAGTGTGGTATTACCGCTATTCTCACTGTGTAATCACTGTGATTCACTCTGTGGAATTACCGTTATTCTCAGTGTGGTATTACTATGATTATCACTGTGTAATTACTCTGATTCACTCTGTGGAATTACCATGATTCTCAGTGTGTTGTTACCGTGATTCACACTGTGGAATTACCATGATTCGCACTGCGTAATTACCATGATTCACTCTGGGGAATTACCGTGATTCTCAGTGTGGTATTACCATGATTCTCAAAGTGTAATTACCGTGATTCACTCTGTGGAATTACCGTAATTCTCAGTGTGGAATTACCATGATTCACACTGTGGAATTACTGTGATTCACTGTGTGGAATTACCGTGATTGTCATTGTGGTATTACTGTGATTCGCACTGTGTAATTACCGTGATTCACACTGTGGAATTACCATGATACTCAGTGTGTTATTACCGTGATTCACACAGTGGAATTGCCGTGATTCTCAGTGTGGTATTACCGTGATTCACACTGTGTAATTACCATGATTCACTCTTTGGAATTACCGTTATTCTCAGTTTGGTATTACTGTAATTCGCACTGTGCAATTACAGTGATTCACACTTTGGAATTACCATGATTCTCAGAGTGGTATTGCCGTGATTCACACTTTGGAATTACCGTGATTCTCAGTGTGGAATTACCATGATTCACACTGTGGAATTACTGCGATTCACTCTGTGGAATTACTGTGATTCTCAGTGTGGTATTACTGAGATTCACACTGTGGAGTTACCGTGATTCACACTGTGGAATTACCATGTTTCTCAGTGTGGTATTGCCCCGATTCACACTGTGGAATTAACGTGATTCTCAGTGTGGTATTTCCGTGATTCACACTGTGGAATTACTGTGATTCACAGTGTGTAATTACCGTGATTCACTCTTTGTAATTACCGTGTTTCTCAGTGTGGAATTACCATGATTCACAATGTGGAATTACTGTGATTCACTCTGTGGAATTACCGTGATTCTCAGTGTGGTATTACCATGATTCTCACTGTGTAATTACTGTGATTCACACTGTGGAATTATCGTGATTATCAGTGTGGAATTACCATGATTCTCCGTGTGGTATTGCTGTGATTCGCACTGCGGGATTACCATGATTCACACTGTGGAATTGCCGTGATTCGCAGTGTGTTATTACGGTAATTCGCACTGTGGAATTACCATGATTCTCAGTGTTTAATTACCGTGATTCACACTGTGGAATTACCGTGATTCTCAGTGTGTTATTACCGTGATTCACACTGTGGAATTGCCCTGATTCACGGGGTGTTATTACCGTGATTCGCACTGTGGAATTACCGTGATTCTCAGTGTGTAATTACCGTGATTCGCACTGTGCAATTACTGTGATTCACTCTGTGGAATTATCTTGATTCTCAGTGTGGTATTACCATGATTCTCACTGTGTAATTATTGTGATTAACTCTGTGGAATTACCTTGATTCTCAGTGTGGTATTACCACTATTCTCACTGTGTAATTACTGTGATTCACTCTGTGGAATTACCGTTATTCTCAGTGTCGTATTACTATGATTATCACTGTGTAATTACTCTGATTCACTCTGTGGAATTACCATGATTCTCAGTGTGTTGTTACCGTGTTTCACACTGTGGAATTACCATGATTCTCACTGTGTAATCACCGTGATTCACTCTTTGGAATTACCGTGATTCTCAGTGTCGCAGTACCATGATTCACTCTGTGGAATTACCGTGATTCACTCTGTGGAATTACCGTGATTCACTCTGTGGAATTACCGTGATGCTCAGTGTGGAATTACCATGATTCACACTGTGGAATTACTGTGATTCACTCTGTGGAAGTACCGTGAATCTCAGTGTGGTATTACTGTGATTCGGACTGTGGAATTACCATGATTCTCAGTGTGGTATTACCGTGATTCACAATGCGTAATTAACGTGATTCACTCTTTGGAATTACCGTTAATATCAGTTTGGTATTACTGTAATTCGCACAGTGGAATTACAATGATTCACCCTTTCGAATTACCGTGATTCTCAGTGTGGTATTGCCGTGATTCACACTTTGGGATTACCGTGATTCTCAGTGTGGAATTACCATGATTCACACTGTGGAATTACTGTGATTCACTCTGTGGAAAACCTGTGATTCTCAGTGTGGTATTATTCTGATTCGCACTGTGGAATTACCGTGATTCACACTGTCGAATTACCATGATTCTCAGTGTGGTATTACTGTGATTCGCTCTGTGGTTTTACCATGATTCACACTCTGCAATTACCATGATTCTCAGTGTGGTATTACCGTGATTCGCACTGTGGAATTACCATGATTCTCAGTGTGTTGTTACCGTGATTCACACTGTGGAATTACCATGATTCGCACTGTGTAAGTACCATGATTCACTCTGGGGAATTACCGTGATTCACACTGTGGAATTACCATGATACTCAGTGTGTTATTACCGTGATTCACACAGTGGAATTACCGTGATTCTCAGTGTGGTATTACCGTGATTCACACTGTGTAATTACCATGATTCACTCTTTGGAATTACCATTATTCTCAGTTTGGTATTACTGTAATTCGCACTGTGGAATTACAGTGATTCACACTTTGGAATTACCGTGATTCTCAGAGTGGTATTGCCGTGATTCACACTTTGGAATTACCGTGATTCTCAGTGTGGAATTACCATGATTCACACTGTGGAATTACTGTGATTCACTCTGTGGAATTACTGTGATTCTCAGTGTGGTATTACTGAGATTCGCACTGTGGAGTTACCGTGATTCACACTGTGGAATTACCATGTTTCTCAGTGTGGTATTGCCCCGATTCACACTGTGGAATTACCGTGATTCTCAGTGTGGTATTTCCGTGATTCACACTGTGGAATTATTGTGATTCACAGTGTGTAATTACCGTGATTCACTCTTTGTAATTACCGTGATTCTCAGTGTGTTATTACCGTGATTCACACTGTGGAATTGCCCTGATTCACGGGGTGTTATTACCGTGATTCGCACTGTGGAAATACCGTGATTCTCAGTGTGTAATTACCGTGATTCGCACTGTGCAATTACTGTGATTCACTCTGTGGAATTATCTTGATTCTCAGTGTGGTATTGCCATGATTCTCCCTGTGTAATTACTGTGATTAACTCTGTGGAATTACCATGATTCTCAGTGTGGTATTACCACTATTCTCACTGTGTAATTACTGTGATTCACTCTGTGGAATTACCGTTATTCTCAGTGTGGTATTACTATGATTATCACTGTGTAATTACTCTGATTCACTCTGTGGAATTACCATGATTCTCAGTGTGGAATTACCATGATTCACACTGTGGAATTACTGTGATTCACTGTGTGGAATTACCGTGATTATCAGTGTGGTATTACTGTGATTCGCACTGTGTAATTACCGTGATTCACACTGTGGAATTACCATGATACTCAGTGTGTTATTACCGTGATTCACACAGTGGAATTACCGTGATTCTCAGTGTGGTATTACCGTGATTCACACTGTGTAATTACCATGATTCACTCTTTGGAATTACCATTATTCTCAGTTTGGTATTACTGTAATTCGCACTGTGGAATTACAGTGATTCACACTTTGGAATTACGGTGATTCTCAGAGTGGTATTGCCGTGATTCACACTTTGGAATTACCGTGATTCTCAGTGTGGAATTACCATGATTCACACTGTGGAATTACTGTGATTCACTCTGTGGAATTACTGTGATTCTCAGTGTGGTATTACTGAGATTCGCACTGTGGAGTTACCGTGATTCACACTGTGGAATTACCATGTTTCTCAGTGTGGTATTGCCCCGATTCACACTGTGGAATTACCGTGATTCTCAGTGTGGTATTTCCGTGATTCACACTGTGGAATTACTGTGATTCTCAGTGTGTTATTACCGTGATTCACACTGTGGAATTGCCCTGATTCACGGGGTGTTATTACCGTGATTCGCACTGTGGAAATACCGTGATTCTCAGTGTGTAATTACCGTGATTCGCACTGTGCAATTACTGTGATTCACTCTGTGGAATTATCTTAATTCTCAGTGTGGTATTGCCATGATTCTCCCTGTGTAATTACTGTGAATAACTCTGTGGAATTACCATGATGCTCAGTGTGGTATTACCACTATTCTCACTGTGTAATTACTGTGATTCACTCTGTGGAATTACCGTTATTCTCAGTGTCGTATTACTATGATTATCACTGTGTAATTACTGTGATTCACTCTGTGGAATTATCTTGATTCTCAGTGTGGTATTACCATGATTCTCACTGCGTAATTACTGTGATTAACTCTGTGGAATTACCTTGATCTCAGTGTGGTATTACCGCTATTCTCACTGTGTAATCACTGTGATTCACTCTGTGGAATTACCGTTATTCTCAGTGTGGTATTACTATGATTATCACTGTGTAATTACTCTGATTCACTCTGTGGAATTACCATGATTCTCAGTGTGTTGTTACCGTGATTCACACTGTGGAATTACCATGATTCGCACTGCGTAATTACCATGATTCACTCTGGGGAATTACCGTGATTCTCAGTGTGGTATTACCATGATTCTCAAAGTGTAATTACCGTGATTCACTCTGTGGAATTACCGTAATTCTCAGTGTGGAATTACCATGATTCACACTGTGGAATTACTGTGATTCACTGTGTGGAATTACCGTGATTGTCATTGTGGTATTACTGTGATTCGCACTGTGTAATTACCGTGATTCACACTGTGGAATTACCATGATACTCAGTGTGTTATTACCGTGATTCACACAGTGGAATTGCCGTGATTCTCAGTGTGGTATTACCGTGATTCACACTGTGTAATTACCATGATTCACTCTTTGGAATTACCGTTATTCTCAGTTTGGTATTACTGTAATTCGCACTGTGCAATTACAGTGATTCACACTTTGGAATTACCATGATTCTCAGAGTGGTATTGCCGTGATTCACACTTTGGAATTACCGTGATTCTCAGTGTGGAATTACCATGATTCACACTGTGGAATTACTGCGATTCACTCTGTGGAATTACTGTGATTCTCAGTGTGGTATTACTGAGATTCACACTGTGGAGTTACCGTGATTCACACTGTGGAATTACCATGTTTCTCAGTGTGGTATTGCCCCGATTCACACTGTGGAATTAACGTGATTCTCAGTGTGGTATTTCCGTGATTCACACTGTGGAATTACTGTGATTCACAGTGTGTAATTACCGTGATTCACTCTTTGTAATTACCGTGTTTCTCAGTGTGGAATTACCATGATTCACAATGTGGAATTACTGTGATTCACTCTGTGGAATTACCGTGATTCTCAGTGTGGTATTACCATGATTCTCACTGTGTAATTACTGTGATTCACACTGTGGAATTATCGTGATTATCAGTGTGGAATTACCATGATTCTCCGTGTGGTATTGCTGTGATTCGCACTGCGGGATTACCATGATTCACACTGTGGAATTGCCGTGATTCGCAGTGTGTTATTACGGTAATTCGCACTGTGGAATTACCATGATTCTCAGTGTTTAATTACCGTGATTCACACTGTGGAATTACCGTGATTCTCAGTGTGTTATTACCGTGATTCACACTGTGGAATTGCCCTGATTCACGGTGTGTTATTACCGTGATTCGCACTGTGGAATTACCGTGATTCTCAGTGTGTAATTACCGTGATTCGCACTGTGCAATTACTGTGATTCACTCTGTGGAATTATCTTGATTCTCAGTGTGGTATTACCATGATTCTCACTGTGTAATTATTGTGATTAACTCTGTGGAATTACCTTGATTCTCAGTGTGGTATTACCACTATTCTCACTGTGTAATTACTGTGATTCACTCTGTGGAATTACCGTTATTCTCAGTGTCGTATTACTATGATTATCACTGTGTAATTACTCTGATTCACTCTGTGGAATTACCATGATTCTCAGTGTGTTGTTACCGTGTTTCACACTGTGGAATTACCATGATTCTCACTGTGTAATCACCGTGATTCACTCTTTGGAATTACCGTGATTCTCAGTGTCGCAGTACCATGATTCACTCTGTGGAATTACCGTGATTCACTCTGTGGAATTACCGTGATTCACTCTGTGGAATTACCGTGATGCTCAGTGTGGAATTACCATGATTCACACTGTGGAATTACTGTGATTCACTCTGTGGAAGTACCGTGAATCTCAGTGTGGTATTACTGTGATTCGGACTGTGGAAATACCATGATTCTCAGTGTGGTATTACCGTGATTCACAATGCGTAATTAACGTGATTCACTCTTTGGAATTACCGTTAATATCAGTTTGGTATTACTGTAATTCGCACAGTGGAATTACAATGATTCACCCTTTCGAATTACCGTGATTCTCAGTGTGGTATTGCCGTGATTCACACTTTGGGATTACCGTGATTCTCAGTGTGGAATTACCATGATTCACACTGTGGAATTACTGTGATTCACTCTGTGGAAAACCTGTGATTCTCAGTGTGGTATTATTCTGATTCGCACTGTGGAATTACCGTGATTCACACTGTCGAATTACCATGATTCTCAGTGTGGTATTACTGTGATTCGCTCTGTGGTTTTACCATGATTCACACTCTGCAATTACCATGATTCTCAGTGTGGTATTACCGTGATTCGCACTGTGGAATTACCATGATTCTCAGTGTGTTGTTACCGTGATTCACACTGTGGAATTACCATGATTCGCACTGTGTAAGTACCATGATTCACTCTGGGGAATTACCGTGATTCTCAGTGTGGTATTACCATGATTCTCAAAGTGTAATTACCGTGATTCACTCTGTGGAATTACCGTAATTCTCAGTGTGGAATTACCATGATTCACACTGTGGAATTACTGTGATTCACTGTGTGGAATTACCGTGATTATCAGTGTGGTATTACTGTGATTCGCACTGTGTAATTACCGTGCTTCACACTGTGGAATTACCATGATTCTCAGTGTGTTATTACCGTGATTCACACAGTGGAATTACCGTGATTCTCAGTGTGGTATTACCGTGATTCACACTGTGTAATTACCATGATTCACTCTTTGGAATTACCATTATTCTCAGTTTGGTATTACTGTAATTCGCACTGTGGAATTACAGTGATTCACACTTTGGAATTACCGTGATTCTCAGAGTGGTATTGCCGTGATTCACACTTTGGAATTACCGTGATTCTCAGTGTGGAATTACCATGATTCACACTGTGGAATTACTGTGATTCACTCTGTGGAATTACTGTGATTCTCAGTGTGGTATTACTGAGATTCGCACTGTGGAGTTACCGTGATTCACACTGTGGAATTACCATGTTTCTCAGTGTGGTATTGCCCCGATTCACACTGTGGAATTACCGTGATTCTCAGTGTGGTATTTCCGTGATTCACACTGTGGAATTATTGTGATTCACAGTGTGTAATTACCGTGATTCACTCTTTGTAATTACCGTGATTCTCAGTGTGTTATTACCGTGATTCACACTGTGGAATTGCCCTGATTCACGGGGTGTTATTACCGTGATTCGCACTGTGGAAATACCGTGATTCTCAGTGTGTAATTACCGTGATTCGCACTGTGCAATTACTGTGATTCACTCTGTGGAATTATCTTGATTCTCAGTGTGGTATTGCCATGATTCTCCCTGTGTAATTACTGTGATTAACTCTGTGGAATTACCATGATTCTCAGTGTGGTATTACCACTATTCTCACTGTGTAATTACTGTGATTCACTCTGTGGAATTACCGTTATTCTCAGTGTGGTATTACTATGATTATCACTGTGTAATTACTCTGATTCACTCTGTGGAATTACCATGATTCTCAGTGTGGAATTACCATGATTCACACTGTGGAATTACTGTGATTCACTGTGTGGAATTACCGTGATTATCAGTGTGGTATTACTGTGATTCGCACTGTGTAATTACCGTGATTCACACTGTGGAATTACCATGATACTCAGTGTGTTATTACCGTGATTCACACAGTGGAATTACCGTGATTCTCAGTGTGGTATTACCGTGATTCACACTGTGTAATTACCATGATTCACTCTTTGGAATTACCATTATTCTCAGTTTGGTATTACTGTAATTCGCACTGTGGAATTACTTTGATTCACACTTTGGAATTACCGTGATTCTCAGAGTGGTATTGCCGTGATTCACACTTTGGAATTACCGTGATTCTCAGTGTGGAATTACCATGATTCACACTGTGGAATTACTGTGATTCACTCTGTGGAATTACTGTGATTCTCAGTGTGGTATTACTGAGATTCGCACTGTGGAGTTACCGTGATTCACACTGTGGAATTACCATGTTTCTCAGTGTGGTATTGCCCCGATTCACACTGTGGAATTACCGTGATTCTCAGTGTGGTATTTCCGTGATTCACACTGTGGAATTACTGTGATTCTCAGTGTGTTATTACCGTGATTCACACTGTGGAATTGCCCTGATTCACGGGGTGTTATTACCGTGATTCGCACTGTGGAAATACCGTGATTCTCAGTGTGTAATTACCGTGATTCGCACTGTGCAATTACTGTGATTCACTCTGTGGAATTATCTTGATTCTCAGTGTGGTATTGCCATGATTCTCCCTGTGTAATTACTGTGAATAACTCTGTGGAATTACCATGATGCTCAGTGTGGTATTACCACTATTCTCACTGTGTAATTACTGTGATTCACTCTGTGGAATTACCGTTATTCTCAGTGTCGTATTACTATGATTATCACTGTGTAATTACTGTGATTCACTCTGTGGAATTATCTTGATTCTCAGTGTGGTATTACCATGATTCTCACTGTGTAATTACTGTGATTAACTCTGTGGAATTACCTTGATCTCAGTGTGGTATTACCGCTATTCTCACTGTGTAATCACTGTGATTCACTCTGTGGAATTACCGTTATTCTCAGTGTGGTATTACTATGATTATCACTGTGTAATTACTCTGATTCACTCTGTGGAATTACCATGATTCTCAGTGTGTTGTTACCGTGATTCACACTGTGGAATTACCATGATTCGCACTGCGTAATTACCATGATTCACTCTGGGGAATTACCGTGATTCTCAGTGTGGTATTACCATGATTCTCAAAGTGTAATTACCGTGATTCACTCTGTGGAATTACCGTAATTCTCAGTGTGGAATTACCATGATTCACACTGTGGAATTACTGTGATTCACTGTGTGGAATTACCGTGATTGTCATTGTGGTATTACTGTGATTCGCACTGTGTAATTACCGTGATTCACACTGTGGAATTACCATGATACTCAGTGTGTTATTACCGTGATTCACACAGTGGAATTGCCGTGATTCTCAGTGTGGTATTACCGTGATTCACACTGTGTAATTACCATGATTCACTCTTTGGAATTACCGTTATTCTCAGTTTGGTATTACTGTAATTCGCACTGTGCAATTACAGTGATTCACACTTTGGAATTACCATGATTCTCAGAGTGGTATTGCCGTGATTCACACTTTGGAATTACCGTGATTCTCAGTGTGGAATTACCATGATTCACACTGTGGAATTACTGCGATTCACTCTGTGGAATTACTGTTATTCTCAGTGTGGTATTACTGAGATTCACACTGTGGAGTTACCGTGATTCACACTGTGGAATTACCATGTTTCTCAGTGTGGTATTGCCCAGATTCACACTGTGGAATTAACGTGATTCTCAGTGTGGTATTTCCGTGATTCACACTGTGGAATTACTGTGATTCACAGTGTGTAATTACCGTGATTCACTCTTTGTAATTACCGTGTTTCTCAGTGTGGAATTACCATGATTCACAATGTGGAATTACTGTGATTCACTCTGTGGAATTACCGTGATTCTCAGTGTGGTATTACCATGATTCTCACTGTGTAATTACTGTGATTCACACTGTGGAATTATCGTGATTATCAGTGTGGAATTACCATGATTCTCCGTGTGGTATTGCTGTGATTCGCACTGCGGGATTACCATGATTCACACTGTGGAATTGCCGTGATTCGCAGTGTGTTATTACGGTAATTCGCACTGTGGAATTACCATGATTCTCAGTGTTTAATTACCGTGATTCACACTGTGGAATTACCGTGATTCTCAGTGTGTTATTACCGTGATTCACACTGTGGAATTGCCCTGATTCACGGGGTGTTATTACCGTGATTCGCACTGTGGAATTACCGTGATTCTCAGTGTGTAATTACCGTGATTCGCACTGTGCAATTACTGTGATTCACTCTGTGGAATTATCTTGATTCTCAGTGTGGTATTACCATGATTCTCACTGTGTAATTATTGTGATTAACTCTGTGGAATTACCTTGATTCTCAGTGTGGTATTACCACTATTCTCACTGTGTAATTACTGTGATTCACTCTGTGGAATTACCGTTATTCTCAGTGTCGTATTACTATGATTATCACTGTGTAATTACTCTGATTCACTCTGTGGAATTACCATGATTCTCAGTGTGTTGTTACCGTGTTTCACACTGTGGAATTACCATGATTCTCACTGTGTAATCACCGTGATTCACTCTTTGGAATTACCGTGATTCTCAGTGTCGCAGTACCATGATTCACTCTGTGGAATTACCGTGATTCACTCTGTGGAATTACCGTGATTCACTCTGTGGAATTACCGTGATGCTCAGTGTGGAATTACCATGATTCACACTGTGGAATTACTGTGATTCACTCTGTGGAAGTACCGTGAATCTCAGTGTGGTATTACTGTGATTCGGACTGTGGAATTACCATGATTCTCAGTGTGGTATTACCGTGATTCACAATGCGTAATTAACGTGATTCACTCTTTGGAATTACCGTTAATATCAGTTTGGTATTACTGTAATTCGCACAGTGGAATTACAATGATTCACCCTTTCGAATTACCGTGATTCTCAGTGTGGTATTGCCGTGATTCACACTTTGGGATTACCGTGATTCTCAGTGTGGAATTACCATGATTCACACTGTGGAATTACTGTGATTCACTCTGTGGAAAACCTGTGATTCTCAGTGTGGTATTATTCTGATTCGCACTGTGGAATTACCGTGATTCACACTGTCGAATTACCATGATTCTCAGTGTGGTATTACTGTGATTCGCTCTGTGGTTTTACCATGATTCACACTCTGCAATTACCATGATTCTCAGTGTGGTATTACCGTGATTCGCACTGTGGAATTACCATGATTCTCAGTGTGTTGTTACCGTGATTCACACTGTGGAATTACCATGATTCGCACTGTGTAATTACCATGATTCACTCTGGGGAATTACCGTGATTCTCAGTGTGGTATTACCATGATTCTCAAAGTGTAATTACCGTGATTCACTCTGTGGAATTACCGTAATTCTCAGTGTGGAATTACCATGATTCACACTGTGGAATTACTGTGATTCACTGTGTGGAATTACCGTGATTATCAGTGTGGTATTACTGTGATTCGCACTGTGTAATTACCGTGATTCACACTGTGGAATTACCATGATTCTCAGTGTGGTATTACCGTGATTCACACTGTGTAATTACCATGATTCACTCTTTGGAATTACCATTATTCTCAGTTTGGTATTACTGTAATTCGCACTGTGGAATTACAGTGATTCACACTTTGGAATTACCGTGATTCTCAGAGTGGTATTGCCGTGATTCACACTTTGGAATTACCGTGATTCTCAGTGTGGAATTACCATGATTCACACTGTGGAATTACTGTGATTCACTCTGTGGAATTACTGTGATTCTCAGTGTGGTATTACTGAGATTCGCACTGTGGAGTTACCGTGATTCACACTGTGGAATTACCATGTTTCTCAGTGTGGTATTGCCCCGATTCACACTGTGGAATTACCGTGATTCTCAGTGTGGTATTTCCGTGATTCACACTGTGGAATTATTGTGATTCACAGTGTGTAATTACCGTGATTCACTCTTTGTAATTACCGTGATTCTCAGTGTGTTATTACCGTGATTCACACTGTGGAATTGCCCTGATTCACGGGGTGTTATTACCGTGATTCGCACTGTGGAAATACCGTGATTCTCAGTGTGTAATTATCGTAATTCGCACTGTGCAATTACTGTGATTCACTCTGTGGAATTATCTTGATTCTCAGTGTGGTATTGCCATGATTCTCCCTGTGTAATTACTGTGATTAACTCTGTGGAATTACCATGATTCTCAGTGTGGTATTACCACTATTCTCACTGTGTAATTACTGTGATTCACTCTGTGGAATTACCGTTATTCTCAGTGTGGTATTACTATGATTATCAATGTGTAATTACTCTGATTCACTCTGTGGAATTACCATGATTCTCAGTGTGTTGTTACCGTGATTCACACTGTGGAATTACCATGATTCTCACTGTGTAATTACCATGATTCACTCTGGGGAATTACCGTAATTCTCAGTGTGGAATTACCATGATTCACACTGTGGAATTACTGTGATTCACTCTGTGGAATTACCGTGATTGTCATTGTGGTATTACTGTGATTCGCACTGTGTAATTACCGTGATTCACACTGTGGAATTACCATGATACTCAGTGTGTTATTACCGTGACTCACACAGTGGAATTGCCGTGATTCTCAGTGTGGTATTACCGTGATTCACACTGTGTAATTACCATGATTCACTCTTTGGAATTACCGTTATTCTCAGTTTGGTATTACTGTAATTCGCACTGTGGAATTACAGTGATTCACACTTTGGAATTACCATGATTCTCAGAGTGGTATTGCCGTGATTCACACTTTGGAATTACCGTGATTCTCAGTGTGGAATTACCATGATTCACACTGTGGAATTACTGCGATTCACTCTGTGGAATTACTGTGATTCTCAGTGTGGTATTACTGAGATTCACACTGTGGAGTTACCGTGATTCACACTGTGGAATTACCATGTTTCTCAGTGTGGTATTGCCCCGATTCACACTGTGGAATTACCGTGATTCTCAGTGTGGTATTTCCGTGATTCACACTGTGGAATTACCGTGATTCACAGTGTGTAATTACCGTGATTCACTCTTTGTAATTACCGTGTTTCTCAGTGTGGAATTACCATGATTCACAATGTGGAATTACTGTGATTCACTCTGTGGAATTACCGTGATTCTCAGTGTGGTATTACCATGATTCTCACTGTGTAATTACTGTGATTCACACTGTGGAATTATCGTGATTATCAGTGTGGAATTACCATGATTCTCCGTGTGGTATTGCTGTGATTCGCACTGCGGGATTACCATGATTCACACTGTGGAATTGCCGTGATTCGCAGTGTGTTATTACGGTAATTCGCACTGTGGAATTACCATGATTCTCAGTGTTTAATTACCGTGATTCACACTGTGGAATTACCGTGATTCTCAGTGTGTTATTACCGTGATTCACACTGTGGAATTGCCCTGATTCACGGGGTGTTATTACCGTGATTCGCACTGTGGAATTACCGTGATTCTCAGTGTGTAATTACCGTGATTCGCACTGTGCAATTACTGTGATTCACTCTGTGGAATTATCTTGATTCTCAGTGTGGTATTACCATGATTCTCACTGTGTAATTATTGTGATTAACTCTGTGGAATTACCTTGATTCTCAGTGTGGTATTACCACTATTCTCACTGTGTAATTACTGTGATTCACTCTGTGGAATTACCGTTATTCTCAGTGTCGTATTACTATGATTATCACTGTGTAATTACTCTGATTCACTCTGTGGAATTACCATGATTCTCAGTGTGTTGTAACCGTGTTTCACACTGTGGAATTACCATGATTCTCACTGTGTAATCACCGTGATTCACTCTTTGGAATTACCGTGATTCTCAGTGTCGCAGTACCATGATTCACTCTGTGGAATTACCGTGATTCACTCTGTGGAATTACCGTGATTCACTCTGTGGAATTACCGTGATGCTCAGTGTGGAATTACCATGATTCACACTGTGGAATTACTGTGATTCACTCTGTGGAAGTACCGTGAATCTCAGTGTGGTATTACTGTGATTCGGACTGTGGAATTACCATGATTCTCAGTGTGGTATTACCGTGATTCACAATGCGTAATTAACGTGATTCACTCTTTGGAATTACCGTTAATATCAGTTTGGTATTACTGTAATTCGCACAGTGGAATTACAATGATTCACCCTTTCGAATTACCGTGATTCTCAGTGTGGTATTGCCGTGATTCACACTTTGGGATTACCGTGATTCTCAGTGTGGAATTACCATGATTCACACTGTGGAATTACTGTGATTCACTCTGTGGAAAACCTGTGATTCTCAGTGTGGTATTATTCTGATTCGCACTGTGGAATTATCGTGATTCACACTGTCGAATTACCATGATTCTCAGTGTGGTATTACTGTGATTCGCTCTGTGGTTTTACCATGATTCACACTCTGCAATTACCATGATTCTCAGTGTGGTATTACCGTGATTCGCACTGTGGAATTACCATGATTCTCAGTGTGTTGTTACCGTGATTCACACTGTGGAATTACCATGATTCGCACTGTGTAATTACCATGATTCACTCTGGGGAATTACCGTGATTCTCAGTGTGGTATTACCATGATTCTCAAAGTGTAATTACCGTGATTCACTCTGTGGAATTACCGTAATTCTCAGTGTGGAATTACCATGATTCACACTGTGGAATTACTGTGATTCACTGTGTGGAATTACCGTGATTATCAGTGTGGTATTACTGTGATTCGCACTGTGTAATTACCGTGATTCACACTGTGGAATTACCATGATACTCAGTGTGTTATTACCGTGATTCACACAGTGGAATTACCGTGATTCTCAGTGTGGTATTACCGTGATTCACACTGTGTAATTACCATGATTCACTCTTTGGAATTACCATTATTCTCAGTTTGGTATTACTGTAATTCGCACTGTGGAATTACAGTGATTCACACTTTGGAATTACCGTGATTCTCAGAGTGGTATTGCCGTGATTCACACTTTGGAATTACCGTGATTCTCAGTGTGGAATTACCATGATTCACACTGTGGAATTACTGTGATTCACTCTGTGGAATTACTGTGATTCTCAGTGTGGTATTACTGAGATTCGCACTGTGGAGTTACCGTGATTCACACTGTGGAATTACCATGTTTCTCAGTGTGGTATTGCCCCGATTCACACTGTGGAATTACCGTGATTCTCAGTGTGGTATTTCCGTGATTCACACTGTGGAATTACTGTGATTCACAGTGTGTAATTACCGTGATTCACTCTTTGTAATTACCGTGATTCTCAGTGTGGAATTACCATGATTCACTATGTGGAATTACTGTGGTTCACTCTGTGGAATTACCGTGATTCTCAGTGTGGTATTACCATGATTCTCACTGTGTAATTACTGTGATTCACACTGTGGAATTACCGTGATTATCAGTGTGGAATTACCATGATTCTCCGTGTGGTATTGCTGTGATTCGCACTGCGGAATTACCATGATTCACACTGTGGAATTGCCGTGATTCGCAGTGTGTTATTACGGTAATTCGCACTGTGGAATTACCATGATTCTCAGTGTTTAATTACCGTGATTCACACTGTGGAATTACCGTGATTCTCAGTGTGTTATTACCGTGATTCACACTGTGGAATTGCCCTGATTCACGGGGTGTTATTACCGTGATTCGCACTGTGGAAATACCGTGATTCTCAGTGTGTAATTACCGTGATTCGCACTGTGCAATTACTGTGATTCACTCTGTGGAATTATCTTGATTCTCAGTGTGGTATTGCCATGATTCTCCCTGTGTAATTACTGTGATTAACTCTGTGGAATTACCATGATTCTCAGTGTGGTATTACCACTATTCTCACTGTGTAATTACTGTGATTCACTCTGTGGAATTACCGTTATTCTCAGTGTCGTATTACTATGATTATCACTGTGTAATTACTGTGATTCACTCTGTGGAATTATCTTGATTCTCAGTGTGGTATTACCATGATTCTCACTGTGTAATTACTGTGATTAACTCTGTGGAATTACCTTGATCTCAGTGTGGTATTACCGCTATTCTCACTGTGTAATTACTGTGATTCACTCTGTGGAATTACCGTTATTCTCAGTGTGGTATTACTATGATTATCACTGTGTAATTACTCTGATTCACTCTGTGGAATTACCATGATTCTCAGTGTGTTGTTACCGTGATTCACACTGTGGAATTACCATGATTCGCACTGTGTAATTACCATGATTCACTCTGGGGAATTACCGTGATTCTCAGTGTGGTATTACCATGATTCTCAAAGTGTAATTACCGTGATTCACTCTGTGGAATTACCGTAATTCTCAGTGTGGAATTACCATGATTCACACTGTGGAATTACTGTGATTCACTGTGTGGAATTACCGTGATTGTCATTGTGGTATTACTGTGATTCGCACTGTGTAATTACCGTGATTCACACTGTGGAATTACCATGATACTCAGTGTGTTATTACCGTGATTCACACAGTGGAATTGCCGTGATTCTCAGTGTGGTATTACCGTGATTCACACTGTGTAATTACCATGATTCACTCTTTGGAATTACCGTTATTCTCAGTTTGGTATTACTGTAATTCGCACTGTGGAATTACAGTGATTCACACTTTGGAATTACCATGATTCTCATAGTGGTATTGCCGTGATTCACACTTTGGAATTACTGCGATTCACTCTGTGGAATTACTGTGATTCTCAGTGTGGTATTACTGAGATTCACACTGTGGAGTTACCGTGATTCACACTGTGGAATTACCATGTTTCTCAGTGTGGTATTGCCCCGATTCACACTGTGGAATTACCGTGATTCTCAGTGTGGTATTTCCGTGATTCACACTGTGGAATTACTGTGATTCACAGTGTGTAATTACCGTGATTCACTCTTTGTAATTACCGTGTTTCTCAGTGTGGAATTACCATGATTCACAATGTGGAATTACTGTGATTCACTCTGTGGAATTACCGTGATTCTCAGTGTGGTATTACCATGATTCTCACTGTGTAATTACTGTGATTCACACTGTGGAATTATCGTGATTATCAGTGTGGAATTACCATGATTCTCCGTGTGGTATTGCTGTGATTCGCACTGCGGGATTACCATGATTCACACTGTGGAATTGCAGTGATTCGCAGTGTGTTATTACGGTAATTCGCACTGTGGAATTACCATGATTCTCAGTGTTTAATTACCGTGATTCACACTGTGGAATTACCGTGATTCTCAGTGTGTTATTACCGTGATTCACACTGTGGAATTGCCCGGATTCACGGGGTGTTATTACCGTGATTCGCACTGTGGAATTACTGTGATTCTCAGTGTGTAATTACCGTGATTCGCACTGTGCAATTACTGTGATTCACTCTGTGGAATTATCTTGATTCTCAGTGTGGTATTACCATGATTCTCACTCTGTAATTATTGTGATTAACTCTGTGGAATTACCTTGATTCTCAGTGTGGTATTACCACTATTCTCACTGTGTAATTACTGTGATTGACTCTGTGGAATTACCGTTATTCTCAGTGTCGTATTACTATGATTATCACTGTGTAATTACTCTGATTCACTCTGTGGAATTACCATGATTCTCAGTGTGTTGTTACCGTGTTTCACACTGTGGAATTACCATGATTCTCACTGTGTAATCACCGTGATTCACTCTTTGGAATTACCGTGATTCTCAGTGTCGCAGTACCATGATTCACTCTGTGGAATTACCGTGATTCACTCTGTGGAATTACCGTGATTCACTCTGTGGAATTACCGTGATGCTCAGTGTGGAATTACCATGATTCACACTGTGGAATTACTGTGATTCACTCTGTGGAAGTACCGTGAATCTCAGTGTGGTATTACTGTGATTCGGACTGTGGAATTACCATGATTCTCAGTGTGGTATTACCGTGATTCACAATGCGTAATTAACGTGATTCACTCTTTGGAATTACCGTTAATATCAGTTTGGTATTACTGTAATTCGCACAGTGGAATTACAATGATTCACCCTTTCGAATTACCGTGATTCTCAGTGTGGTATTGCCGTGATTCACACTTTGGGATTACCGTGATTCTCAGTGTGGAATTACCATGATTCACAATGTGGAATTACTGTGATTCACTCTGTGGAATTACCGTGATTCTCAGTGTGGTATTACCATGATTCTCACTGTGTAATTACTGTGATTCACACTGTGGAATTATCGTGATTATCAGTGTGGAATTACCATGATTCTCCGTGTGGTATTGCTGTGATTCGCACTGCGGGATTACCATGATTCACACTGTGGAATTGCAGTGATTCGCAGTGTGTTATTACGGTAATTCGCACTGTGGAATTACCATGATTCTCAGTGTTTAATTACCGTGATTCACACTGTGGAATTACCGTGATTCTCAGTGTGTTATTACCGTGATTCACACTGTGGAATTGCCCGGATTCACGGGGTGTTATTACCGTGATTCGCACTGTGGAATTACTGTGATTCTCAGTGTGTAATTACCGTGATTCGCACTGTGCAATTACTGTGATTAACTCTGTGGAATTACCTTGATTCTCAGTGTGGTATTACCACTATTCTCACTGTGTAATTACTGTGATTGACTCTGTGGAATTACCGTTATTCTCAGTGTCGTATTACTATGATTATCACTGTGTAATTACTCTGATTCACTCTGTGGAATTACCATGATTCTCAGTGTGTTGTTACCGTGTTTCACACTGTGGAATTACCATGATTCTCACTGTGTAATCACCGTGATTCACTCTTTGGAATTACCGTGATTCTCAGTGTCGCAGTACCATGATTCACTCTGTGGAATTACCGTGATTCACTCTGTGGAATTACCGTGATTCACTCTGTGGAATTACCGTGATGCTCAGTGTGGAATTACCATGATTCACACTGTGGAATTACTGTGATTCACTCTGTGGAAGTACCGTGAATCTCAGTGTGGTATTACTGTGATTCGGACTGTGGAATTACCATGATTCTCAGTGTGGTATTACCGTGATTCACAATGCGTAATTAACGTGATTCACTCTTTGGAATTACCGTTAATATCAGTTTGGTATTACTGTAATTCGCACAGTGGAATTACAATGATTCACCCTTTCGAATTACCGTGATTCTCAGTGTGGTATTGCCGTGATTCACACTTTGGGATTACCGTGATTCTCAGTGTGGAATTACCATGATTCACACTGTGGAATTACTGTGATTCACTCTGTGGAAAACCTGTGATTCTCAGTGTGGTATTATTCTGATTCGCACTGTGGAATTACCGTGATTCACACTGTCGAATTACCATGATTCTCAGTGTGGTATTACTGTGATTCGCTCTGTGGTTTTACCATGATTCACACTCTGCAATTACCATGATTCTCAGTGTGGTATTACCGTGATTCGCACTGTGGAATTACCATGATTCTCAGTGTGTTGTTACCGTGATTCACACTGTGGAATTACCATGATTCGCACTGTGTAATTACCATGATTCACTCTGGGGAATTACCGTGATTCTCAGTGTGGTATTACCATGATTCTCAAAGTGTAATTACCGTGATTCACTCTGTGGAATTACCGTAATTCTCAGTGTGGAATTACCATGATTCACACTGTGGAATTACTGTGATTCACTGTGTGGAATTACCGTGATTATCAGTGTGGTATTACTGTGATTCGCACTGTGTAATTACCGTGATTCACACTGTGGAATTACCATGATACTCAGTGTGTTATTACCGTGATTCACACAGTGGAATTACCGTGATTCTCAGTGTGGTATTACCGTGATTCACACTGTGTAATTACCATGATTCACTCTTTGGAATTACCATTATTCTCAGTTTGGTATTACTGTAATTCGCACTGTGGAATTACAGTGATTCACACTTTGGAATTACCGTGATTCTCAGAGTGGTATTGCCGTGATTCACACTTTGGAATTACCGTGATTCTCAGTGTGGAATTACCATGATTCACACTGTGGAATTACTGTGATTCACTCTGTGGAATTACTGTGATTCTCAGTGTGGTATTACTGAGATTCGCACTGTGGAGTTACCGTGATTCACACTGTGGAATTACCATGTTTCTCAGTGTGGTATTGCCCCGATTCACACTGTGGAATTACCGTGATTCTCAGTGTGGTATTTCCGTGATTCACACTGTGGAATTACTGTGATTCACAGTGTGTAATTACCGTGATTCACTCTTTGTAATTACCGTGATTCTCAGTGTGTTATTACCGTGATTCACACTGTGGAATTGCCCTGATTCACGGGGTGTTATTACCGTGATTCGCACTGTGGAAATACCGTGATTCTCAGTGTGTAATTACCGTGATTCGCACTGTGCAATTACTGTGATTCACTCTGTGGAATTATCTTGATTCTCAGTGTGGTATTGCCATGATTCTCCCTGTGTAATTACTGTGATTAACTCTGTGGAATTACCATGATTCTCAGTGTGGTATTACCACTATTATCACTGTGTAATTACTGTGATTCACTCTGTGGAATTACCGTTATTCTCAGTGTCGTATTACTATGATTATCACTGTGTAATTACTGTGATTCACTCTGTGGAATTATCTTGATTCTCAGTGTGGTATTACCATGATTCTCACTGTGTAATTACTGTGATTAACTCTGTGGAATTACCTTGATCTCAGTGTGGTATTACCGCTATTCTCACTGTGTAATCACTGTGATTCACTCTGTGGAATTACCGTTATTCTCAGTGTGGTATTACTATGATTATCACTGTGTAATTACTCTGATTCACTCTGTGGAATTACCATGATTCTCAGTGTGTTGTTACCGTGATTCACACTGTGGAATTACCATGATTCGCACTGTGTAATTACCATGATTCACTCTGGGGAATTACCGTGATTCTCAGTGTGGTATTACCATGATTCTCAAAGTGTAATAACCGTAATTCACTCTGTGGAATTACCGTAATTCTCAGTGTGGAACTACCATGATTCACACTGTGGAATTACTGTGATTCACTGTGTGGAATTACCGTGATTGTCATTGTGGTATTACTGTGATTCGCACTGTGTAATTACCGTGATTCACACTGTGGAATTACCATGATACTCAGTGTGTTATTACCGTGATTCACACAGTGGAATTGCCGTGATTCTCAGTGTGGTATTACCGTGATTCACACTGTGTAATTACCAAGATTCACTCTTTGGAATTACCGTTATTCTCAGTTTGGTATTACTGTAATTCGCACTGTGGAATTACAGTGATTCACACTTTGGAATTACCATGATTCTCAGAGTGGTATTGCCGTGATTCACACTTTGGAATTACCGTGATTCTCAGTGTGGAATTACCATGATTCACACTGTGGAATTACTGCGATTCACTCTGTGGAATTACTGTGATTCTCAGTGTGGTATTACTGAGATTCACACTGTGGAGTTACCGTGATTCACACTGTGGAATTACCATGTTTCTCAGTGTGGTATTGCCCCGATTCACACTGTGGAATTACCGTGATTCTCAGTGTGGTATTTCCGTGATTCACACTGTGGAATTACTGTGATTCACAGTGTGTAATTACCGTGATTCACTCTTTGTAATTACCGTGTTTCTCAGTGTGGAATTACCATGATTCACAATGTGGAATTACTGTGATTCACTCTGTGGAATTACCGTGATTCTCAGTGTGGTATTACCATGATTCTCACTGTGTAATTACTGTGATTCACACTGTGGAATTATCGTGATTATCAGTGTGGAATTACCATGATTCTCCGTGTGGTATTGCTGTGATTCGCACTGCGGGATTGCCATGATTCACACTGTGGAATTGCCGTGATTCGCAGTGTGTTATTACGGTAATTCGCACTGTGGAATTACCATGATTCTCAGTGTTTAATTACCGTGATTCACACTGTGGAATTACCGTGATTCTCAGTGTGTTATTACCGTGATTCACACTGTGGAATTGCCCTGATTCACGGGGTGTTATTACCGTGATTCGCACTGTGGAATTACCGTGATTCTCAGTGTGTAATTACCGTGATTCGCACTGTGCAATTACTGTGATTCACTCTGTGGAATTATCTTGATTCTCAGTGTGGTATTACCATGATTCTCACTGTGTAATTATTGTGATTAACTCTGTGGAATTACCTTGATTCTCAGTGTGGTATTACCACTATTCTCACTGTGTAATTACTGTGATTGACTCTGTGGAATTACCGTTATTCTCAGTGTCGTATTACTATGATTATCACTGTGTAATTACTCTGATTCACTCTGTGGAATTACCATGATTCTCAGTGTGTTGTTACCGTGTTTCACACTATGGAATTACCATGATTCTCACTGTGTAATCACCGTGATTCACTCTTTGGAATTACCGTGATTCTCAGTGTCGCAGTACCATGATTCACTCTGTGGAATTACCGTGATTCACTCTGTGGAATTACCGTGATTCACTCTGTGGAATTACCGTGATGCTCAGTTTGGAATTACCATGATTCACACTGTGGAATTACTGTGATTCACTCTGTGGAAGTACCGTGAATCTCAGTGTGGTATTACTGTGATTCGGACTGTGGAATTACCATGATTCTCAGTGTGGTATTACCGTGATTCACAATGCGTAATTAACGTGATTCACTCTTTGGAATTACCGTTATTATCAGTTTGGTACTACTGTAATTCGCACAGTGGAATTACAATGATTCACCCTTTCGAATTACCGTGATTCTCAGTGTGGTATTGCCGTGATTCACACTTTGGGATTACCGTGATTCTCAGTGTGGAATTACCATGATTCACACTGTGGAATTACTGTGATTCACTCTGTGGAAAACCTGTGATTCTCAGTGTGGTATTATTCTGATTCGCACTGTGGAATTACCGTGATTCACACTGTCGAATTACCATGATTCTCAGTGTGGTATTACTCTGATTCGCTCTGTGGTTTTACCGTGATTCACACTCTGCAATTACCATGATTCTCAGTGTGGTATTACCGTGATTCGCACTGTGGAATTACCATGATTCTCAGTGTGTTGTTACCGTGATTCACACTGTGGAATTACCATGATTCGCACTGTGTAATTACCATGATTCACTCTGGGGAATTACCGTGATTCTCAGTGTGGTATTACCATGATTCTCAAAGTGTAATTACCGTGATTCACTCTGTGGAATTACCGTAATTCTCAGTGTGGAATTACCATGATTCACACTGTGGAATTACTGTGATTCACTGTGTGGAATTACCGTGATTATCAGTGTGGTATTACTGTGATTCGCACTGTGTAATTATCGTGATTCACACTGTGGAATTACCATGATACTCAGTGTGTTATTACCGTGATTCACACAGTGGAATTACCGTGATTCTCAGTGTGGTATTACCGTGATTCACACTGTGTAATTACCATGATTCACTCATTGGAATTACCATTATTCTCAGTTTGGTATTACTGTAATTCGCACTGTGGAATTACAGTGATTCACACTTTGGAATTACCGTGATTCTCAGAGTGGTATTGCCGTGATTCACACTTTGGAATTACCGTGATTCTCAGTGTGGAATTACCATGATTCACACTGTGGAATTACTGTGATTCACTCTGTGGAATTACTGTGATTCTCAGTGTGGTATTACTGAGATTCGCACTGTGGAGTTACCGTGATTCACACTGTGGAATTACAATGTTTCTCAGTGTGGTATTGCCCCGATTCACACTGTGGAATTACCGTGATTCTCAGTGTGGTATTTCCGTGATTCACACTGTGGAATTACTGTGATTCACAGTGTGTAATTACCGTGATTCACTCTTTGTAATTACCGTGATTCTCAGTGTGGAATTACCATGATTCACAATGTGGAATTACTGTGGTTCACTCTGTGGAATTACCGTGATTCTCATTGTGGTATTACCATGATTCTCACTGTGTAATTACTGTGATTCACACTGTGGAATTACCGTGATTATCAGTGTGGAATTACCATGATTCTCAGTGTGGTATTGCTGTGATTCGCACTGCGGAATTACCATGATTCACACTGTGGAATTGCCGTGATTCGCAGTGTGTTATTACGGTAATTCGCACTGTGGAATTACCATGATTCTCAGTGTTTAATTACCGTGATTCACACTGTGGAATTACCGTGATTCTCAGTGTGTTATTACCGTGATTCACACTGTGGAATTACCCTGATTCACGGGGTGTTATTACCGTGATTCGCACTGTGGAAATACCGTGATTCTCAGTGTGTAATTACCGTGATTCGCACTGTGCAATTACTGTGATTCACTCTGTGGAATTATCTTGATTCTCAGTGTGGTATTACCATGATTCTCCCTGTGTAATTACTGTGATTAACTCTGTGGAATTACCTTGATTCTCAGTGTGGTATTACCACTATTCTCACTGTGTAATTACTGTGATTCACTCTGTGGAATTACCGTTATTCTCAGTGTCGTATTACTATGATTATCACTGTGTAATTACTGTGATTCACTCTGTGGAATTATCTTGATTCTCAGTGTGGTATTACCATGATTCTCACTGTGTAATTACTGTGATTAACTCTGTGGAATTACCTTGATCTCAGTGTGGTATTACCGCTATTCTCACTGTGTAATTACTGTGATTCACTCTGTGGAATTACCGTTATTCTCAGTGTGGTATTACTATGATTATCACTGTGTAATTACTCTGATTCACTCTGTGGAATTACCATGATTCTCAGTGTGTTGTTACCGTGATTCACACTGTGGAATTACAATGATTCGCACTGTGTAATTACCATGATTCACTCTGGGGAATTACCGTGATTCTCAGTGTGGTATTACCATGATTCTCAAAGTGTAATTACCGTGATTCACTCTGTGGAATTACCGTAATTCTCAGTGTGGAATTACCATGATTCACACTGTGGAATTACTGTGATTCACTGTGTGGAATTACCGTGATTGTCATTGTGGTATTACTGTGATTCGCACTGTGTAATTACCGTGATTCACACTGTGGAATTACCATGATACTCAGTGTGTTATTACCGTGATTCACACAGTGGAATTGCCGTGATTCCCAGTGTGGTATTACCGTGATTCACACTGTGTAATTACCATGATTCACTCTTTGGAATTACCGTTATTCTCAGTTTGGTATTACTGTAATTCGCACTGTGGAATTACAGTGATTCACACTTTGGAATTACCATGATTCTCAGAGTGGTATTGCCGTGATTCACACTTTGGAATTACCGTGATTCTCAGTGTGGAATTACCATGATTCACACTGTGGAATTACTGCGATTCACTCTGTGGAATTACTGTGATTCTCAGTGTGGTATTACTGAGATTCACACTGTGGAGTTACCGTGATTCACAGTGTGGAATTACCATGTTTCTCAGTGTGGTATTGCCCCGATTCACACTGTGGAATTACCGTGATTCACAGTGTGTAATTACCGTGATTCACTCTTTGTAATTACCGTGTTTCTCAGTGTGGAATTACCATGATTCACAATGTGGAATTACTGTGATTCACTCTGTGGAATTACCGTGATTCTCAGTGTGGTATTACCATGATTCTCACTGTGTAATTACTGTGATTCACACTGTGGAATTACCGTGATTATCAGTGTGGAATTACCATGATTCTCCGTGTGGTATTGCTGTGATTCGCACTGCGGGATTACCATGATTCACACTGTGGAATTGCCGTGATTCGCAGTGTGTTATTACGGTAATTCGCACTGTGGAATTACCATGATTCTCAGTGTTTAATTACCGTGATTCACACTGTGGAATTACCGTGATTCTCAGTGTGTTATTACCGTGATTCACACTGTGGAATTGCCCTGATTCACGGGGTGTTATTACCGTGATTCGCACTGTGGAATTACCGTGATTCTCAGTGTGTAATTACCGTGATTCGCACTGTGCAATTACTGTGATTCACTCTGTGGAATTATCTTGATTCTCAGTGTGGTATTACCATGATTCTCACTGTGTAATTATTGTGATTAACTCTGTGGAATTACCTTGATTTTCAGTGTGGTATTACCACAATTCTCACTGTGTAATTACTGTGATTCACTCTGTGGAATTACCGTTATTCTCAGTGTCGTATTACTATGATTATCACTGTGTAATTACTCTGATTCACTCTGTGGAATTACCATGATTCTCAGTGTGTAATCACCGTGATTCACTCTTTGGAATTACCGTGATTCTCAGTGTCGCAGTACCATGATTCACTCTGTGGAATTACCGTGATTCACTCTGTGGAATTACCGTGATTCACTCTGTGGAATTACCGTGATGCTCAGTGTGGAATTACCATGATTCACACTGTGGAATTACTGTGATTCACTCTGTGGAAGTACCGTGAATCTCAGAGTGGTATTACTGTGATTCGGACTGTGGAATTACCATGATTCTCAGTGTGGTATTACCGTGATTCACAATGCGTAATTAACGTGATTCACTCTTTGGAATTACCGTTATTATCAGTTTGGTATTACTGTAATTCGCACAGTGGAATTACAATGATTCACCCTTTCGAATTACCGTGATTCTCAGTGTGGTATTGCCGTGATTCACACTTTGGGATTACCGTGATTCTCAGTGTGGAATTACCATGATTCACACTGTGGAATTACTGTGATTCACTCTGTGGAAAACCTGTGATTCTCAGTGTGGTATTATTCTGATTCGCACTGTGGAATTACCGTGATTCACACTGTCGAATTACCATGATTCTCAGTGTGGTATTACTGTGATTCGCTCTGTGGTTTTACCGTGATTCACACTCTGCAATTACCATGATTCTCAGTGTGGTATTACCGTGATTCGCACTGTGGAATTACCATGATTCTCAGTGTGTTATTACCGTGATTCGCACTGTGGAATTACCATGATTCTCAGTGTGCTATTACCGTGATTAACAGTGTGGAATTACCGTGATTCTCAGTGTGTTATTACTGTGATTCGCACTGTGGAATTACCGTGATATTCAGTGAGTTATTACCATGATTCACACTGTGTATTTACTGTGATTCACTCTGTAGAATTACATTGATTCTCAGTGTGGTATTACTCTGATTCGCACTGTGGAATTACCGTGATTCACACTGTGGAATTACCATGATTCTCAGTGTGGTATTACTGTGATTCGCACTGTGGAATTACCGTGATTCACACTGTGGAATTACCATGATTCTCAGTGTGGTATTACCGTGATTCACACTGTGGAATTACTATGATTCTCAGTGTGTTATTACCGTGATTCACACTGTGGAATTACCGTGATTCTCAGTGTGGTATTACCATGATTCACACTGTGGAATTACCGTGATTCACACTGTGTAATTACCGTGATTCACTCTGTGGAATTACCGTGATTCTCAGTGTGCTATTACTGTTATTCGCACCGTGTAATTACCGTGATTCACACTGTGGTATTACCGTGATTCACGCTGTGGAATTACTATGATTCTCAGTGTGTTATTACCGTGATTCACACTGTGGAATTACCGTGATTATCAGTTTGTTATTACTGTGATTCACACTGTGGAATTACCGTGATTCTCAGTGTGTAATTACCGTGATTCACACTGTGGAATTACCATGATTCTCAGTGTGTTATTACTGTGATGCGCACCGTGTAATTACCGTGATTCGCACTGTGTAATTACTGTGATCCACTCCGTTGAGTTACCCTGATTCTCAGTGTGGGATTAACGTGATTCTGAGTGGAATTTCCATGATTCGCACTTTGGAATTGCCATGATTTGCTCTGTGGAATTATTGTGATTCTCAGTGTCTCATTACCGTGATTCACACTGTGGAATTAATGTAATTCTCAGTGTGTTATTACCGTGATTCACACTGTGGAATTACCATGATTCCCAGTTTGTACTTACCGTGATTAACTCTGTGCATTGCCATGAATCACACAGTGGAATTATCATGATTGACACTGTGGAATTACCGTGATTCTCAGTGTGTTATTACCGTGATTCGCACTGTGGAATTACCATGATTCTCACTATGTAATTACCGTGATTCACAGTGTGGTATTAAAATGATTCTCACTGTGTAATTGCTGTGATTCAATCTGTGGAATTACCATGATTCTCAATGTGGTATTACCATGATTCTCACTGTTTAATTACTGTGATTCACTCTGTGGAATTACTGTGATTCTCAGTGTGAAATTACCATGATTCACAGTGTGGACTTACCGTGATGCACACTGTGGAATTACCGTGATTCACACTTTGGAATTACCTTGATTCTCACTGTGGAATTACCGTGATTCGCACTGTGGAATTACCGTGATTCAAACTTTTGAATTACCGTGATTCTCACTGTTATTACCGTGACTCGCACTGTGGAATTACCGTGATTCTCAGTGTGGTATTACCGTCATTCGCACTGAGGAATTGCCATGATTCGCACTGTGAAATTGCCATGATTTGCACTGTGAAATTGCCATGATTCGCACTGTGGTATTACCATGATTCTCAGTGTGTTATTACCATGGTTCCCACCGTGGAATTACCATGATACTGAGTGTGTACATAACGTTATTCACACTGTAAAATTGCCATGAATCACACAGTGGAATTACCGTGATTGACACTGTGGAATTACCGTGATTCTCAGTGTGTTATTACCCTGATTTGCACTGTGGAATTACCGTGATACTCAGTGAGTTATTACCATGATTCACACTGTGTAATTACTGTGATTCACTCTGTAGAATTACCTTGATTCTCAGTGTGGTATTACCACGATTCTCACTGTGTAATTACTTTGATTTACTCTGTGGAATTACCGTTATTCTCAGTGTGGTATTACCATGATTCTCACTGTGTAATTACTCTGATTCACTCTGTGGAATTACCATGATTCTCAGTGTGTTGTTACCGTGATTCACACTGTGGAATTACCGTGATTCACACTGTTTAATTACCATGATTCACTCTGTGGAATTACCGTGATTCTCAGTGTGGTATTACTGTGATTCGCACTGTGTAATTACCGTGATTCACACTGTGGAATTACCATGATTGTCAGTTTGTTATTACTGTGATTCACACTGTGGTATTACCATGATTCTCAGTGTGTAATTACCGTGATTCACACTGTGGAATTACCATGATTCTCAGTGTGTTATTACTGTGATGCGCACCGTGTAATTACCGTGATTCGCACTGTGTAATTACTGTGATTCACTCCGTTGAGTTACCCTGATTCTCAGTGTGGGATTAACGTGATTCTGAGTGGCATTTCCATGACTTTCACTTTGGAATTGCCATGATTTGCTCTGTGGAATTATCGTGATTCTCAGTGTCTCATTACCGTGATTCACACTGTGCAATTAAAGTAATTCTCAGTGTGTTATTACCGTGATTCACACTGTGGAATTACCATGATTCTCAGTTTGTACTTACCGTGATTAACGCTGTGCATTGCCATGAATCACACAGTGGAATTATCGTGATTGACACTGTGGAATTACCGTGATTCTCAGTGTGTTATTACCATGATTCGCACTGTGGAATTACCATGATTCTCACTATGTAATTACCGTGATTCACAGTGTGGTATTACCATGATTCTCACTGTTTAATTACTTTGATTCACTCTGTGGAATTACCGTGATTCTCAGTGTGGAATTACCATGATTCGCACTGTGGAATTACCGTGATTTTCACTGTGGAATTACCGTGATTCTCACTGTGGAATTACCATGATTCACACAGTGGTATTACCGTGATTCACACTCTGTAATTACCGTGATTCAAACTTTTGAATACCGTGATTCTCACTGTTATTACCGTGATTCAATGTGTGCAATTACCGTGATTCTCAATGTGGTATTACCATGATTATCACTGTTTAATTACTTTGATTCTCTCTGTGGAATTACCGTGATTCTCAGTGTGGAATTACCATGATTTGCACTGTGGAATTACCATTATTCTCCGTGTGTTATTACCGTTAATCTCACTGTGTAATTACCGTGATTCACACTGTGGTATTACCGTCATTTTCACTGTGGAATTACCGTGATTCTCACTGTGGAATTACCATGATTCACACTGTGGTATTACCGTGATTCACACTCTGTAATTACCGTGATTCACACTGTGGGATTACTGTCATTCGCACTGTGGAAAATGCCATGATTCACACTCTGTATTTACCGCGATTCACAATGTCTATTTACGTGATTCACACTGTGTAAATACCGTGATTCACACTGTGGAATTACCATGATTCTCAGTGTGGAATTATCGTGTTTCACACTGTGGAATTACCGTGATTCACACTTTGGAATTACCGTGATTCACTGTGTGGAATTACCGTGATTTGCTCAGTGGAATTACCATGATTCTCAGTGTGTTATTACCGTGATTCACACAGTGGAATTACTGTCATTCTCAGTGTGGTATTACCGTGATTCACACTGTGTAATTACCGTGATTCACTCTTTGGAATTATCGTGATTCCCAGTTTGGTATTACTGTGATTCGCACTGTGGAATTACAGTGATTCACCCTTTGGATTTACCGTGAATCTCAGCGTGGTATTACCGTGATTCACACTTTGGAATTACCGTGATTCTCAGTGTGGAATTACGATGATTCACACTGTGGAATTACTGTGATTCACTCTGTGGAAATACTGTGATTCTCAGTGTGGTATTACTCTGATTCGCGCTGTGGAATTACCGTGATTCACACTGTGGAATTACCATGATTCTCAGTGTGGTATTACTGTGATTCGCACTGTGGAATTACCGTGATTCACACTGTGGAATTACCATGATTCTCAGTGTGGTATTACCGTGATTCTCAGTGTGGTATTACTGAGATTCGCACTGTGTAATTACCATGATTCACACTGTGGAATTACCATGATTCTCAGTGTGGTATTACCGTGATTCACACTGTGTCATTACCGTGATTCTCAGTGTGTCATTACCGTGATTCACACTGTGTAATTACCGTGATTCACTCTGTGGAATACCGTGATTCTCAGTGTGGTATTACTGTGATTCGCACTGTGGAATTACTGTGATTCACACTGTGGAGTTCCCGTGATTCTCAGTGTGGTATTACCGTGATTCACACTGTGGAATTACCGTGATTATCAGTTTGTTATTACTGTGATTCACACTGTGGAATTACCGTGATTCTCAGTGTGTAATTACCGTGATTCACACTGTGGAATTACCATGATTCTCAGTGTGTTATTACTGTGATGCGCACCTTGTAATTACCGTGATTCACACTCTGTAATTGCTGTGATTCTTTCTGTGGAATTACCCTGATTCTCAGTGTGGGATTAACGTGATTCTGAGTGGAATTTCCGTGATTCGCACTTTGGAATTGCCATGATTTGCACTGTGGAATTATTGTAATTCTCACTGTGGAATTAGTGTAATTCTCAGTGTGTTATTACCGTGATTCACACTGTGGAATTACCATGATTCTCAGTTTGTACTTACCGTGATTAACACTGTGCATTGCCATGAATCACACAGTGGAATTATCGTGATTGACACTGTGGAATTACCGTGATACTCAGTGTGTTATTACCATGATTAGCACTGTGGAATTACGATGATTCTCACTATGTAATTACCGTGATTCACAGTGTGGTATTACCATGATTCTCACTGTGTAATTACTGTGATTCAATCTGTGGAATTACCGTGATTCTCAATGTGGTATTACCATGATTCTCATTGTTTAATTACTGTGATTCACCCTGTGGAATTACCGTGATTCTCACTGTGGAATTACCATGATTCACACTGTGGACTTACCGTGATTCACACTGTGGAATTACCGTGATTCACACTGTGGAATTAGCATGATTCTCAGTGTGGTATTACTGTGATTCGCACTGTGGAATTACCGTGATTCACACTGTGGAATTACCATGATTCTCAGTGTGGTATTACCGTGATTCACACTGTGGAATTACCATGATTCTCAGTGTGTTATTACCGAGATTCACAATGTGGAATTACCGTGATTCTCAGTGTGTTATTACGATGATTCGCACTGTGGAATTACCATGATTCTCACTATGTAATTACCGTGATTCACAGTGTGGTATTACCATGATTCTCACTGTTTAATTACTTTGATTCACTCTGTGGAATTACCGTGATTCTCAGTGTGGAATTACCATGATTCGCACTGTGGAATTACCGTGATTTTCACTGTGGAATTACCGTGATTCTCACTGTGGAATTACCATGATTCACACAGTGGTATTACCGTGATTCACACTCTGTAATTACCGTGATTCAAACTTTTGAATACCGTGATTCTCACTGTTATTACCGTGATTCAATGTGTGCAATTACCGTGATTCTAAATGTGGTATTACCATGATTATCACTGTTTAATTACTTTGATTCTCTCTGTGGAATTACCGTGATTCTCAGTGTGGAATTACCATGATTCGCACTGTGGAATTACCATTATTCTCAGTGTGTTATTACCGTTAATCTCACTGTGTAATTACCGTGATTCACACTGTGGTATTACCGTCATTTTCACTGTGGAATTACCGTGATTCTCACTGTGGAATTACCATGATTCACACTGTGGTATTACCGTGATTCACACTCTGTAATTACCGTGATTCACACTGTGGGATTACTGTCATTCGCACTGTGGAAAATGCCATGATTCACACTCTGTATTTACCGCGATTCACAATGTCTATTTACGTGATTCACACTGTGTAAATACCGTGATTCACACTGTGGAATTACCATGATTCTCAGTGTGGAATTATCGTGTTTCACACTGTGGAATTACCGTGATTCACACTTTGGAATTACCGTGATTCACTGTGTGGAATTACCGTGATTTGCTCAGTGGAATTACCATGATTCTCAGTGTGTTATTACCGTGATTCACACAGTGGAATTACTGTCATTCTCAGTGTGGTATTACCGTGATTCACACTGTGTAATTACCGTGATTCACTCTTTGCAATTACCGTGATTCTCAGTTTGGTATTACTGTGATTCGCACTGTGGAATTACAGTGATTCACCCTTTGGATTTACCGTGAATCTCAGCGTGGTATTACCGTGATTCACACTTTGGAATTACCGTGATTCTCAGTGTGGAATTACGATGATTCACACTGTGGAATTACTGTGATTCACTCTGTGGAAATACTGTGATTCTCAGTGTGGTATTACTCTGATTCGCACTGTGGAATTACCGTGATTCACACTGTGGAATTACCATGATTCTCAGTGTGGTATTACTGTGATTCGCACTGTGGAATTACCGTGATTCACACTGTGGAATTACCATGATTCTCAGTGTGGTATTACCGTGATTCTCAGTGTGGTATTACTGTGATTCGCACTGTGTAATTACCATGATTCTCAGTGTGGTATTACCGTGATTCACACTGTGGAATTACCGTGATTCTCAGTGTGGAATTAACGTGATGCACACTGTGAAATTACCTAATTCGCTCAGCGGAATTATCGTGTTTCACACTGTGGAATTACCGTGATTCACACTTTGGAATTACCGTGATTCACTGTGTGGAATTACCGTGATTTGCTCAGTGGAATTACCGTGATTCACAGTGTGGAATACCATGATTCACAGTGTGCGATTACCGTGATTCACACTGTGGTATTACCGTGATTCACACTGTGGAATTACCATGATTCTCACTGTGGAATTACCGTGATTCGCACTGTGGAATTACCGTGATTCACACTTTTGAATTACCGTGATTCTCACTGTTATTACCGTGATTCGCACTGTGGAATTACCGTGATTCTCAGTGTGGTATTACCATGATTCGCACTGTGGGTTTACCGTGATTCTCAGTGTGGTATTACCGTCATTCGCTCTGAGGAATTGCCATGATTCGCACTGTGAAATTGCCATGATTCACACTGTGGAATTACCATGATTCTCCGTGTGGCATTACCGTGATTCACACTGTGGAATTACCATGATACTGAGTTTGTACATACCGTTATTCACACTGTAAAATTGCCATGAATCACACAGTGGAATTACCGTGATTGACACTGTGGAATTACCGTGATTCTCAGTGTTATTACCGTGATTCGCACTGTGGAATTACCGTGATAATCAGTGAGTTATTACCATGATTCACACTGTGTATTTACTGTGAATCACTCGGTAGAATTACCTTGATTCTCAGTGTAGTATTACCACGATTCTCACTGTGTAATTACTTTGATTCACTCTGTGGAATTACCGTGATTCTCAGTGTGGTATTACTGTGATTCGCACTGTGTAATTACCGTATTTCACACTGTGGAATTACCATGATTGTCAGTTTGTTATTACTGTGATTCACACTGTGGTATTACCGTGATTCTCAGTGTGTAATTACCGTGATACACACTTTGGAATTACCATGATTCTCAGTGTGTTATTACTGTGATGCGCACCGTGTAATTACCGTGATTCGCACTGTGTAATTACTGTGATTCACTCCGTTGAGTTACCCTGATTCTCAGTGTGGGATTAACGTGATTCTGAGTGGCATTTCCATGACTTTCACTTTGGAATTGCCATGATTTGCTCTGTGGAATTATCGTGATTCTCAGTGTCTCATTACCGTGATTCACACTGTGCAATTAAAGTAATTCTCAATGTGTTATTACCGTGATTCACACTGTGGAATTACCATGATTCTCAGTTTGTACTTACCGTGATTAACGCTGTGCATTGCCATGAATCACACAGTGGAATTATCGTGATTGACACTGTGGAATTACCGTGATTCTCAGTGTTTTATTACCATGATTCGCACTGTGGAATTACCATGATTCTCACTATGTAATTACCGTGATTCACAGTGTGGTATTACCATGATTCTCACTGTTTAATTACTTTGATTCACTCTGTGGAATTACCGTGATTCTCAGTGTGGAATTACCATGATTCGCACTGTGGAATTACCGTGATTTTCACTGTGGAATTACCGTGATTCTCACTGTGGAATTACCATGATTCACACAGTGGTATTACCGTGATTCACACTCTGTAATTACCGTGATTCAAACTTTTGAATACCGTGATTCTCACTGTTATTACCGTGATTCAATGTGTGCAATTACCGTGATTCTCAATGTGGTATTACCATGATTATCACTGTTTAATTACTTTGATTCTCTCTGTGGAATTACCGTGATTCTCAGTGTGGAATTACCATGATTCGCACTGTGGAATTACCATTATTCTCAGTGTGTTATTACCGTTAATCTCACTGTGTAATTACCGTGATTCACACTGTGGTATTACCGTCATTTTCACTGTGGAATTACCGTGATTCTCACTGTGGAATTACCATGATTCACACTGTGGTATTACCGTGATTCACACTCTGTAATTACCGTGATTCACACTGTGGGATTACTGTCATTCGCACTGTGGAAAATGCCATGATTCACACTCTGTATTTACCGCGATTCACAATGTCTATTTACGTGATTCACACTGTGTAAATACCGTGATTCACACTGTGGAATTACCATGATTCTCAGTGTGGAATTATCGTGTTTCACACTGTGGAATTACCGTGATTCACACTTTGGAATTACCGTGATTCACTGTGTGGAATTACCGTGATTTGCTCAGTGGAATTACCATGATTCTCAGTGTGTTATTACCGTGATTCACACAGTGGAATTACTGTCATTCTCAGTGTGGTATTACCGTGATTCACACTGTGTAATTACCGTGATTCACTCTTTGCAATTACCGTGATTCTCAGTTTGGTATTACTGTGATTCGCACTGTGGAATTACAGTGATTCACCCTTTGGATTTACCGTGAATCTCAGCGTGGTATTACCGTGATTCACACTTTGGAATTACCGTGATTCTCAGTGTGGAATTACGATGATTCACACTGTGGAATTACTGTGATTCACTCTGTGGAAATACTGTGATTCTCAGTGTGGTATTACTCTGATTCGCACTGTGGAATTACCGTGATTCACACTGTGGAATTACCATGATTCTCAGTGTGGTATTACTGTGATTCGCACTGTGGAATTACCGTGATTCACACTGTGGAATTACCATGATTCTCAGTGTGGTATTACCGTGATTCTCAGTGTGGTATTACTGTGATTCGCACTGTGTAATTACCATGATTCTCAGTGTGGTATTACCGTGATTCACACTGTGGAATTACCGTGATTCTCAGTGTGGAATTAACGTGATGCACACTGTGAAATTACCTAATTCGCTCAGCGGAATTATCGTGTTTCACACTGTGGAATTACCGTGATTCACACTTTGGAATTACCGTGATTCACTGTGTGGAATTACCGTGATTTGCTCAGTGGAATTACCGTGATTCACAGTGTGGAATACCATGATTCACAGTGTGCGATTACCGTGATTCACACTGTGGTATTACCGTGATTCACACTGTGGAATTACCATGATTCTCACTGTGGAATTACCGTGATTCGCACTGTGGAATTACCGTGATTCACACTTTTGAATTACCGTGATTCTCACTGTTATTACCGTGATTCGCACTGTGGAATTACCGTGATTCTCAGTGTGGTATTACCATGATTCGCACTGTGGGTTTACCGTGATTCTCAGTGTGGTATTACCGTCATTCGCTCTGAGGAATTGCCATGATTCGCACTGTGAAATTGCCATGATTCACACTGTGGAATTACCATGATTCTCCGTGTGGCATTACCGTGATTCACACTGTGGAATTACCATGATACTGAGTTTGTACATACCGTTATTCACACTGTAAAATTGCCATGAATCACACAGTGGAATTACCGTGATTGACACTGTGGAATTACCGTGATTCTCAGTGTTATTACCGTGATTCGCACTGTGGAATTACCGTGATAATCAGTGAGTTATTACCATGATTCACACTGTGTATTTACTGTGAATCACTCGGTAGAATTACCTTGATTCTCAGTGTAGTATTACCACGATTCTCACTGTGTAATTACTTTGATTCACTCTGTGGAATTACCGTGATTCTCAGTGTGGTATTACTGTGATTCGCACTGTGTAATTACCGTATTTCACACTGTGGAATTACCATGATTGTCAGTTTGTTATTACTGTGATTCACACTGTGGTATTACCGTGATTCTCAGTGTGTAATTACCGTGATACACACTTTGGAATTACCATGATTCTCAGTGTGTTATTACTGTGATGCGCACCGTGTAATTACCGTGATTCGCACTGTGTAATTACTGTGATTCACTCCGTTGAGTTACCCTGATTCTCAGTGTGGGATTAACGTGATTCTGAGTGGCATTTCCATGACTTTCACTTTGGAATTGCCATGATTTGCTCTGTGGAATTATCGTGATTCTCAGTGTCTCATTACCGTGATTCACACTGTGCAATTAAAGTAATTCTCAGTGTGTTATTACCGTGATTCACACTGTGGAATTACCATGATTCTCAGTTTGTACTTACCGTGATTAACGCTGTGCATTGCCATGAATCACACAGTGGAATTATCGTGATTGACACTGTGGAATTACCGTGATTCTCAGTGTTTTATTACCATGATTCGCACTGTGGAATTACCATGATTCTCACTATGTAATTACCGTGATTCACAGTGTGGTATTACCATGATTCTCACTGTTTAATTACTTTGATTCACTCTGTGGAATTACCGTGATTCTCAGTGTGGAATTACCATGATTCGCACTGTGGAATTACCGTGATTTTCACTGTGGAATTACCGTGATTCTCACTGTGGAATTACCATGATTCACACAGTGGTATTACCGTGATTCACACTCTGTAATTACCGTGATTCAAACTTTTGAATACCGTGATTCTCACTGTTATTACCGTGATTCAATGTGTGCAATTACCGTGATTCTCAATGTGGTATTACCATGATTATCACTGTTTAATTACTTTGATTCTCTCTGTGGAATTACCGTGATTCTCAGTGTGGAATTACCATGATTCGCACTGTGGAATTACCATTATTCTCAGTGTGTTATTACCGTTAATCTCACTGTGTAATTACCGTGATTCACACTGTGGTATTACCGTCATTTTCACTGTGGAATTACCGTGATTCTCACTGTGGAATTACCATGATTCACACTGTGGTATTACCGTGATTCACACTCTGTAATTACCGTGATTCACACTGTGGGATTACTGTCATTCGCACTGTGGAAAATGCCATGATTCACACTCTGTATTTACCGCGATTCACAATGTCTATTTACGTGATTCACACTGTGTAAATACCGTGATTCACACTGTGGAATTACCATGATTCTCAGTGTGGAATTATCGTGTTTCACACTGTGGAATTACCGTGATTCACACTTTGGAATTACCGTGATTCACTATGTGGAATTACCGTGATTCTCAATGTGGTATTACCATGATTCTCAGTGTGTTATTACCGTGATTCACACAGTGGAATTACTGTCATTCTCAGTGTGGTATTACCGTGATTCACACTGTGTAATTACCGTGATTCACTCTTTGGAATTACCGTGATTCTCAGTTTGGTATTACTGTGATTCGCACTGTGGAATTACAGTGATTCACCCTTTGGATTTACCGTGAATCTCAGCGTGGTATTACCGTGATTCACACTTTGGAATTACCGTCATTCTCAGTGTGGAATTACGATGATTCACACTGTGGAATTACTGTGATTCACTCTGTGGAAATACTGTGATTCTCAGTGTGGTATTACTCTGATTCGCACTGTGGAATTACCGTGATTCACACTGTGGAATTACCATGATTCTCAGTGTGGTATTACTGTGATTCGCACTGTGGAATTACCGTGATTCACACTGTGGAATTACCATGATTCTCAGTGTGGTATTACCGTGATTCTCAGTGTGGTATTACTGAGATTCGCACTGTGTAATTACCATGATTCACACTGTGGAATTACCATGATTCTCAGTGTGGTATTACCGTGATTCACACTGTGTCATTACCGTGATTCTCAGTGGGTCATTACCGTGATTCACACTGTGGAATTACCGTGATTCTCAGTGTGGTATTACCGTGATTCACATTGTGGAATTACCGTGATTCACACTGTGTAATTACCGTGATTCACTCTGTGGAATACCGTGATTCTCAGTGTGGTATTACTGTGATTCGCACTGTGGAATTACTGTGATTCACACTGTGGAGTTCCCGTGATTCTCAGTGTGGTATTACCGTGATTCACACTGTGGAATTACCGTGATTATCAGTTTGTTATTACTGTGATTCACACTGTGGAATTACCGTGATTCTCAGTGTGTAATTACCGTGATTCACACTGTGGAATTACCATGATTCTCAGTGTGTTATTACTGTGATGCGCACCCTGTAATTACCGTGATTCACACTCTGTAATTGCTGTGATTCTTTCTGTGGAATTACCCTGATTCTCAGTGTGGGATTAACGTGATTCTGAGTGGAATTTCCGTGATTCGCACTTTGGAATTGCCATGATTTGCACTGTGGAATTATTGTAATTCTCACTGTGGAATTAGTGTAATTCTCAGTGTGTTATTACCGTGATTCACACTGTGGAATTACCATGATTCTCAGTTTGTACTTACCGTGATTAACACTGTGCATTGCCATGAATCACACAGTGGAATTATCGTGATTGACACTGTGGAATTACCGTGATACTCAGTGTGTTATTACCATAATTAGCACTGTGGAATTACGATGATTCTCACTATGTAATTACCGTGATTCACACTGTGGTATTACCGTGATTCACACTCTGTAATTACCGTGATTCACACTGTGGGATTACTGTCATTCGCACTGTGGAAAATGCCATGATTCACACTCTGTATTTACCGCGATTCACAATGTCTATTTACGTGATTCACACTGTGTAAATACCGTGATTCACACTGTGGAATTACCATGATTCTCAGTGTGGAATTATCGTGTTTCACACTGTGGAATTACCGTGATTCACACTTTGGAATTACCGTGATTCACTGTGTGGAATTACCGTGATTTGCTCAGTGGAATTACCATGATTCTCAGTGTGTTATTACCGTGATTCACACAGTGGAATTACTGTCATTCTCAGTGTGGTATTACCGTGATTCACACTGTGTAATTACCGTGATTCACTCTTTGCAATTACCGTGATTCTCAGTTTGGTATTACTGTGATTCGCACTGTGGAATTACAGTGATTCACCCTTTGGATTTACCGTGAATCTCAGCGTGGTATTACCGTGATTCACACTTTGGAATTACAGTGATTCTCAGTGTGGAATTACGATGATTCACACTGTGGAATTACTGTGATTCACTCTGTGGAAATACTGTGATTCTCAGTGTGGTATTACTCTGATTCGCACTGTGGAATTACCGTGATTCACACTGTGGAATTACCATGATTCTCAGTGTGGTATTACTGTGATTCGCACTGTGGAATTACCGTGATACACACTGTGTAATTACCGTGATTCTCACTGTGGAATTACGATGATTCACACTGTGGAATTACTGTGATTCACTCTGTGGAAATACTGTGATTCTCAGTGTGGTATTACTCTGATTCGCACTGTGGAATTACCGTGATTCACACTGTGTCATTACCGTGATTCTCAGTGTGTCATTACCGTGATTCACACTGTGGAATTACCGTGATTCTCAGTGTGTTATTACCGTGATTCTCACTGTGGAATTACCGTGATACACACTGTGTAATTACCGTGATTCACTCTGTGGAATACCGTGATTCTCAGTGTGGTATTACTGTGATTCGCACTGTGGAATTACCGTGATTCACACTGTGGACTTCCCGTGATTCTCAGTGTGGTATTACCGTGATTCACACTGTGGAATTACCGTGATTATCAGTTTGTTATTACTGTGATTCACACTGTGGAATTACCGTGATTGTCAGTGTGTAATTAGCGTGATTCACACTGTGGAATTACCTTGATTCTCAGTGTGTTATTACTGTGATGCGCACCCTGTAATTGCCGTGATTCACACTCTGTAATTGCTGTGATTCTTTCTGTGGAATTACCCTGATTCTCAGTGTGGGATTAACGTGATTCTGAGTGGAATTTCCGTGATTCGCACTTTGGAATTGCCATGATTTGCACTGTGGAATTATCGTAATTCTCACTGTGGAATTAGTGTAATTCTCAGTGTGTTATTACCGTGATTCACACTGTGGAATTACCATGATTCTCAGTTTCTACTTACCGTGATTAACACTGTGCATTGCCATGAATCACACAGTGGAATTATCGTGATTGACACTGTGGAATTACCGTGATTCTCAGTGTGTTATTACCATGATTAGCACTGTGGAATTACGATGATTCTCACTATGTAATTACCGTGATTCACAGTGTGGTATTACCATGATTCTCACTGTGTAATTACTGTGATTCAATCTGTGGAATTACCGTGATTCTTAATGTGGTATTACCATGATTCTCACTGTTTAATTACTGTGATTCACCCTGTGGAATTACCGTGATTCTCACTGTGGAATTACCATGATTCACACTGTGGACTTACCGTGATTCACACTGTGGAATTACCGTGATTCACACTTTGGAATTACCGTGATTCTCAGTGTGGAATTACCGTGATTCTCAGTTTGGAATTACCATGATTCGCACTGTGGAATTACCATTATTCTCAGTGAGTTATTACCGTTAATCTCACTGTGTAATTACCGTGATTCACACTGTGGTATTACCGTGAATTTCACTGTGGAATTACCATGATTCTCACTGTGGAATTACCATCATTCACACTGTGGTATTACCATGATTCACACTCTGTAATTACCGTGATTCACACTGTGGAATTACTGTCATTAGCACTGTGGAAAATGCCATGATTCACACTCTGTATTTACTGTGATTCACAATGTCTATTTACCGTGATTGACACTGTGTAAATACCGTGATTGACACTGTGGAATTACCGTGATTCTCAGTGTTTTATTACCGTGATTCACACTGTGGAATTACAGTGATTCTCAGTGTGGTATTACCGTGAATCACACTGTGGAATTACCATGATTCTCAGTTTGTACTTACCGTGATTAACACTGTGCATTGCCATGAATCACACAGTGGAATTACCGTGATTCACACTGTGTAATTACCGTGATTCACTCTGTGGAATTACCGTGATTCTCAGTGTGGTATTACTGTGATTCGCAATGTGTAATTACCGTGATTCACACTGTGGAATTACCATGATTCTCAGTGTGGTATTACCGTGATTCACACTGTGTCATTACCGTGATTCTCAGTGTGGTATTACCGTGATTCACACTGTGGAATTACCGTGATTATCAGTTTGTTATTACTGTGATTCACACTGTGGAATTACCGTGATTGTCAGTGTGTAATTAGCGTGATTCACACTGTGGAATTACCTTGATTCTCAGTGTGTTATTACTGTGATGCGCACCCTGTAATTGCCATGATTCACACTCTGTAATTGCTGTGATTCTTTCTGTGGAATTACCCTGATTCTCAGTGTGGGATTAACGTGATTCTGAGTGGAATTTCCGTGATTCGCACTTTGGAATTGCCATGATTTGCACTGTGGAATTATCGTAATTCTCACTGTGGAATTAGTGTAATTCTCAGTGTGTTATTACCGTGATTCACACTGTGGAATTACCATGATTCTCAGTTTCTACTTACCGTGATTAACACTGTGCATTGCCATGAATCACACAGTGGAATTATCGTGATTGACACTGTGGAATTACCGTGATTCTCAGTGTGTTATTACCATGATTAGCACTGTGGAATTACGATGATTCTCACTATGTAATTACCGTGATTCACAGTGTGGTATTACCATGATTCTCACTGTGTAATTACTGTGATTCAATCTGTGGAATTACCGTGATTCTCAATGTGGTATTACCATGATTCTCACTGTTTAATTACTGTGATTCACCCTGTGGAATTACCGTGATTCTCACTGTGGAATTACCATGATTCACACTGTGGACTTACCGTGATTCACACTGTGGAATTACCGTGATTCACACTTTGGAATTAGCGTGATTCTCAGTGTGGAATTACCGTGATTCTCAGTTTGGAATTACCATGATTCGCACTGTGGAATTACCATTATTCTCAGTGAGTTATTACCGTTAATCTCACTGTGTAATTACCGTGATTCACACTGTGGTATTACCGTGAATTTCACTGTGGAATTACCATGATTCACACTGTGGTATTACCGTGATTCACACTCTGTAATTACCGTGATTCACACTGTGGAATTACTGTCATTAGCACTGTGGAAAATGCCATGATTCACACTCTGAATTTACTGTGATTCACAATGTCTATTTACCGTGATTGACACTGTGTAAATACCGTGATTGACACTGTGGAATTACCGTGATTCTCAGTGCTTTATTACCGTGATTCACACTGTGGAATTACAGTGATTCTCAGTGTGGTATTACCGTGAATCACACTGTGGAATTACCATGATTCTCAGTTTGTACTTACCGTGATTAACACTGTGCATTGCCATGAATCACACAGTGGAATTACCGTGATTCACACTGTGTAATTACCGTGATTCACTCTGTGGAATTACCGTGATTCTCAGTGTGGTATTACTGTGATTCGCTCTGTGTAATTACCGTGATTCACACTGTGGAATTACCATGATTCTCAGTGTGGTATTACCGTGATTCACACTGTGTCATTACCGTGATTCTCAGTGTGTCATTACCGTGATTCACACTGTGGAATTACCGTGATTCTCAGTGTGGTATTACCGTGATTCACACTGTGGAATTACCGTGATTCACACTGTGTAATTACCGTGATTCCCTCTGTGGAATACCGTGATTCTCAGTGTGGTATTACTGTGATTCGCACTGTGGAATTACCGTGATTCACACTGTGGAATTCCCGTGATTCTCAGTGTGGTATTACCGTGATTCACACTTTGGAATTACCGTGATTATCCGTTTGTTATTACTGTGATTCACACTGTGGAATTACCGTGATTGTCAGTGTGTAATTAGCGAGATTCACACTGTGGAATTACCTTGATTCTCAGTGTGTTATTACTGTGATGTGCACCCTGTAATTGCCGTGATTCACACTCTGTAATTGCTGTGATTCTTTCTGTGGAATTACCCTGATTCTCAGTGTGGGATTAACGTGATTCTGAGTGGAATTTCCGTGATTCGCACTTTGGAATTGCCATGATTTGCACTGTGGAATTATCGTAATTCTCACTGTGGAATTAGTGTAATTCTCAGTGTGTTATTACTGTGATTCACACTGTGGAATTACCATGATTCTCAGTTTCTACTTACCGTGATTAACACTGTGCATTGCCATGAATCACACAGTGGAATTATCGTGATTGACACTGTGGAATTACCGTGATTCTCAGTGTGTTGTTACCATGATTAGCACTGTGGAATTACGATGATTCTCACTATGTAATTACCGTGATTCACAGTGTGGTATTACCATGATTCTCACTGTGTAATTACTGTGATTCAATCTGTGGAATTACCGTGATTCTCAATGTGGTATTACCATGATTCTCACTGTTTAATTACTGTGATTCACCCTGTGGAATTACCGTGATTCTCACTGTGGAATTACCATGATTCACACTGTGGACTTACCGTGATTCACACTGTGGAATTACCGTGATTCACACTTTGGAATTAGCGTGATTCTCAGTGTGGAATTACCGTGATTCTCAGTTTGGAATTACCATGATTCGCACTGTGGAATTACCATTATTCTCAGTGAGTTATTACCGTTAATCTCACTGTGTAATTACCGTGATTCACACTGTGGTATTACCGTGAATTTCACTGTGGAATTACCATGATTCTCACTGTGGAATTACCATGATTCACACTGTGGTATTACCGTGATTCACACTGTGTAATTAGTGTGATTCAATCTGTGGAATTACCGTGATTCTCAATGTGGTATTACCGTGATTCACACTTTGGAATTACCGTGATTCTCAGTGTGGAATTACCGTGATTCTCAGTTTGGAATTACCATGATTCACACTGTGGTATTACCGTGATTCACACTGTGGAATTACTGTCATTAGCACGGTGGAAAATGCCATGATTCACACTCTGTATTTACTGTGATTCACAATGTCTATTTACCGTGATTGACACTGTGTAAATACCGTGATTGACACTGTGGAATTACCGTGATTCTCAGTGCGTTATTACCGTGATTCACACTGTGGAATTACAGTGATTCTCAGTGTGGTATTACCGTGAATCACACTGTGGAATTACCATGATTCTCAGTTTGTACTTACCGTGATTAACACTGTGCATTGCCATGAATCACACAGTGGAATTACCGTGATTCACACTGTGTAATTACCGTGATTCACTCTGTGGAATTACCGTGATTCTCAGTGTGGTATTACTGTGATTCGCACTGTGTAATTACCGTGATTCACACTGTGGAATTACCATGATTCTCAGTGTGGTATTACCGTGATTCACACTGTGTCATTACCGTGATTCTCAGTGTGTCATTACCGTGATTCACACTGTGGAATTACCGTGATTCTGAGTGTGGTATTACCGTGATTCTCACTGTGGAATTACCGTGATTCACACTGTGTCATTACCGTGATTCTTAGTGTGTCATTACCGTGATTCACACTGTGGAATTACCGTGATTCTCAGTGTGGTATTACCGTGATTCTCACTGTGGAATTACCGTGATTCACACTGTGTAATTACCGTGATTCACTCTGTGGAATACCGTGATTCTCAGTGTGGTATTACTGTGATTCGCACTGTGGAATTACCGTGATTCACACTGTGGAATTACCGTGATTATCAGTTTGTTATTACTGTGATTCACACTGTGGAATTACCGTGATTGTCAGTGTGTAATTAGCGTGATTCACACTGTGGAATTACCTTGATTCTCAGTGTGTTATTACTGTGATGCGCACCCTGTAATTGCCGTGATTCACACTCTGTAATTGCTGTGATTCTTTCTGTGGAATTACCCTGATTCTCAGTGTGGGATTAACGTGATTCTGAGTGGAATTTTCGTGATTCGCACTTTGGAATTGCCATGATTTGCACTGTGGAATTATCGTAATTCTCACTGTGGAATTAGTGTAATTCTCAGTGTGTTATTACCGTGATTCACACTGTGGAATTACCATGATTCTCAGTTTCTACTTACCGTGATTAACACTGTGCATTGCCATGAATCACACAGTGGAATTATCGTGATTGACACTGTGGAATTACCGTGATTCTCAGTCTGTTATTACCATGATTAGCACTGTGGAATTACGAAGATTCTCACTATGTAATTACCGTGATTCACAGTGTGGTATTACCATGATTCTCACTGTGTAATTACTGTGATTCAATCTGTGGAATTACCGTGATTCTCAATGTGGTATTACCATGATTCTCACTGTTTAATTACTGTGATTCACCCTGTGGAATTACCGTGATTCTCACTGTGGAATTACCATGATTCACACTGTGGACTTACCGTGATTCACACTGTGGAATTACCGTGATTCACACTTTGGAATTAGCGTGATTCTCAGTGTGGAATTACCGTGATTCTCAGTTTGGAATTACCATGATTCGCACTGTGGAATTACCATTATTCTCAGTGAGTTATTACCGTTAATCTCACTGTGTAATTACCGTGATTCACACTGTGGTATTACCGTGAATTTCACTGTGGAATTACCATGATTCTCACTGTGGAATTACCATGATTCACACTGTGGTATTACCGTGATTCACACTCTGTAATTACCGTGATTCACACTGTGGAATTACTGTCATTAGCACTGTGGAAAATGCCATGATTCACACTCTGAATTTACTGTGATTCACAATGTCTATTTACCGTGATTGACACTGTGTAAATACCGTGATTGACACTGTGGAATTACCGTGATTCTCAGTGCGTTATTACCGTGATTCACACTGTGGAATTACCGTGATTCTCAGTGTGGTATTACCGTGAATCACACTGTGGAATTACCATGATTCTCAGTTTGTACTTACCGTGATTAACACTGTGCATTGCCATGAATCACACAGTGGAATTACCGTGATTCACACTGTGTAATTACCGTGATTCACTCTGTGGAATTACCGTGATTCTCAGTGTGGTATTACCGTGATTCACACTGTGGAATTACCGTGATTATCAGTTTGTTATTACTGTGATTAACACTGTGCATTGCCATGAATCACACAGTGGAATTATCGTGATTGACACTGTGGAATTACCGTGATTCTCAGTGTGTTATTACCATGATTAGCACTGTGGAATTACGATGATTCTCACTATGTAATTACCGTGATTCACAGTGTGGTATTACCATGATTCTCACTGTGTAATTACTGTGATTCAATCTGTGGAATTACCGTGATTCTCAATGTGGTATTACCGTGATTCACACTTTGGAATTACCGTGATTCTCAGTGTGGAATTACCGTGATTCTCAGTTTGGAATTACCATGATTCACACTGTGGTATTACCGTGATTCACACTGTGGAATTACTGTCATTAGCACTGTGGAAAATGCCATGATTCACACTCTGTATTTACTGTGATTCACAATGTCTATTTACCGTGATTGACACTGTGTAAATACCGTGATTGACACTGTGGAATTACCGTGATTCTCAGTGCGTTATTACCGTGATTCACACTGTGGAATTACAGTGATTCTCAGTGTGGTATTACCGTGAATCACACTGTGGAATTACCATGATTCTCAGTTTGTACTTACCGTGATTAACACTGTGCATTGCCATGAATCACACAGTGGAATTACCGTGATTCACACTGTGTAATTACCGTGATTCACTCTGTGGAATTACCGTGATTCTCAGTGTGGTATTACTGTGATTCGCACTGTGTAATTACCGTGATTCACACTGTGGAATTACCATGATTCTCAGTGTGGTATTACCGTGATTCACACTGTGTCATTACCGTGATTCTCAGTGTGTCATTACCGTGATTCACACTGTGGAATTACCGTGATTCTGAGTGTGGTATTACCGTGATTCTCACTGTGGAATTACCGTGATTCACACTGTGTCATTACCGTGATTCTCAGTGTGTCATTACCGTGATTCACACTGTGGAATTACCGTGATTCTCAGTGTGGTATTACCGTGATTCTCACTGTGGAATTACCGTGATTCACACTGTGTAATTACCGTGATTCACTCTGTGGAATACCGTGATTCTCAGTGTGGTATTACTGTGATTCGCACTGTGGAATTACCGTGATTCACACTGTGGACTTCCCGTGATTCTCAATGTGGTATTACCGTGATTCACACTGTGGAATTACCGTGATTATCAGTTTGTTATTACTGTGATTCACACTGTGGAATTACCGTGATTGTCAGTGTGTAATTAGCGTGATTCACACTGTGGAATTACCTTGATTCTCAGTGTGTTATTACTGTGATGCGCACCCTGTAATTGCCGTGATTCACACTCTGTAATTGCTGTGATTCTTTCTGTGGAATTACCCTGATTCTCAGTGTGGGATTAACGTGATTCTGAGTGGAATTTTCGTGATTCGCACTTTGGAATTGCCATGATTTGCACTGTGGAATTATCGTAATTCTCACTGTGGAATTAGTGTAATTCTCAGTGTGTTATTACCGTGATTCACACTGTGGAATTACCATGATTCTCAGTTTCTACTTACCGTGATTAACACTGTGCATTGCCATGAATCACACAGTGGAATTATCGTGATTGACACTGTGGAATTACCGTGATTCTCAGTGTGTTATTACCATGATTAGCACTGTGGAATTACGATGATTCTCACTATGTAATTACCGTGATTCACAGTGTGGTATTACCATGATTCTCACTGTGTAATTACTGTGATTCAATCTGTGGAATTACCGTGATTCTCAATGTGGTATTACCATGATTCTCACTGTTTAATTACTGTGATTCACCCTGTGGAATTACCGTTATTCTCACTGTGGAATTACCATGATTCACACTGTGGACTTACCGTGATTCACACTGTGGAATTACCGTGATTCACACTTTGGAATTAGCGTGATTCTCAGTGTGGAATTACCGTGATTCTCAGTTTGGAAATACCATGATTCGCACTGTGGAATTACCATTATTCTCAGTGAGTTATTACCGTTAATCTCAATGTGTAATTACCGTGATTCACACTGTGGTATTACCGTGAATTTCACTGTGGAATTACCATGATTCACACTGTGGTATTACCGTGATTCACACTCTGTAATTACCGTGATTCACACTGTGGAATTACTGTCATTAGCACTGTGGAAAATGCCATGATTCACACTCTGAATTTACTGTGATTCACAATGTCTATTTACCGTGATTGACACTGTGTAAATACCGTGATTGACACTGTGGAATTACCGTGATTCTCAGTGCGTTATTACCGTGATTCACACTGTGGAATTACAGTGATTCTCAGTGTGGTATTACCGTGAATCACACTGTGGAATTACCATGATTCTCAGTTTGTACTTACCGTGATTAACACTGTGCATTGCCATGAATCACACAGTGGAATTACCGTGATTCACACTGTGTAATTACCGTGATTCACTCTGTGGAATTACCGTGATTCTCAGTGTGGTATTACTGCGATTCGCACTGTGTAATTACCGTGATTCACACTGTGGAATTACCATGATTCTCAGTGTGGTATTACCGTGATTCACACTGTGTCATTACCGTGATTCTCAGTGTGTCATTACTGTGATTCACACTGTGGAATTACCGTGATTCTCAGTGTGGTATTACCATGATTCTCACTGTGTAATTACCGTGATTCACTCAGTGGAATTACCATAATTCTCAGTGTGGAATTACCATGATTCACACTGTGGAATTACCGTGATTCACACTGTGTAATTACCGTGATTCACTCTGTGGAATACCGTGATTCTCAGTGTGGTATTACTGTGATTCGCACTGTGGAGTTACCGTGATTCACACTGTGGAATTAGCATGATTCACACTGTGTAATTACCGTGATTCACTCTGTGGAATACCGTGATTCTCAGTGTGGTATTACTGTAATTCGCACTGTGGAATTACCGTGATTCATACTGTGGTCTTCCCGTGATTCTCAGTGTGGTATTACCGTGATTCACACTGTGGAATTACCGTGATTATCAGTTTGTTATTACTGTGATTCACACTGTGGAATTACCGTGATTGTCAGTGTGTAATTACCGTGATTCACACTGTGGAATTACCATGATTCTCACTGTGGAATTACCATGATTCACACTGTGGTATTACCGTGATTCACACTCTGTAATTACCGTGATTCACACTGTGGAATTACTGTCATTCGCACTGTGGAAAATGGCATGATTCACACTCTGTATTTACTGTGATTCACAATGTCTATTTACCGTGATTCACACTGTGTAAAAACCGTGATTCACACTGTGGAACTACTGTGATTCACACTGTGGAATTACCGTAATTCGCTCAGCGGAATTATCGTGTTTCACACTGTGGAATTACCATGATTCACACTTTGGAATTACCTTGATTCACTGTGTGGAATTACCATGATTTGCTCAGTGGAATAACCGTGATTCACACTGTGGGATTAACATGATTCACACTGTGGTATTACCGTGATTCACACTGTGGAATTACCATGATTCGCACTGTGAAATTGCCATGATTCGCACTGTGAAATTGCCATGATTCACACTGTGGAATTACCGTGATTCACACTGTGGAATTACCGTAATTCGCTCAGTGGAATTATCGTGTTTCACACTGTGGAATTACCGTGATTCACACTTTGGAATTACCTTGATTCACTGTGTGGAATTACCATGTTTTGCTCAGTGGAATTACCGTGATTCACAGTGTGGGATTACCATGATTCACACTGTGGTATTACCGTGATTCACACTGTGGAATTACCATGATTCGCACTGTGAAATTGCCGTGATTCACACTCTGTAATTACCGTGATTCACACTGTGGAATTACTGTCATTAGCACTGTGGAAAATGCCATGATTCACACTCTGAATTTACTGTGATTCACAATGTCTATTTACCGTGATTGACACTGTGTAAATACCGTGATTGACACTGTGGAATTACCGTGATTCTCAGTGCGTTATTACCGTGATTCACACTGTGGAATTACCGTGATTCTCAGTGTGGTATTACCGTGAATCACACTGTGGAATTACCATGATTCTCAGTTTGTACTTACCGTGATTAACACTGTGCATTGCCATGAATCACACAGTGGAATTACCGTGATTCACACTGTGTAATTACCGTGATTCACTCTGTGGAATTACCGTGATTCTCAGTGTGGTATTACTGTGATTCGCACTGTGTAATTACCGTGATTCACACTGTGGAATTACTATGATTCTCAGTGTGGTATTACCGTGATTCACACTGTGTCATTACCGTGATTCTCAGTGTGTCATTACCGTGATTCACACTGTGGAATTACCGTGATTCTCAGTGTGGTATTACCGTGATTCACACTGTGGAATTACCATGATTCACACTGTGTAATTACCGTGATTCACTCTGTGGAATACCGTGATTCTCAGTGTGGTATTACTGTGATTCGCACTGTGGAATTACCGTGATTCATACTGTGGTCTTCCCGTGATTCTCAGTGTGGTATTACCGTGATTCACACTGTGGAATTACCGTGATTATCAGTTTGTTATTACTGTGATTCACACTGTGGAATTACCGTGATTGTCAGTGTGTAATTACCGTGATTCACACTGTGGAATTACCATGATTCTCACTGTGGAATTACCATGATTCACACTGTGGTATTACCGTGATTCACACTCTGTAATTACCGTGATTCACACTGTGGAATTACTGTCATTCGCACTGTCGAAAATGCCATGATTCACACTCTGTATTTACTGTGATTCACAATGTCTATTTAGCGTGATTCACACTGTGTAAATACCGTGATTCACACTGTGGAATTACCGTGATTCACACTGTGGAATTACCGTAATTCGTTCAGCGGAATTATCGTGTTTCACACTGTGGAATTACCGTGATTCACACTTTGGAATTACCTTGATTCACTGTGTGGAATTACCATGATTTGCTCAGTGGAATTACCGTGATTCACAGTGTGGGATTACCATGATTCGCACTGTGAAATTGCCATGATTCGCACTGTGAAATTGCCATGATTCACACTGTGGAATTACCGTGATTCACACTGTGGAATTACCGTAATTTGCACTGTGAAATTGCCATGATTCGCACTGTGAAATTGCCATGATTCACACTGTGGAATTACCGTGATTCACACTGTGGAATTACCGTAATTCGCTCAGTGGAATTATCGTGTTTCACACTGTGGAATTACCGTGATTCACACTTTGGAATTACCTTGATTCACTGTGTGGAATTACCATGATTTGCTCAGTGGAATTACCGTGATTCACAGTGTGGGATTACCATGATTCACACTGTGGTATTACCGTGATTCACACTGTGGAATTACCATGATTCGCACTGTGAAATTGCCATGATTCGCACTGTGAAATTGCCATGATTCTCACTGTGGAATTACCGTGATACTCACTGTGTTATTACCGTGATTCACACTGTCGAATTACCATGATTCTCAGTGTGTTATTACCGTGATTCACACTGTGGAATTACCGTGATTCACACTTTGGAATTAGCGTGATTCTCAGTGTGGAATTACCGTGATTCTCAGTTTGGAATTACCATGATTCGCACTGTGGAATTACCATTATTCTCAGTGAGTTATTACCGTTAATCTCACTGTGTAATTACCGTGATTCACACTGTGGTATTACCGTGAATTTCACTGTGGAATTACCATGATTCTCACTGTGGAATTACCATGATTCACACTGTGGTATTACCGTGATTCACACTCTGTAATTACCGTGATTCACACTGTGGAATTACTGTCATTAGCACTGTGGAAAATGCCATGATTCACACTCTGAATTTACTGTGATTCACAATGTCTATTTACCGTGATTGACACTGTGTAAATACCGTGATTGACACTGTGGAATTACCGTGATTCTCAGTGCGTTATTACCGTGATTCACACTGTGGAATTACCGTGATTCTCAGTGTGGTATTACCGTGAATCACACTGTGGAATTACCATGATTCTCAGTTTGTACTTACCGTGATTAACACTGTGCATTGCCATGAATCACACAGTGGAATTACCGTGATTCACACTGTGTAATTACCGTGATTCACTCTGTGGAATTACCGTGATTCTCAGTGTGGTATTACCGTGATTCACACTGTGGAATTACCGTGATTATCAGTTTGTTATTACTGTGATTAACACTGTGCATTGCCATGAATCACACAGTGGAATTATCGTGATTGACACTGTGGAATTACCGTGATTCTCAGTGTGTTATTACCATGATTAGCACTGTGGAATTACGATGATTCTCACTATGTAATTACCGTGATTCACAGTGTGGTATTACCATGATTCTCACTGTGTAATTACTGTGATTCAATCTGTGGAATTACCGTGATTCTCAATGTGGTATTACCGTGATTCACACTTTGGAATTACCGTGATTCTCAGTGTGGAATTACCGTGATTCTCAGTTTGGAATTACCATGATTCACACTGTGGTATTACCGTGATTCACACTGTGGAATTACTGTCATTAGCACTGTGGAAAATGCCATGATTCACACTCTGTATTTACTGTGATTCACAATGTCTATTTACCGTGATTGACACTGTGTAAATACCGTGATTGACACTGTGGAATTACCGTGATTCTCAGTGCGTTATTACCGTGATTCACACTGTGGAATTACAGTGATTCTCAGTGTGGTATTACCGTGAATCACACTGTGGAATTACCATGATTCTCAGTTTGTACTTACCGTGATTAACACTGTGCATTGCCATGAATCACACAGTGGAATTACCGTGATTCACACTGTGTAATTACCGTGATTCACTCTGTGGAATTACCGTGATTCTCAGTGTGGTATTACTGTGATTCGCACTGTGTAATTACCGTGATTCACACTGTGGAATTACCATGATTCTCAGTGTGGTATTACCGTGATTCACACTGTGTCATTACCGTGATTCTCAGTGTGTCATTACCGTGATTCACACTGTGGAATTACCGTGATTCTGAGTGTGGTATTACCGTGATTCTCACTGTGGAATTACCGTGATTCACACTGTGTCATTACCGTGATTCTCAGTGTGTCATTACCGTGATTCACACTGTGGAATTACCGTGATTCTCAGTGTGGTATTACCGTGATTCTCACTGTGGAATTACCGTGATTCACACTGTGTAATTACCGTGATTCACTCTGTGGAATACCGTGATTCTCAGTGTGGTATTACTGTGATTCGCACTGTGGAATTACCGTGATTCACACTGTGGACTTCCCGTGATTCTCAATGTGGTATTACCGTGATTCACACTGTGGAATTACCGTGATTATCAGTTTGTTATTACTGTGATTCACACTGTGGAATTACCGTGATTGTCAGTGTGTAATTAGCGTGATTCACACTGTGGAATTACCTTGATTCTCAGTGTGTTATTACTGTGATGCGCACCCTGTAATTGCCGTGATTCACACTCTGTAATTGCTGTGATTCTTTCTGTGGAATTACCCTGATTCTCAGTGTGGGATTAACGTGATTCTGAGTGGAATTTTCGTGATTCGCACTTTGGAATTGCCATGATTTGCACTGTGGAATTATCGTAATTCTCACTGTGGAATTAGTGTAATTCTCAGTGTGTTATTACCGTGATTCACACTGTGGAATTACCATGATTCTCAGTTTCTACTTACCGTGATTAACACTGTGCATTGCCATGAATCACACAGTGGAATTATCGTGATTGACACTGTGGAATTACCGTGATTCTCAGTGTGTTATTACCATGATTAGCACTGTGGAATTACGATGATTCTCACTATGTAATTACCGTGATTCACAGTGTGGTATTACCATGATTCTCACTGTGTAATTACTGTGATTCAATCTGTGGAATTACCGTGATTCTCAATGTGGTATTACCATGATTCTCACTGTTTAATTACTGTGATTCACCCTGTGGAATTACCGTTATTCTCACTGTGGAATTACCATGATTCACACTGTGGACTTACCGTGATTCACACTGTGGAATTACCGTGATTCACACTTTGGAATTAGCGTGATTCTCAGTGTGGAATTACCGTGATTCTCAGTTTGGAAATACCATGATTCGCACTGTGGAATTACCATTATTCTCAGTGAGTTATTACCGTTAATCTCAATGTGTAATTACCGTGATTCACACTGTGGTATTACCGTGAATTTCACTGTGGAATTACCATGATTCACACTGTGGTATTACCGTGATTCACACTCTGTAATTACCGTGATTCACACTGTGGAATTACTGTCATTAGCACTGTGGAAAATGCCATGATTCACACTCTGAATTTACTGTGATTCACAATGTCTATTTACCGTGATTGACACTGTGTAAATACCGTGATTGACACTGTGGAATTACCGTGATTCTCAGTGCGTTATTACCGTGATTCACACTGTGGAATTACAGTGATTCTCAGTGTGGTATTACCGTGAATCACACTGTGGAATTACCATGATTCTCAGTTTGTACTTACCGTGATTAACACTGTGCATTGCCATGAATCACACAGTGGAATTACCGTGATTCACACTGTGTAATTACCGTGATTCACTCTGTGGAATTACCGTGATTCTCAGTGTGGTATTACTGCGATTCGCACTGTGTAATTACCGTGATTCACACTGTGGAATTACCATGATTCTCAGTGTGGTATTACCGTGATTCACACTGTGTCATTACCGTGATTCTCAGTGTGTCATTACTGTGATTCACACTGTGGAATTACCGTGATTCTCAGTGTGGTATTACCATGATTCTCACTGTGTAATTACCGTGATTCACTCAGTGGAATTACCATAATTCTCAGTGTGGAATTACCATGATTCACACTGTGGAATTACCGTGATTCACACTGTGTAATTACCGTGATTCACTCTGTGGAATACCGTGATTCTCAGTGTGGTATTACTGTGATTCGCACTGTGGAGTTACCGTGATTCACACTGTGGAATTAGCATGATTCACACTGTGTAATTACCGTGATTCACTCTGTGGAATACCGTGATTCTCAGTGTGGTATTACTGTAATTCGCACTGTGGAATTACCGTGATTCATACTGTGGTCTTCCCGTGATTCTCAGTGTGGTATTACCGTGATTCACACTGTGGAATTACCGTGATTATCAGTTTGTTATTACTGTGATTCACACTGTGGAATTACCGTGATTGTCAGTGTGTAATTACCGTGATTCACACTGTGGAATTACCATGATTCTCACTGTGGAATTACCATGATTCACACTGTGGTATTACCGTGATTCACACTCTGTAATTACCGTGATTCACACTGTGGAATTACTGTCATTCGCACTGTGGAAAATGGCATGATTCACACTCTGTATTTACTGTGATTCACAATGTCTATTTACCGTGATTCACACTGTGTAAAAACCGTGATTCACACTGTGGAACTACTGTGATTCACACTGTGGAATTACCGTAATTCGCTCAGCGGAATTATCGTGTTTCACACTGTGGAATTACCATGATTCACACTTTGGAATTACCTTGATTCACTGTGTGGAATTACCATGATTTGCTCAGTGGAATAACCGTGATTCACACTGTGGGATTAACATGATTCACACTGTGGTATTACCGTGATTCACACTGTGGAATTACCATGATTCGCACTGTGAAATTGCCATGATTCGCACTGTGAAATTGCCATGATTCACACTGTGGAATTACCGTGATTCACACTGTGGAATTACCGTAATTCGCTCAGTGGAATTATCGTGTTTCACACTGTGGAATTACCGTGATTCACACTTTGGAATTACCTTGATTCACTGTGTGGAATTACCATGTTTTGCTCAGTGGAATTACCGTGATTCACAGTGTGGGATTACCATGATTCACACTGTGGTATTACCGTGATTCACACTGTGGAATTACCATGATTCGCACTGTGAAATTGCCGTGATTCACACTCTGTAATTACCGTGATTCACACTGTGGAATTACTGTCATTAGCACTGTGGAAAATGCCATGATTCACACTCTGAATTTACTGTGATTCACAATGTCTATTTACCGTGATTGACACTGTGTAAATACCGTGATTGACACTGTGGAATTACCGTGATTCTCAGTGCGTTATTACCGTGATTCACACTGTGGAATTACCGTGATTCTCAGTGTGGTATTACCGTGAATCACACTGTGGAATTACCATGATTCTCAGTTTGTACTTACCGTGATTAACACTGTGCATTGCCATGAATCACACAGTGGAATTACCGTGATTCACACTGTGTAATTACCGTGATTCACTCTGTGGAATTACCGTGATTCTCAGTGTGGTATTACTGTGATTCGCACTGTGTAATTACCGTGATTCACACTGTGGAATTACTATGATTCTCAGTGTGGTATTACCGTGATTCACACTGTGTCATTACCGTGATTCTCAGTGTGTCATTACCGTGATTCACACTGTGGAATTACCGTGATTCTCAGTGTGGTATTACCGTGATTCACACTGTGGAATTACCATGATTCACACTGTGTAATTACCGTGATTCACTCTGTGGAATACCGTGATTCTCAGTGTGGTATTACTGTGATTCGCACTGTGGAATTACCGTGATTCATACTGTGGTCTTCCCGTGATTCTCAGTGTGGTATTACCGTGATTCACACTGTGGAATTACCGTGATTATCAGTTTGTTATTACTGTGATTCACACTGTGGAATTACCGTGATTGTCAGTGTGTAATTACCGTGATTCACACTGTGGAATTACCATGATTCTCACTGTGGAATTACCATGATTCACACTGTGGTATTACCGTGATTCACACTCTGTAATTACCGTGATTCACACTGTGGAATTACTGTCATTCGCACTGTCGAAAATGCCATGATTCACACTCTGTATTTACTGTGATTCACAATGTCTATTTAGCGTGATTCACACTGTGTAAATACCGTGATTCACACTGTGGAATTACCGTGATTCACACTGTGGAATTACCGTAATTCGTTCAGCGGAATTATCGTGTTTCACACTGTGGAATTACCGTGATTCACACTTTGGAATTACCTTGATTCACTGTGTGGAATTACCATGATTTGCTCAGTGGAATTACCGTGATTCACAGTGTGGGATTACCATGATTCGCACTGTGAAATTGCCATGATTCGCACTGTGAAATTGCCATGATTCACACTGTGGAATTACCGTGATTCACACTGTGGAATTACCGTAATTTGCACTGTGAAATTGCCATGATTCGCACTGTGAAATTGCCATGATTCACACTGTGGAATTACCGTGATTCACACTGTGGAATTACCGTAATTCGCTCAGTGGAATTATCGTGTTTCACACTGTGGAATTACCGTGATTCACACTTTGGAATTACCTTGATTCACTGTGTGGAATTACCATGATTTGCTCAGTGGAATTACCGTGATTCACAGTGTGGGATTACCATGATTCACACTGTGGTATTACCGTGATTCACACTGTGGAATTACCATGATTCGCACTGTGAAATTGCCATGATTCGCACTGTGAAATTGCCATGATTCTCACTGTGGAATTACCGTGATACTCACTGTGTTATTACCGTGATTCACACTGTCGAATTACCATGATTCTCAGTGTGTTATTACCGTGATTCGCACTTTGGAATTACCGTGATTCTCAGTGTGTAATTACCGTGATTCACACTGTGGAATTACCATGATTCTCAGTACGTTATTACTGTGATGCGCACTGTGTAATTACCGTGATTCGCACTGCGTAATTACTATGATTCACTCCATGCAATTACCCTGATTCTCAGTGTGGGATTAACGTGATTCTGAGAGGAATTTCTGTGATTCGCACTTTGGAATTGCCATGATTTGCACTGAGAATTATCGTGATTCTCAGTGTGTTATTACCGTGATTCACATTGTGGAATTACTGTAATTCTCAGTGTGTCATTACCGTGATTCACACTGTGGAATTACCATGATTCTCAGTTTGTACTTACCGTGATTAACACTGTGCATTGCCATGAATCACACAGTGGAATTATCGTGATTGACACTGTGGAATTACCGTGATTCTCAGTGTGTTATTACCATGATTAGCACTGTGGAATTACCATGATTCTCAGTGTGTAATTACCGTGATTCACACTGTGGAATTACCATGATTCTCAGTACGTTATTGCTGTGATGCGCACTGTGTAATTACCGTGATTCGCACTGCGTAATTACTATGATTCACTCCATGCAATTACCCTGATTCTCAGTGTGGGATTAACGTGATTCTGAGTGGAATTTCTGTGATTCGCACTTTGGAATTGCCATGATTTGCACTGAGAATTATCGTGATTCTCAGTGTGTTATTACCGTGATTCACACTGTGGAATTACTGTAATTCTCAGTGTGTCATTACCGTGATTCACACTGTGGAATTACCATGATTCTCAGTTTGTACTTACCGTGATTCACACTGTGGAATTGAAATGAATCACACTGTGGAATTACCGTGATTGACACTGTGGAATTACCGTGATTCTCAGTGTGTTATTACCGTGATTCGCACTGTGGAATTACCGTGATACTCAGTGTGGTATTACCACGATTCTCACTCTGCACTTACTGTGATTCACTCTGTGGAATTACTGTTATTCTCAGTATGGTATTACCATGATTCTCAGTGTGTTGTTACCGTGATTCACACTGTGGAATTACCGTGATTCTCAGTGTGGTATTACCGTGATTCACACTGTGGAATTACCGTGATTATCAGTTTGTTATTACTGTGATTCACACTGTGGAATTACCGTGATTGTCAGTGTGTAATTACCGTGATTCACACTGTGGAATTACCATGATTCTCAGTGTGTTATTACTGTGATGCGCACCCTGTAATTGCCGTGATTCACACTCTGTAATTGCTGTGATTCTTTCTGTGGAATTACCCTGGTTCTCAGTGTGGGATTAACGTGATTCTGAGTGGAATTTCCGTGATTCGCACTTTGGAATTGCCATGATTTGCACTGTGGAATTATCGTAATTCTCACTGTGGAATTAGTGTAATTCTCAGTGTATTATTACCGTGATTCACACTGTGGAATTACCATGATTCTCAGTTTCTACTTACCGTGATTAACACTGTGCATTGCCATGAATCACACAGTGGAATTATCGTGATTGACACTGTGGAATTACCGTGATTCTCAGTGTGTTATTACCATGATTAGCACTGTGGAATTACGATGATTCTCACTATGTAATCACCGTGATTCACAGTGTGGTATTACCATGATTAGCACTGTGGAATTACTGTGATTCAATCTGTGGAATTACCGTGATTCTCAATGTGGTATTACCATGATTCTCACTGTTTAATTACTGTGATTCACCCTGTGGAATTACCGTGATTCTCACTGTGGAATTACCATGATTCACACTGTGGACTTACCGTGATTCACACTGTGGAATTACCGTGATTCACACTATGGAATTACCGTGATTCTCAGTGTGGAATTACCGTGATTCTCAGTTTGGAATTACCATGATTCGCACTGTGGAATTACCATTATTCTCAGTGTGTTATTACCGTTAATCTCACTGTGTAATTACCGTGATTCACACTGTGGTATTACCGTGATTTTCACTGTGGAATTACCATGATTCTCACTGTGGAATTACCATGATTCACACTGTGGTATTACCGTGATTCACACTGTGGAATTACCGTGATTCACACTGTGGAATTACTGTCATTCGCACTGTGGAAAATGCCATGATTCACACTCTGTATTTACTGTGATTCACAATGTCTATTTACCGTGATTCACACTGTGTAAATACCGTGATTCACACTGTGGAATTACCGTGATTCACACTGTGGAATTACCGTAATTCGCTCAGCGGAATTATCGTGTTTCACACTGTGGAATTACCGTGATTCACACTTTGGAATTACCTTGATTCACTGTGTGGAATTACCATGATTTGCTCAGTGGAATTACTGTGATTCACAGTGTGGGATTACCATGATTCACACTGTGGTATTACCGTGATTCACACTGTGGAATTACCATGATTCGCACTGTGAAATTGCCATGATTAGCAATGTGAAATTGCCAAAATTCTCACTGTGGAATTACCGTGATACTCACTGTGTTATTACCGTGATTCACACTGTCGAATTACCATGATTCTCAGTCTGTTATTACCGTGATTCGCACTTTGGAATTACCGTGATTCTCAGTGTGTAATTACCGTGATTCACACTGTGGAATTACCATGATTCTCAGTACGTTATTACTGTGATGCGCACTGTGTAATTACCGTGATTCGCACTGCGTAACTACTATGATTCACTCCATGCAATTACCCTGATTCTCAGTGTGGGATTAACGTGATTCTGAGAGGAATTTCTGTGATTCGCACTTTGGAATTGCCATGATTTGCACTGAGAATTATCGTGATTCTCAGTGTGTTATTACCGTGATTCACACTGTGGAATTACTGTAATTCTCAGTGTGTCATTACCGTGATTCACACTGTGGAATTACCATGATTCTCAGTTTGTACTTACCGTGATTCACACTGTGGAATTGAAATGAATTACACTGTGGAATTACCGTGATTGACACTGTGGAATTACCGTGATTCTCAGTGTGTTATTACCGTGATTCACACTGTGGAATTACCATGATACTCAGTGTGGTATTACCTCGATTCTCACTCTGCACTTACTGTGATTCACTCTGTGGAATTACTGTTATTCTCAGTGTGGTATTACCATGATTCTCAGTGTGTTGTTACCGTGATTCACACTGTGGAATTACCGTGATTCTCAGTGTGGTATTACCGTGATTCACACTGTGGAATTACCATGATTCACGCTGTGTAATTACCGTGATTCACTCTGTGGAATACCGTGATTCTCAGTGTGGCATTACTGTGATTCGCACTGTGGAATTACCGTGATTCACACTGTGGAATTACCGTAATTCGCTCAGTGGAATTATCGTGTTTCACACTGTGGAATTACCGTGATTCACACTTTGGAATTACCTTGATTCACTGTGTGGAATTACCATGATTTGCTCAGTGGAATTACCGTGATTCACAGTGTGGGATTACCATGATTCACACTGTGGTATTACCGTGATTCACACTGTGGAATTACCATGATCCGCACTGTGAAATTGCCGTGATTCACACTCTGTAATTACCGTGATTCACACTGTGGAATTACTGTCATTAGCACTGTGGAAAATGCCATGATTCACACTCTGAATTTACTGTGATTCACAATGTCTATTTACCGTGATTGACCCTGTGTAAATACCGTGATTGACACTGTGGAATTACCGTGATTCTCAGTGCGTTATTACCGTGATTCACACTGTGGAATTACCGTGATTCTCAGTGTGGTATTACCGTGAATCACACTGTGGAATTACCATGATTCTCAGTTTGTACTTACCGTGATTAACACTGTGCATTGCCATGAATCACACAGTGGAATTACCGTGATTCACACTGTGTAATTACCGTGATTCACTCTGTGGAATTACCGTGATTCTCAGTGTGGTATTACTGTGATTCGCACTGTGTAATTACCGTGATTCACACTGTGGAATTACTATGATTCTCAGTGTGGTATTACCGTGATTCACACTGTGTCATTACCGTGATTCTCAGTGTGTCATTACCGTGATTCACACTGTGGAATTACCGTGATTCTCAGTGTGGTATTACCGTGATTCACACTGTGGAATTACCATGATTCACACTGTGTAATTACCGTGATTCACTCTGTGGAATACCGTGATTCTCAGTGTGGTATTACTGTGATTCGCACTGTGGAATTACCGTGATTCATACTGTGGTCTTCCCGTGATTCTCAGTGTGGTATTACCGTGATTCACACTGTGGAATTACCGTGATTTTCAGTTTGTTATTACTGTGATTCACACTGTGGAATTACCGTGATTGTCAGTGTGTAATTACCGTGATTCACACTGTGGAATTACCATGATTCTCACTGTGGAATTACCATGATTCACACTGTGGTATTACCGTGATTCACACTCTGTAATTACCGTGATTCACACTGTGGAATTACTGTCATTCGCACTGTCGAAAATGCCATGATTCACACTCTGTATTTACTGTGATTCACAATGTCTATTTACCGTGATTCACACTGTGTAAATACCGTGATTCACACTGTGGAATTACCGTGATTCACACTGTGGAATTACCGTAATTCGCTCAGCGGAATTATCGTGTTTCACACTGTGGAATTACCGTGATTCACACTTTGGAATTACCTTGATTCACTGTGTGGAATTACCATGATTTGCTCAGTGGAATTACCGTGATTCACAGTGTGGGATTACCATGATTCACACTGTGGTATTACCGTGATTCACACTGTGGAATTACCATGATTCGCACTGTGAAATTGCCATGATTCGCACTGTGAAATTGCCATGATTCACACTGTGGAATTACCGTGATTCACACTGTGGAATTACCGTAATTCGCTCAGTGGAATTATCGTGTTTCACACTGTGGAATTACCGTGATTCACACTTTGGAATTACCTTGATTCACTGTGTGGAATTACCATGATTTGCTCAGTGGAATTACCGTGATTCACAGTGTGGGATTACCATGATTCACACTGTGGTATTACCGTGATTCACACTGTGGAATTACCATGATTCGCACTGTGAAATTGCCATGATTCGCACTGTGAAATTGCCATGATTCTCACTGTGGAATTACCGTGATACTCACTGTGTTATTACCGTGATTCACACTGTCGAATTACCATGATTCTCAGTGTGTTATTACCGTGATTCGCACTTTGGAATTACCGTGATTCTCAGTGTGTAATTACCGTGATTCACACTGTGGAATTACCATGATTCTCAGTACGTTATTACTGTGATGCGCACTGTGTAATTACCGTGATTCGCACTGCGTAATTACTATGATTCACTCCATGCAATTACCCTGATTCTCAGTGTGGGATTAACGTGATTCTGAGAGGAATTTCTGTGATTCGCACTTTGGAATTGCCATGATTTGCACTGAGAATTATCGTGATTCTCAGTGTGTTATTACCGTGATTCACATTGTGGAATTACTGTAATTCTCAGTGTGTCATTACCGTGATTCACACTGTGGAATTACCATGATTCTCAGTTTGTACTTACCGTGATTAACACTGTGCATTGCCATGAATCACACAGTGGAATTATCGTGATTGACACTGTGGAATTACCGTGATTCTCAGTGTGTTATTACCATGATTAGCACTGTGGAATTACCATGATTCTCAGTGTGTAATTACCGTGATTCACACTGTGGAATTACCATGATTCTCAGTACGTTATTGCTGTGATGCGCACTGTGTAATTACCGTGATTCGCACTGCGTAATTACTATGATTCACTCCATGCAATTACCCTGATTCTCAGTGTGGGATTAACGTGATTCTGAGTGGAATTTCTGTGATTCGCACTTTGGAATTGCCATGATTTGCACTGAGAATTATCGTGATTCTCAGTGTGTTATTACCGTGATTCACACTGTGGAATTACTGTAATTCTCAGTGTGTCATTACCGTGATTCACACTGTGGAATTACCATGATTCTCAGTTTGTACTTACCGTGATTCACACTGTGGAATTGAAATGAATCACACTGTGGAATTACCGTGATTGACACTGTGGAATTACCGTGATTCTCAGTGTGTTATTACCGTGATTCGCACTGTGGAATTACCGTGATACTCAGTGTGGTATTACCACGATTCTCACTCTGCACTTACTGTGATTCACTCTGTGGAATTACTGTTATTCTCAGTATGGTATTACCATGATTCTCAGTGTGTTGTTACCGTGATTCACACTGTGGAATTACCGTGATTCTCAGTGTGGTATTACCGTGATTCACACTGTGGAATTACCGTGATTATCAGTTTGTTATTACTGTGATTCACACTGTGGAATTACCGTGATTGTCAGTGTGTAATTACCGTGATTCACACTGTGGAATTACCATGATTCTCAGTGTGTTATTACTGTGATGCGCACCCTGTAATTGCCGTGATTCACACTCTGTAATTGCTGTGATTCTTTCTGTGGAATTACCCTGGTTCTCAGTGTGGGATTAACGTGATTCTGAGTGGAATTTCCGTGATTCGCACTTTGGAATTGCCATGATTTGCACTGTGGAATTATCGTAATTCTCACTGTGGAATTAGTGTAATTCTCAGTGTATTATTACCGTGATTCACACTGTGGAATTACCATGATTCTCAGTTTCTACTTACCGTGATTAACACTGTGCATTGCCATGAATCACACAGTGGAATTATCGTGATTGACACTGTGGAATTACCGTGATTCTCAGTGTGTTATTACCATGATTAGCACTGTGGAATTACGATGATTCTCACTATGTAATCACCGTGATTCACAGTGTGGTATTACCATGATTAGCACTGTGGAATTACTGTGATTCAATCTGTGGAATTACCGTGATTCTCAATGTGGTATTACCATGATTCTCACTGTTTAATTACTGTGATTCACCCTGTGGAATTACCGTGATTCTCACTGTGGAATTACCATGATTCACACTGTGGACTTACCGTGATTCACACTGTGGAATTACCGTGATTCACACTATGGAATTACCGTGATTCTCAGTGTGGAATTACCGTGATTCTCAGTTTGGAATTACCATGATTCGCACTGTGGAATTACCATTATTCTCAGTGTGTTATTACCGTTAATCTCACTGTGTAATTACCGTGATTCACACTGTGGTATTACCGTGATTTTCACTGTGGAATTACCATGATTCTCACTGTGGAATTACCATGATTCACACTGTGGTATTACCGTGATTCACACTGTGGAATTACCGTGATTCACACTGTGGAATTACTGTCATTCGCACTGTGGAAAATGCCATGATTCACACTCTGTATTTACTGTGATTCACAATGTCTATTTACCGTGATTCACACTGTGTAAATACCGTGATTCACACTGTGGAATTACCGTGATTCACACTGTGGAATTACCGTAATTCGCTCAGCGGAATTATCGTGTTTCACACTGTGGAATTACCGTGATTCACACTTTGGAATTACCTTGATTCACTGTGTGGAATTACCATGATTTGCTCAGTGGAATTACTGTGATTCACAGTGTGGGATTACCATGATTCACACTGTGGTATTACCGTGATTCACACTGTGGAATTACCATGATTCGCACTGTGAAATTGCCATGATTAGCAATGTGAAATTGCCAAAATTCTCACTGTGGAATTACCGTGATACTCACTGTGTTATTACCGTGATTCACACTGTCGAATTACCATGATTCTCAGTCTGTTATTACCGTGATTCGCACTTTGGAATTACCGTGATTCTCAGTGTGTAATTACCGTGATTCACACTGTGGAATTACCATGATTCTCAGTACGTTATTACTGTGATGCGCACTGTGTAATTACCGTGATTCGCACTGCGTAACTACTATGATTCACTCCATGCAATTACCCTGATTCTCAGTGTGGGATTAACGTGATTCTGAGAGGAATTTCTGTGATTCGCACTTTGGAATTGCCATGATTTGCACTGAGAATTATCGTGATTCTCAGTGTGTTATTACCGTGATTCACACTGTGGAATTACTGTAATTCTCAGTGTGTCATTACCGTGATTCACACTGTGGAATTACCATGATTCTCAGTTTGTACTTACCGTGATTCACACTGTGGAATTGAAATGAATTACACTGTGGAATTACCGTGATTGACACTGTGGAATTACCGTGATTCTCAGTGTGTTATTACCGTGATTCACACTGTGGAATTACCATGATACTCAGTGTGGTATTACCTCGATTCTCACTCTGCACTTACTGTGATTCACTCTGTGGAATTACTGTTATTCTCAGTGTGGTATTACCATGATTCTCAGTGTGTTGTTACCGTGATTCACACTGTGGAATTACCGTGATTCTCAGTGTGGTATTACCGTGATTCACACTGTGGAATTACCATGATTCACGCTGTGTAATTACCGTGATTCACTCTGTGGAATACCGTGATTCTCAGTGTGGCATTACTGTGATTCGCACTGTGGAATTACCGTGATTCACACTGTGGAATTACCGTAATTCGCTCAGTGGAATTATCGTGTTTCACACTGTGGAATTACCGTGATTCACACTTTGGAATTACCTTGATTCACTGTGTGGAATTACCATGATTTGCTCAGTGGAATTACCGTGATTCACAGTGTGGGATTACCATGATTCACACTGTGGTATTACCGTGATTCACACTGTGGAATTACCATGATCCGCACTGTGAAATTGCCGTGATTCACACTCTGTAATTACCGTGATTCACACTGTGGAATTACTGTCATTAGCACTGTGGAAAATGCCATGATTCACACTCTGAATTTACTGTGATTCACAATGTCTATTTACCGTGATTGACCCTGTGTAAATACCGTGATTGACACTGTGGAATTACCGTGATTCTCAGTGCGTTATTACCGTGATTCACACTGTGGAATTACCGTGATTCTCAGTGTGGTATTACCGTGAATCACACTGTGGAATTACCATGATTCTCAGTTTGTACTTACCGTGATTAACACTGTGCATTGCCATGAATCACACAGTGGAATTACCGTGATTCACACTGTGTAATTACCGTGATTCACTCTGTGGAATTACCGTGATTCTCAGTGTGGTATTACTGTGATTCGCACTGTGTAATTACCGTGATTCACACTGTGGAATTACTATGATTCTCAGTGTGGTATTACCGTGATTCACACTGTGTCATTACCGTGATTCTCAGTGTGTCATTACCGTGATTCACACTGTGGAATTACCGTGATTCTCAGTGTGGTATTACCGTGATTCACACTGTGGAATTACCATGATTCACACTGTGTAATTACCGTGATTCACTCTGTGGAATACCGTGATTCTCAGTGTGGTATTACTGTGATTCGCACTGTGGAATTACCGTGATTCATACTGTGGTCTTCCCGTGATTCTCAGTGTGGTATTACCGTGATTCACACTGTGGAATTACCGTGATTTTCAGTTTGTTATTACTGTGATTCACACTGTGGAATTACCGTGATTGTCAGTGTGTAATTACCGTGATTCACACTGTGGAATTACCATGATTCTCACTGTGGAATTACCATGATTCACACTGTGGTATTACCGTGATTCACACTCTGTAATTACCGTGATTCACACTGTGGAATTACTGTCATTCGCACTGTCGAAAATGCCATGATTCACACTCTGTATTTACTGTGATTCACAATGTCTATTTACCGTGATTCACACTGTGTAAATACCGTGATTCACACTGTGGAATTACCGTGATTCACACTGTGGAATTACCGTAATTCGCTCAGCGGAATTATCGTGTTTCACACTGTGGAATTACCGTGATTCACACTTTGGAATTACCTTGATTCACTGTGTGGAATTACCATGATTTGCTCAGTGGAATTACCGTGATTCACAGTGTGGGATTACCATGATTCACACTGTGGTATTACCGTGATTCACACTGTGGAATTACCATGATTCGCACTGTGAAATTGCCATGATTCGCACTGTGAAATTGCCATGATTCACACTGTGGAATTACCGTGATTCACACTGTGGAATTACCGTAATTCGCTCAGTGGAATTATCGTGTTTCACACTGTGGAATTACCGTGATTCACACTTTGGAATTACCTTGATTCACTGTGTGGAATTACCATGATTTGCTCAGTGGAATTACCGTGATTCACAGTGTGGGATTACCATGATTCACACTGTGGTATTACCGTGATTCACACTGTGGAATTACCATGATTCGCACTGTGAAATTGCCATGATTCGCACTGTGAAATTGCCATGATTCTCACTGTGGAATTACCGTGATACTCACTGTGTTATTACCGTGATTCACACTGTCGAATTACCATGATTCTCAGTGTGTTATTACCGTGATTCGCACTTTGGAATTACCGTGATTCTCAGTGTGTAATTACCGTGATTCACACTGTGGAATTACCATGATTCTCAGTACGTTATTACTGTGATGCGCACTGTGTAATTACCGTGATTCGCACTGCGTAATTACTATGATTCACTCCATGCAATTACCCTGATTCTCAGTGTGGGATTAACGTGATTCTGAGAGGAATTTCTGTGATTCGCACTTTGGAATTGCCATGATTTGCACTGAGAATTATCGTGATTCTCAGTGTGTTATTACCGTGATTCACATTGTGGAATTACTGTAATTCTCAGTGTGTCATTACCGTGATTCACACTGTGGAATTACCATGATTCTCAGTTTGTACTTACCGTGATTAACACTGTGCATTGCCATGAATCACACAGTGGAATTATCGTGATTGACACTGTGGAATTACCGTGATTCTCAGTGTGTTATTACCATGATTAGCACTGTGGAATTACCATGATTCTCAGTGTGTAATTACCGTGATTCACACTGTGGAATTACCATGATTCTCAGTACGTTATTGCTGTGATGCGCACTGTGTAATTACCGTGATTCGCACTGCGTAATTACTATGATTCACTCCATGCAATTACCCTGATTCTCAGTGTGGGATTAACGTGATTCTGAGTGGAATTTCTGTGATTCGCACTTTGGAATTGCCATGATTTGCACTGAGAATTATCGTGATTCTCAGTGTGTTATTACCGTGATTCACACTGTGGAATTACTGTAATTCTCAGTGTGTCATTACCGTGATTCACACTGTGGAATTACCATGATTCTCAGTTTGTACTTACCGTGATTCACACTGTGGAATTGAAATGAATCACACTGTGGAATTACCGTGATTGACACTGTGGAATTACCGTGATTCTCAGTGTGTTATTACCGTGATTCGCACTGTGGAATTACCGTGATACTCAGTGTGGTATTACTACGATTCTCACTCTGCACTTACTGTGATTCACTCTGTGGAATTACTGTTATTCTCAGTATGGTATTACCATGATTCTCAGTGTGTTGTTACCGTGATTCACACTGTGGAATTACCGTGATTCTCAGTGTGGTATTACCGTGATTCACACTGTGGAATTACCGTGATTATCAGTTTGTTATTACTGTGATTCACACTGTGGAATTACCGTGATTGTCAGTGTGTAATTACCGTGATTCACACTGTGGAATTACCATGATTCTCAGTGTGTTATTACTGTGATGCGCACCCTGTAATTGCCGTGATTCACACTCTGTAATTGCTGTGATTCTTTCTGTGGAATTACCCTGGTTCTCAGTGTGGGATTAACGTGATTCTGAGTGGAATTTCCGTGATTCGCACTTTGGAATTGCCATGATTTGCACTGTGGAATTATCGTAATTCTCACTGTGGAATTAGTGTAATTCTCAGTGTGTTATTACCGTGATTCACACTGTGGAATTACCATGATTCTCAGTTTCTACTTACCGTGATTAACACTGTGCATTGCCATGAATCACACAGTGGAATTATCGTGATTGACACTGTGGAATTACCGTTATTCTCAGTGTGTTATTACCATGATTAGCACTGTGGAATTACGATGATTCTCACTATGTAATCACCGTGATTCACAGTGTGGTATTACCATGATTAGCACTGTGGAATTACTGTGATTCAATCTGTGGAATTACCGTGATTCTCAATGTGGTATTACCATGATTCTCACTGTTTAATTACTGTGATTCACCCTGTGGAATTACCGTGATTCTCACTGTGGAATTACCATGATTCACACTGTGGACTTACCGTGATTCACACTGTGGAATTACCGTGATTCACACTATGGAATTACCGTGATTCTCAGTGTGGAATTACCGTGATTCTCAGTTTGGAATTACCATGATTCGCACTGTGGAATTACCATTATTCTCAGTGTGTTATTACCGTTAATCTCACTGTGTAATTACCGTGATTCACACTGTGGTATTACCGTGATTTTCACTGTGGAATTACCATGATTCTCACTGTGGAATTACCATGATTCACACTGTGGTATTACCGTGATTCACACTGTGGAATTACCGTGATTCACACTGTGGAATTACTGTCATTCGCACTGTGGAAAATGCCATGATTCACACTCTGTATTTACTGTGATTCACAATGTCTATTTACCGTGATTCACACTGTGTAAATACCGTGATTCACACTGTGGAATTACCGTGATTCACACTGTGGAATTACCGTAATTCGCTCAGCGGAATTATCGTGTTTCACACTGTGGAATTACCGTGATTCACACTTTGGAATTACCTTGATTCACTGTGTGGAATTACCATGATTTGCTCAGTGGAATTACTGTGATTCACAGTGTGGGATTACCATGATTCACACTGTGGTATTACCGTGATTCACACTGTGGAATTACCATGATTCGCACTGTGAAATTGCCATGATTAGCAATGTGAAATTGCCAAAATTCTCACTGTGGAATTACCGTGATACTCACTGTGTTATTACCGTGATTCACACTGTCGAATTACCATGATTCTCAGTCTGTTATTACCGTGATTCGCACTTTGGAATTACCGTGATTCTCAGTGTGTAATTACCGTGATTCACACTGTGGAATTACCATGATTCTCAGTACGTTATTACTGTGATGCGCACTGTGTAATTACCGTGATTCGCACTGCGTAATTACTATGATTCACTCCATGCAATTACCCTGATTCTCAGTGTGGGATTAACGTGATTCTGAGAGGAATTTCTGTGATTCGCACTTTGGAATTGCCATGATTTGCACTGAGAATTATCGTGATTCTCAGTGTGTTATTACCGTGATTCACATTGTGGAATTACTGTAATTCTCAGTGCGTCATTACCGTGATTCACACTGTGGAATTACCATGATTCTCAGTTTGTACTTACCGTGATTAACACTGTGCATTGCCATGAATCACACAGTGGAATTATCGTGATTGACACTGTGGAATTACCGTGATTCTCAGTGTGTTATTACCATGATTAGCACTGTGGAATTACCATGATTCTCAGTGTGTAATTACCGTGATTCACACTGTGGAATTACCATGATTCTCAGTACGTTATTGCTGTGATGCGCACTGTGTAATTACCGTGATTCGCACTGCGTAATTACTATGATTCACTCCATGCAATTACCCTGATTCTCAGTGTGGGATTAACGTGATTCTGAGTGGAATTTCTGTGATTCGCACTTTGGAATTGCCATGATTTGCACTGAGAATTATCGTGATTCTCAGTGTGTTATTACCGTGATTCACACTGTGGAATTACTGTAATTCTCAGTGTGTCATTACCGTGATTCACACTGTGGAATTACCATGATTCTCAGTTTGTACTTACCGTGATTCACACTGTGGAATTGAAATGAATCACACTGTGGAATTACCGTGATTGACACTGTGGAATTACCGTGATTCTCAGTGTGTTATTACCGTGATTCGCACTGTGGAATTACCGTGATACTCAGTGTGGTATTACCACGATTCTCACTCTGCACTTACTGTGATTCACTCTGTGGAATTACTGTTATTCTCAGTATGGTATTACCATGATTCTCAGTGTGTTGTTACCGTGATTCACACTGTGGAATTACCGTGATTCTCAGTGTGGTATTACCGTGATTCACACTGTGGAATTACCGTGATTATCAGTTTGTTATTACTGTGATTCACACTGTGGAATTACCGTGATTGTCAGTGTGTAATTACCGTGATTCACACTGTGGAATTACCATGATTCTCAGTGTGTTATTACTGTGATGCGCACCCTGTAATTGCCGTGATTCACACTCTGTAATTGCTGTGATTCTTTCTGTGGAATTACCCTGGTTCTCAGTGTGGGATTAACGTGATTCTGAGTGGAATTTCCGTGATTCGCACTTTGGAATTGCCATGATTTGCACTGTGGAATTATCGTAATTCTCACTGTGGAATTAGTGTAATTCTCAGTGTATTATTACCGTGATTCACACTGTGGAATTACCATGATTCTCAGTTTCTACTTACCGTGATTAACACTGTGCATTGCCATGAATCACACAGTGGAATTATCGTGATTGACACTGTGGAATTACCGTGATTCTCAGTGTGTTATTACCATGATTAGCACTGTGGAATTACGATGATTCTCACTATGTAATCACCGTGATTCACAGTGTGGTATTACCATGATTAGCACTGTGGAATTACTGTGATTCAATCTGTGGAATTACCGTGATTCTCAATGTGGTATTACCATGATTCTCACTGTTTAATTACTGTGATTCACCCTGTGGAATTACCGTGATTCTCACTGTGGAATTACCATGATTCACACTGTGGACTTACCGTGATTCACACTGTGGAATTACCGTGATTCACACTATGGAATTACCGTGATTCTCAGTGTGGAATTACCGTGATTCTCAGTTTGGAATTACCATGATTCGCACTGTGGAATTACCATTATTCTCAGTGTGTTATTACCGTTAATCTCACTGTGTAATTACCGTGATTCACACTGTGGTATTACCGTGATTTTCACTGTGGAATTACCATGATTCTCACTGTGGAATTACCATGATTCACACTGTGGTATTACCGTGATTCACACTGTGGAATTACCGTGATTCACACTGTGGAATTACTGTCATTCGCACTGTGGAAAATGCCATGATTCACACTCTGTATTTACTGTGATTCACAATGTCTATTTACCGTGATTCACACTGTGTAAATACCGTGATTCACACTGTGGAATTACCGTGATTCACACTGTGGAATTACCGTAATTCGCTCAGCGGAATTATCGTGTTTCACACTGTGGAATTACCGTGATTCACACTTTGGAATTACCTTGATTCACTGTGTGGAATTACCATGATTTGCTCAGTGGAATTACTGTGATTCACAGTGTGGGATTACCATGATTCACACTGTGGTATTACCGTGATTCACACTGTGGAATTACCATGATTCGCACTGTGAAATTGCCATGATTAGCAATGTGAAATTGCCAAAATTCTCACTGTGGAATTACCGTGATACTCACTGTGTTATTACCGTGATTCACACTGTCGAATTACCATGATTCTCAGTCTGTTATTACCGTGATTCGCACTTTGGAATTACCGTGATTCTCAGTGTGTAATTACCGTGATTCACACTGTGGAATTACCATGATTCTCAGTACGTTATTACTGTGATGCGCACTGTGTAATTACCGTGATTCGCACTGCGTAATTACTATGATTCACTCCATGCAATTACCCTGATTCTCAGTGTGGGATTAACGTGATTCTGAGTGGAATTTCCGTGATTCGCACTTTGGAATTGCCATGATTTGCACTGAGAATTATCGTGATTCTCAGTGTGTTATTACCGTGATTCACACTGTGGAATTACTGTAATTCTCAGTGTGTCATTACCGTGATTCACACTGTGGAATTACCATGATTCTCAGTTTGTACTTACCGTGATTCACACTGTGGAATTGAAATGAATTACACTGTGGAATTACCGTGATTGACACTGTGGAATTACCGTGATTCTCAGTGTGTTATTACCGTGATTCACACTGTGGAATTACCATGATACTCAGTGTGGTATTACCTCGATTCTCACTCTGCACTTACTGTGATTCACTCTGTGGAATTACTGTTATTCTCAGTGTGGTATTACCATGATTCTCAGTGTGTTGTTACCGTGATTCACACTGTGGAATTACCGTGATTCTCAGTGTGGTATTACCGTGATTCACACTGTGGAATTACCATGATTCACGCTGTGTAATTACCGTGATTCACTCTGTGGAATACCGTGATTCTCAGTGTGGCATTACTGTGATTCGCACTGTGGAATTACCGTGATTCACACTGTGGAATTACCGTAATTCGCTCAGTGGAATTATCGTGTTTCACACTGTGGAATTACCGTGATTCACACTTTGGAATTACCTTGATTCACTGTGTGGAATTACCATGATTTGCTCAGTGGAATTACCGTGATTCACAGTGTGGGATTACCATGATTCACACTGTGGTATTACCGTGATTCACACTGTGGAATTACCATGATTCGCACTGTGAAATTGCCGTGATTCACACTCTGTAATTACCGTGATTCACACTGTGGAATTACTGTCATTAGCACTGTGGAAAATGCCATGATTCACACTCTGAATTTACTGTGATTCACAATGTCTATTTACCGTGATTGACACTGTGTAAATACCGTGATTGACACTGTGGAATTACCGTGATTCTCAGTGCGTTATTACCGTGATTCACACTGTGGAATTACCGTGATTCTCAGTGTGGTATTACCGTGAATCACACTGTGGAATTACCATGATTCTCAGTTTGTACTTACCGTGATTAACACTGTGCATTGCCATGAATCACACAGTGGAATTACCGTGATTCACACTGTGTAATTACCGTGATTCACTCTGTGGAATTACCGTGATTCTCAGTGTGGTATTACTGTGATTCGCACTGTGTAATTACCGTGATTCACACTGTGGAATTACTATGATTCTCAGTGTGGTATTACCGTGATTCACACTGTGTCATTACTGTGATTCTCAGTGTGTCATTACCGTGATTCACACTGTGGAATTACCGTGATTCTCAGTGTGGTATTACCGTGATTCACACTGTGGAATTACCATGATTCACACTGTGTAATTACCGTGATTCACTCTGTGGAATACCGTGATTCTCAGTGTGGTATTACTGTGATTCGCACTGTGGAATTACCGTGATTCATACTGTGGTCTTCCCGTGATTCTCAGTGTGGTATTACCGTGATTCACACTGTGGAATTACCGTGATTATCAGTTTGTTATTACTGTGATTCACACTGTGGAATTACCGTGATTGTCAGTGTGTAATTACCGTGATTCACACTGTGGAATTACCATGATTCTCACTGTGGAATTACCATGATTCACACTGTGGTATTACCGTGATTCACACTCTGTAATTACCGTGATTCACACTGTGGAATTACTGTCATTCGCACTGTCGAAAATGCCATGATTCACACTCTGTATTTACTGTGATTCACAATGTCTATTTACCGTGATTCACACTGTGTAAATACCGTGATTCACACTGTGGAATTACCGTGATTCACACTGTGGAATTACCGTAATTCGCTCAGCGGAATTATCGTGTTTCACACTGTGGAATTACCGTGATTCACACTTTGGAATTACCTTGATTCACTGTGTGGAATTACCATGATTTGCTCAGTGGAATTACCGTGATTCACAGTGTGGGATTACCATGATTCACACTGTGGTATTACCGTGATTCACACTGTGGAATTACCATGATTCGCACTGTGAAATTGCCATGATTCGCACTGTGAAATTGCCATGATTCACACTGTGGAATTACCGTGATTCACACTGTGGAATTACCGTAATTCGCTCAGTGGAATTATCGTGTTTCACACTGTGGAATTACCGTGATTCACACTTTGGAATTACCTTGATTCACTGTGTGGAATTACCATGATTTGCTCAGTGGAATTACCGTGATTCACAGTGTGGGATTACCATGATTCACACTGTGGTATTACCGTGATTCACACTGTGGAATTACCATGATTCGCACTGTGAAATTGCCATGATTCGCACTGTGAAATTGCCATGATTCTCACTGTGGAATTACCGTGATACTCACTGTGTTATTACCGTGATTCACACTGTCGAATTACCATGATTCTCAGTGTGTTATTACCGTGATTCGCACTTTGGAATTACCGTGATTCTCAGTGTGTAATTACCGTGATTCACACTGTGGAATTACCATGATTCTCAGTACGTTATTACTGTGATGCGCACTGTGTAATTACCGTGATTCGCACTGCGTAATTACTATGATTCACTCCATGCAATTACCCTGATTCTCAGTGTGGGATTAACGTGATTCTGAGAGGAATTTCTGTGATTCGCACTTTGGAATTGCCATGATTTGCACTGAGAATTATCGTGATTCTCAGTGTGTTATTACCGTGATTCACATTGTGGAATTACTGTAATTCTCAGTGTGTCATTACCGTGATTCACACTGTGGAATTACCATGATTCTCAGTTTGTACTTACCGTGATTAACACTGTGCATTGCCATGAATCACACAGTGGAATTATCGTGATTGACACTGTGGAATTACCGTGATTCTCAGTGTGTTATTACCATGATTAGCACTGTGGAATTACCATGATTCTCAGTGTGTAATTACCGTGATTCACACTGTGGAATTACCATGATTCTCAGTACGTTATTGCTGTGATGCGCACTGTGTAATTACCGTGATTCGCACTGCGTAATTACTATGATTCACTCCATGCAATTACCCTGATTCTCAGTGTGGGATTAACGTGATTCTGAGTGGAATTTCTGTGATTCGCACTTTGGAATTGCCATGATTTGCACTGAGAATTATCGTGATTCTCAGTGTGTTATTACCGTGATTCACACTGTGGAATTACTGTAATTCTCAGTGTGTCATTACCGTGATTCACACTGTGGAATTACCATGATTCTCAGTTTGTACTTACCGTGATTCACACTGTGGAATTGAAATGAATCACACTGTGGAATTACCGTGATTGACACTGTGGAATTACCGTGATTCTCAGTGTGTTATTACCGTGATTCGCACTGTGGAATTACCGTGATACTCAGTGTGGTATTACTACGATTCTCACTCTGCACTTACTGTGATTCACTCTGTGGAATTACTGTTATTCTCAGTATGGTATTACCATGATTCTCAGTGTGTTGTTACCGTGATTCACACTGTGGAATTACCGTGATTCTCAGTGTGGTATTACCGTGATTCACACTGTGGAATTACCGTGATTATCAGTTTGTTATTACTGTGATTCACACTGTGGAATTACCGTGATTGTCAGTGTGTAATTACCGTGATTCACACTGTGGAATTACCATGATTCTCAGTGTGTTATTACTGTGATGCGCACCCTGTAATTGCCGTGATTCACACTCTGTAATTGCTGTGATTCTTTCTGTGGAATTACCCTGGTTCTCAGTGTGGGATTAACGTGATTCTGAGTGGAATTTCCGTGATTCGCACTTTGGAATTGCCATGATTTGCACTGTGGAATTATCGTAATTCTCACTGTGGAATTAGTGTAATTCTCAGTGTGTTATTACCGTGATTCACACTGTGGAATTACCATGATTCTCAGTTTCTACTTACCGTGATTAACACTGTGCATTGCCATGAATCACACAGTGGAATTATCGTGATTGACACTGTGGAATTACCGTTATTCTCAGTGTGTTATTACCATGATTAGCACTGTGGAATTACGATGATTCTCACTATGTAATCACCGTGATTCACAGTGTGGTATTACCATGATTAGCACTGTGGAATTACTGTGATTCAATCTGTGGAATTACCGTGATTCTCAATGTGGTATTACCATGATTCTCACTGTTTAATTACTGTGATTCACCCTGTGGAATTACCGTGATTCTCACTGTGGAATTACCATGATTCACACTGTGGACTTACCGTGATTCACACTGTGGAATTACCG
>JANJGN010001136.1:0-187625 GCA_026770705.1 Isurus oxyrinchus
GCAGGATTTTCACAGTTTAAAACAGAGAGAGGAGAGCAGGAATTTCACAGTTTAAAACAGTGAGAGGACAGCACGATTTTCACAGCTTAAAACAGCGAGAGGAGAGCAGGGTTTTCACAGTTTAAAACAGCGAGAGGAGAGCAGGAATTTCACAGGTTAAAACAGCGAGAGGAGAGCATGAATTTCACAGTTTAAAACAGCGAGAGGAGAGCAGGAATTTCACAGGTTAAAACAGCGAGAGGAGAGCTGGTACTTCACAGTTTAAAACAGCGAGAGGAGAGCAGGAATTTCACGGTTTAAAACAGCCAGAGGAGAGCAGGGTTTTCACAGTTTAAAACAGCGAGAGGAGAGCAGGAATTTCACAGTTTAAAACAGCGAGAGGCAGGCAGTGTTTTCACAGTTTAAGACAGCGAGAGGAGAGCAGGATTTTTACAGTTTAAAATTGCGAGAGGAGAGCAGGAATTTCACAGTTTAAAACAGCGAGAGGAGAGCAGGAATTTCAGAGGTTAAAACAGCGAGAGGAGAGCTGGTAATTCACAGTTTAAAACAGCGAGAGGACACCACGATTTTCATAGTTTAAAACAGCCAGAAGAGAGCAGGGTTTTCACAGTTTAAAACAGCGAGAGGTGAGCACGAATTTCACAGTTTAAAACAGCGAGAGGTGAGCACGAATTTCACAGTTTAAAACAGCGAGAGGAGAGCAGGAATTTCACAGTTTAAAACTGCGAGAGGAGAGCAGGTTTTTCACAGTTTAAAACAGCGAGAGGAGAGCAGGGTTTTCACATTTTAAAACAGCGAGAGGAGAGCAGGAATTTCACAGTTTAAAACAGCGAGAGGAGAGCAGGAATTTCACAGTTTAAAACAGCGAGAGGAGAGCAGGAATTTCACAGGTTAAAACAGCGAGAGGAGAGCTGGTATTTCACAGTTTAAAATAGCGAGTGGACAGCACGATTTTCACAGTTTAAAACAGCCAAAGGAGAGCAGGTTTTTCACAATTTAAAACAATGACAGGTGTGCAGGTTTTTCACAGTTTAAAACAGCGAGAGCACTGCAGGGTTTTCACAGTTTAAAACAGCGAGACGAGAGCTGAGTTTTCACAGTTTAAAACAGCGAGAGGAGAGCAGGATTTTCACAGTTTAAAACAGCGAGAGAACAACAGGTTTTTCACACTTTAAAACAACGAGTGGTGAGCAGGATTTTCATAGTTTAAAACAGCGAGAGGAGAGCAGGTTTTTCACAGTTTAAAACAGTGAGAGGCGAGCAGGTTTTTCACAGTTTAAAACAGCGAGAGGAGAGCAGGGTTTTCACAGTTTAAAACAGCGAGAGGAGAGCAGGGTTTTCACAGTTTAAAACAGCGAGAGGAGAGCAGGGTTTTCACAGTTTAAAACTGCGAGAGGCAGGCGGGGTTTTCACAGTTTTAAGCAATGAGAGGTGAGCCAGGATTTTCACAGTTTAAAACAGCGAGAAAAGAGCAGGAATTTCACAGTTTAAAACAGCGAGAGGAGAGCTGAGTTTTCACAGTTTAAAACAGCGAGAGGAGAGCAGGGTTTTCACTGTTTAAAACTGCGAGAGGAGAGCAGGAATTTCACAGTTTAAAACAGTGAGAGGACAGCACGATTTTCACAGCTTAAAACAGCCAGAGGAGAGCTGGGTTTTCAAAGTTTAAAACAGCGAGAGGAGAGCAGGGTTTTCACAGTTTAAAACAGCGAGAGGAGAGCAGGAATTTCACAGGTTAAAACAGCGAGAAGAGAGCATGAATTTCACAGTTTAAAACAGCGAGAGGAGAGCAGGAATTTCACAGGTTAAAACAGCGAGAGGAGAGCTGGTACTTCACAGTTTAAAACAGCGAGAGGAGAGCAGGAATTTCACGGTTTAAAACAGCCAGAGGAGAGCAGGGTTTTCACAGTTTAAAACAGCGAGAGGAGAGCAGGAATTTCACAGTTTAAAACAGCGAGAGGCAGGCAGTGTTTTCACAGTTTAAGACAGCGAGAGGAGAGCAGGTTTTTCACAGTTTAAAACAGCGAGAGGAGAGCAGGAATTTCACAGTTTAAAACAGCGAGAGGAGAGCAGGAATTTCAGTCGTTAAAACAGCGAGAGGAGAGCTGGTATTTCACAGTTTAAAACAGCGAGACGAGAGCTCAGTTTTCACAGTTTAAAACAGCGAGAGGAGAGCAGGTTTTTCAAAGGTTAAAACAGCGAGAGGAGAGCAGGGTTTTCACAGTTTAAAACAGTGACAGGAGAGCAGGTTTTTCACAGATTAAAACAGCGAGAGGAGAGCAGGTTTTTCACAGTTTAAAACAGCGAGAGGAGAACAGGTTTTTCACAGTTAAAAACAGCGAGAGGAGAGCAGGTTTTTCACAGTTTAAAACAGCGAGAGGAGAGCAGGAATTTCACACTTTAAAACAGTGAGAGGACAGCAGGTTTTCACAGTTTAAAACAGCCAGAGGAGAGCAGGATTTTCACAGTTTAAAACAGAGAGAGGAGAGCAGGAATTTCACAGTTTAAAACAGTGAGAGGACAGCACGATTTTCACAGCTTAAAACAGCGAGAGGAGAGCAGGGTTTTCACAGTTTTAAACAGCGAGAGGAGAGCAGGAATTTCACAGGTTAAAACAGCGAGAGGAGAGCATGAATTTCACAGTTTAAAACAGCGAGAGGAGAGCAGGAATTTCACAGGTTAAAACAGCGAGAGGAGAGCTGGTACTTCACAGTTTAAAAACAGCGAGAGGAGAGCAGGAATTTCACGGTTTAAAACAGCCAGAGGAGAGCAGGGTTTTCACAGTTTAAAACAGCGAGAGGAGAGCAGGAATTTCACAGTTTAAAACAGCGAGAGGCAGGCAGTGTTTTCACAGTTTAAGACAGCGAGAGGAGAGCAGGATTTTTACAGTTTAAAATTGCGAGAGGAGAGCAGGAATTTCACAGTTTAAAACAGCGAGAGGAGAGCAGGAATTTCAGAGGTTAAAACAGCGAGAGGAGAGCTGGTATTTCACAGTTTAAAACAGCGAGAGGACACCACGATTTTCATAGTTTAAAACAGCCAGAAGAGAGCAGGGTTTTCACAGTTTAAAACAGCGAGAGGTGAGCACGAATTTCACAGTTTAAAACAGCGAGAGGTGAGCACGAATTTCACAGTTTAAAACAGCGAGAGGAGAGCAGGAATTTCACAGTTTAAAACTGCGAGAGGAGAGCAGGTTTTTCACAGTTTAAAACAGCGAGAGGAGAGCAGGGTTTTCACATTTTAAAACAGCGAGAGGAGAGCAGGAATTTCACAGTTTAAAACAGCGAGAGGAGAGCAGGAATTTCACAGTTTAAAACAGCGAGAGGAGAGCAGGAATTTCACAGGTTAAAACAGCGAGAGGAGAGCTGGTATTTCACAGTTTAAAATAGCGAGTGGACAGCACGATTTTCACAGTTTAAAACAGCCAAAGGAGAGCAGGTTTTTCACAATTTAAAACAATGACAGGTGTGCAGGTTTTTCACAGTTTAAAACAGCGAGAGCACTGCAGGGTTTTCACAGTTTAAAACAGCGAGACGAGAGCTGAGTTTTCACAGTTTAAAACAGCGAGAGGAGAGCAGGATTTTCACAGTTTAAAACAGCGAGAGAACAACAGGTTTTTCACACTTTAAAACAACGAGTGGTGAGCAGGATTTTCATAGTTTAAAACAGCGAGAGGAGAGCAGGTTTTTCACAGTTTAAAACAGTGAGAGGCGAGCAGGTTTTTCACAGTTTAAAACAGCGAGAGGAGAGCAGGGTTTTCACAGTTTAAAACAGCGAGAGGAGAGCAGGGTTTTCACAGTTTAAAACAGCGAGAGGAGAGCAGGGTTTTCACAGTTTAAAACTGCGAGAGGCAGGCGGGGTTTTCACAGTTTTAAGCAATGAGAGGTGAGCCAGGATTTTCACAGTTTAAAACAGCGAGAAAAGAGCAGGAATTTCACAGTTTAAAACAGCGAGAGGAGAGCTGAGTTTTCACAGTTTAAAACAGCGAGAGGAGAGCAGGGTTTTCACTGTTTAAAACTGCGAGAGGAGAGCAGGAATTTCACAGTTTAAAACAGTGAGAGGACAGCACGATTTTCACAGCTTAAAACAGCCAGAGGAGAGCTGGGTTTTCAAAGTTTAAAACAGCGAGAGGAGAGCAGGAATTTCACAGGTTAAAACAGCGAGAGGAGAGCAGGAATTTCACAGTTTAAAACAGCGAGAGGAGAGCAGGAATTTCACAGGTTAAAACAGCGAGAGGAGAGCTGGTACTTCACAGTTTAAAACAGCGAGAGGAGAGCAGGAATTTCACGGTTTAAAACAGCCAGAGGAGAGCAGGGTTCTCACAGTTTAAAACAGCGAGAGGAGAGCTGGTATTTCACAGTTTAAAACAGCGAGTGGACAGGACGATTTTCACAGTTTAAAACAGCCAGAGGAGAGCAGGTTTTTCACAATTTAAAACAATGACAGGTGTGCAGGTTTTTCACAGTTTAAAACAGCGAGAGGACAGCACTGTTTTCACAGTTTAAAACAGCGAGACGAGAGCTGAGTTTTCACAGTTTAAAACAGCGAGACGAGAGCTCAGTTTTCACAGTTTAAAACAGCGAGAGGAGAGCAGGTTTTTCAAAGGTGAAAACAGCGAGAGGAGAGCAGGGTTTTCACAGTTTAAAACAGTGACAGGAGAGCAGGTTTTTCACAGTTTAAAACAGCGAGAGGAGAGCAGGTTTTTCACAGTTTAAAACAGCGAGAGGAGAGCAGGTTTTTCACAGTTTAAAACAGCGAGAGGAGAGCAGGTTTTTCACAGTTTAAAACAGCGAGAGGAGAGCAGGAATTTCACAGTTTAAAACAGTGAGAGGACAGCACGATATTCACAGTTTAAAACAGCGAGAGGAGAGCAGGAATTTCACAGTTTAAAACAGCGAGAGGAGAGCTGGTACTTCACACTTTAAAACAGCGAGAGGAGAGCAGGAATTTCACGGTTTAAAACAGCGAGAGGAGAGCAGGGTTCTCACAGTTAAAAACAGCGAGAGGAGAGGAGAAATTTCACAGTTTAAAACAGCGAGAGGAGAGCAGGAATTTCACAGTTTAAAACAGCGAGAGGTGAGCACGAATTTCACAGTTTAAAACAGCGAGAGGAGAGCAGGAATTTCACAGTTTAAAACTGCGAGAGGAGAGCAGGTTTTTCACAGTTTAAAACAGCGAGAGGAGAGCAGGGTTTTCACAGTTTAAAACAGCGAGAGGAGAGCAGGAATTTCACAGTTTAAAACAGCGAGAGGAGAGCAGGAATTTCACAGTTTAAAACAGCGAGAGGAGAGCAGGAATTTCACAGGTTAAAACAGCGAGAGGAGAGCTGGTATTTCACAGTTTAAAATAGCGAGTGGACAGCACGATTTTCACAGTTTAAAACAGCCAGAGGAGAGCAGGTTTTTCACAATTTAAAACAATGACAGGTGTGCAGGTTTTTCACAGTTTAAAACAGCGAGAGCACAGCAGGGTTTTCACAGTTTAAAACAGCGAGACGAGAGCTGAGTTTTCACAGTTTAAAACAGCGAGAGGAGAGCTGAGTTTTCACAGTTTAAAACAGCGAGACGAGAGCTCAGTTTTCACAGTTTAAAACAGCGAGAGGAGAGCAGGTTTTTCAAAGGTTAAAACAGCGAGAGGAGACCCAGGACTTTCAGAGTTTTAAACAGCGAGAGAAGAGCCGGATTTTCATAGTTTTAAACAGCGACTGGATAGTCGGCTATTCACTGTTTAAAACAGCGAGAGGACATCACGATTTTGACAGTTTAAAACAGCAAGAGGAGAGCAGGATTTTCACAGTTTAAAACAGCGAGAGAACAACAGGTTTTTCACACTTTAAAACAGCGAGAGGAGAGCAGGAATTTCACAGTTGAAAACAGCGAGAGGAGAGCAGGTTTTTCACACTTCAAAACAGCGAAAGGAGAGCAGGTTTTTCACAGTTTAAAACAGCGAGAGGTGAGCACGAATTTCACAGTTTAAAACAGCGAGAGGAGAGCAGGAATTTCACAGTTTAAAACAGCGAGAGAACAACAGGTTTTTCACACTTTAAAACAGCGAGAGGAGAGCAGGAATTTCACAGTTGAAAACAGCGAGAGGAGAGCAGGTTTTTCACACTTCAAAACAGCGAAAGGAGAGCAGGTTTTTCACAGTTTAAAACAGCGAGAGGTGAGCACGAATTTCACAGTTTAAAACAGCGAGAGGAGAGCAGGAATTTCACAGTTTAAAACTGCGAGAGGAGAGCAGGTTTTTCACAGTTTAAAACACCGAGAGGAGAGCAGGGTTTTCACAGTTTAAAACAGCGAGAGGAGAGCAGGAATTTCACAGTTTAAAACAGCGAGAGGAGAGCAGGAATTTCACAGTTTAAAACAGCGAGAGGAGAGCAGGAATTTCACAGGTTAAAACAGCGAGAGGAGAGCTGGTATTTCACAGTTTAAAATAGCGAGTGGACAGCACGATTTTCACAGTTTAAAACAGCCAGAGGAGAGCAGGTTTTTCACAATTTAAAACAATGACAGGTGTGCAGGTTTTTCACAGTTTAAAACAGCGAGAGGAGAGCAGGTTTTTCACAATTTAAAACAATGACAGGTGTGCAGGTTTTTCACAGTTTAAAACAGCGAGAGGAGAGCAGGAATTTCATGGTTTAAAACAGCCAGAGGAGAGCAGGGTTTTCACAGTTTAAAACAGCCAGAGGAGAGCAGGAATTTCACAGTTTAAAACAGCGAGAGGCAGGCAGTGTTTTCACAGTTTAAGACAGCGAGAGGAGAGCAGGAATTTCACAGTTTAAAACAGCGAGAGGCAGGCAGTGTTTTCACAGTTTAAAACAGCGAGAGGAGACCCCGGACTTTCAGAGTTTTAAACAGCGAGAGAAGAGCCGGATTTTCATAGTTTTAAACAGCGACTGGATAGTCGGCTATTCACTGTTTAAAACAGCGAGAGGACATCACGATTTTGACAGTTTAAAACAGCAAGAGGAGAGCAGGATTTTCAAAGTTTAAAACAGCGAGTGGACAACAGGTTTTTCACACTTTAAAACAACGAGTGGTGAGCAGGAATTTCATAGTTTTAAACTGCGAGAGGAGAGCAGGTTTTTCACAGTTTAAAACAATGAGTGGTGAGCAGGTTTTTCACAGTTTAAAACAGGGATAGTAGAGCAGTGTTTTCACAGTGTAAAACAGCGAGAGGAGAGCAGGAATTTCACAGTTTAAAACAGCGAGAGGAGAGCAGGGTTTTCACACTTCAAAACAGCGAAAGGAGAGCAGGTTTTTCACAGTTTAAAACAGCGAGAGGGGAGCAGGCTTCCCACAGTTTAAAACAACGAGAGATGAGCAGGTTTTTCACAGTTTAAAACGGCGAGAGGAGAGCAAGTTTTTCACAGTTTAAAACAGCGAGAGGAGAGCAGAGTTTTCACAGTTTAAAACAGCAAGAGGTGAGCAGTAATTTCACAGTTTAACACAGCCAGAGGAGAGCAGTATTTTCACTGTTTAAAACGGCGAGAGGAGAGCAGGGTTTTCACAGTTTAAAACATCGAGAGGAGAGCAGGGTTTTCACAGTTTAAAACAGTGAGAGGTGAGCTGGGTTCTCACAGTTTAAAACAACGAGAGGTGAGCAGGTTTTTCACAGTCTAAAACAGCGAGAGGACAACAGGGATTTCACAGTTTAAAACAGCAAGAGGTGAGCAGGGCTTTCACAGTTTTAAACTGCGAGAGGAGAGCAGGTTTTTAACAGTTTAAAACAGCGAGAGGGGAGCAGGGTTTTCACAGTTTAAAACAGTGAGAGGCGAGCAGGTTTTTCACAGTTTAAAACAGCGAGAGGAGAGCAGGGTTTTCACAGTTTAAAACAGCGAGAGGAGAGCAGGGTTTTCACAGTTTAAAACTGCGAGAGGCAGGCGGGGTTTTCACAGTTTTAAGCAACAAGAGGTGATCCAGGATTTTCACAGTTTAAAACAGCGAGAAAAGAGCAGGAATTTCAAAGGTTAAAACAGCGAGAGTTGAGCGGGAATTTCACAGTTTAAAACAGCGAGAGGAGAGCAGGAATTTCAAAGGTTAAAACAGCGAGTGGAGAGCAGGGTTTTCACAGTTTATAATAGCGAGAGGCGAACCGGGTTTTCACAGTTTAAAACAGCGAGAGGGTGGCAGGGTTTTCACAGTTTAAAACAGCGACAGGGTGGCAGGGTTTTCACAGTTTAAAACAGCGAGAGGAGAGCAGGGTTTTCACAGTTTAAAACAGCGAGAGGAGAGCTGGGTTTTCACAGCTTAAAACAATGAGTGGTGAGCTGGATTTAAACAGTTTAGAACAGTTAGATGGGAGCACGGTTCTCACAGTTTAAAACAACGAGAGGTGAGCAGGTTTTTCACAGTTTAAAACAGCGAGAGGAGAGCAGATTTTTCACAGTTTAAAACAGCAAGAGGAGAACAGGTTTTTCAAAGGTTAAAACAGCGAGAGGAGAGCAGGAATTTCACAGTTTAAAACAGTGAGAGGACAACAGGATTTTCACAGTTTAAAACAGCCAGAGGAGAGCAGGGTTTTCACAGGTTAAAACAGCGAGAGGAGAGCAGGAATTTCACAGTTTAAAACAGCGAGAGGAGAGCAGGGTTTTCACAGTTTAAAACAGCGAGAGGAGAGCAGGAATTTCATAGGTTAAAACAGCGAGAGGAGAGCAGGAATTTCACAGTTTAAAACAGCGAGAGGAGAGCTGGTACTTCACAGTTTAAAACAATGAGTGGTGAGCAGGATTTAAACAGTTTAGAACAGTTAGATGGGAGCACGGTTCTCACAGTTTAAAACAATGAGAGGAGAGCAGGTTCTTCACAGTTTAAAACAATGAGTGGTGAGCAGGATTTAAACAGTTTAGAACAATTAGATGGGAGCACGGTTCTCACAGTTTAAAACAACGAGAGGTGAGCAGGTTTTTCACAGTTTAAAACAGCGAGAGGAGAGCAGGTATTACAAAGGTTAAAACAGCGAGAGGAGAGCAGGAATTTCACAGTTTAAAACAGCGAGAGGAGAGCAGGTTTTACAAAGGTTTAAACAGCGAGAGGAGAGCAGTGTTTTCACAGTTTAAAACAGCGAGAGGAGAGCAGGTTTTTCACAGTTTGAAACAGCGAGAGGTGAGCAGGTTTTTCACAGTTTAAAGCAGCGAGAGGACAGCTGGGGATTCACAGTTTAAAACAGCGAGATGAGAGCAGGGTTTTCACAGTTTAAAACAACGAGAGGTGAGCAGGTTTTTCACAGTTTAAAACAGCGAGAGGAGAGCAGGATTTTCACAGTTTAAAACACCGAGAGGTGAGCAGGTTTTTCACAGTTTAAAACAACGAGAGGTGAGCAGATTTTTCACAGTTAGAGGAGAGCAGGATTTTCACAGTTTAAAACAGCGAGAGGAGAGCAGGTTTTTCACAGTTTAAAACAGCGTGAGGAGAGCAGGATTTTCACAGTTTAAAACAGCGAGAGGAGAGCAGGAATTTCACAGTTTAAAACAGCGAGAGGAGAGCAGGAATTTCACAGGTTAAAACAGCGAGAGGAGAGCTGGTATTTCACAGTTTAAAATAGCGAGTGGACAGCACGATTTTCACAGTTTAAAACAGGCAGAGGAGAGCAGGTTTTTCACAATTTAAAACAATGACAGGTGTGCAGGTTTTTCACAGTTTAAAACAGCGAGAGGAGAGCAGGTTTTTTCACAATTTAAAACAATGACAGGTGTGCAGGTTTTTCACAGTTTAAAACAGCGAGAGGAGAGCAGGAATTTCACGGTTTAAAACAGCCAGAGGAGAGCAGGGTTTTCACAGTTTAAAACAGCCAGAGGAGAGCAGGAATTTCACAGTTTAAAACAGCGAGAGGCAGGCAGTGTTTTCACAGTTTAAGACAGCGAGAGGAGAGCAGGGTTTTCACAGTTTAAAACAGCGAGTGGTGACCCAGGACTTTCAGAGTTTTAAACAGCGAGAGAAGAGCCGGATTTTCATAGTTTTAAACAGCGACTGGATAGTCGGCTATTCACTGTTGAAAACAGCGAGAGGACATCACGATTTTGACAGTTTAAAACAGCAAGAGGAGAGCAGGATTTTCTCAGTTAAAACAGCGAGAGAACAACAGGTTTTTCACACTTTTAAACAACGAGTGGTGAGCAGGATTTTCATAGTTTTAAACTGCGAGAGGAGAGCAGGTTTTTCACAGTTTAAAACAATGAGTGGTGAGCAGGTTTTTCACAGTTTAAAACAGGGATAGTAGAGCAGTGTTTTCACAGTGTAAAACAGCGAGAGGAGAGCAGGAATTTCACAGTTTAAAACAGCGAGAGGAGAGCAGGGTTTTCACACTTCAAAACAGCGAAAGGAGAGCAGGTTTTTCACAGTTTAAAAACAGCGAGAGGGGAGCAGGCTTCTCACAGTTTAAACCAACGAGAGATGAGCAGGTTTTTCACAGTTTAAAACGGCGAGAGGAGAGCAAGTTTTTTCACAGTTTAAAACAGCGAGAGGAGAGCAGAGTTTTCACAGTTTAAAACAGCAAGAGGTGAGCAGTAATTTCACAGTTTAACACAGCCAGAGGAGAGCAGTATTTTCACTGTTTAAAACGGCGAGAGGAGAGCAGGGTTTTCACAGTTTAAAACAGCGAGAGGAGAGCAGGGTTTTCACAGTTTAAAACAGTGAGAGGTGAGCTGGGTTCTCACAGTTTAAAACAACGAGAGGTGAGCAGGTTTTTCACAGTCTAAAACAGCGAGAGGAGAACAGGGATTTCACAGTTTAAAACAGCAAGAGGTGAGCAGGGCTTTCACAGTTTTAAACTGCGAGAGGAGAGCAGGTTTTTAACAGTTTAAAACAATGAGTGGTGAGCAGGTTTTTTCACAGTTTTAAAACAGGGATAGTAGAGCAGTGTTTTCACAGTGTAAAACAGCGAGAGGAGAGCAGGAATTTCACAGTTTAAAACAGCGAGAGGAGAGCAGGGTTTTCACACTTCAAAACAGCGAAAGGAGAGCAGGTTTTTCACAGTTTAAAACAGCGAGAGGGGAGCAGGCTTCTCACAGTTTAAAACAACGAGAGATGAGCAGGTTTTTTCACAGTTTAAAACGGCGAGAGGAGAGCAAGTTTTTCACAGTTTAAAACAGCGAGAGGAGAGCAGAGTTTTCACAGTTTAAAAACAGCAAGAGGTGAGCAGTAATTTCACAGTTTAACACAGCCAGAGGAGAGCAGTATTTTCACTGTTTAAAACGGCGAGAGGAGAGCAGGGTTTTCACAGTTTAAAACATCGAGAGGAGAGCAGGGTTTTCACAGTTTAAAACAGTGAGAGGTGAGCTGGGTTCTCACAGTTTAAAACAACGAGAGGTGAGCAGGTTTTTCACAGTCTAAAACAGCGAGAGGAGAACAGGGATTTCACAGTTTAAAACAGCAAGAGGTGAGCAGGGCTTTCACAGTTTTAAACTGCGAGAGGAGAGCAGGTTTTTAACAGTTTAAAACAGCGAGAGGGGAGCAGGGTTTTCACAGTTTAAAACAGTGAGAGGCGAGCAGGTTTTTCACAGTTTAAAACAACGAGAGGAGAGCAGGGTTTTCACAGTTTAAAACAGCGAGAGGAGAGCAGGGTTTTCACAGTTTAAAACTGCGAGAGGCAGGCGGGGTTTTCACAGTTTTAAGCAACAAGAGTGATCCAGGATTTTCACAGTTTAAAACAGCGAGAAAAGAGCAGGAATTTCAAAGGTTAAAACAGCGAGAGGTGAGCGGGAATTTCACAGTTTAAAACAGCGAGAGGAGAGCAGGAATTTCAAAGGTTAAAACAGCGAGTGGAGAGCAGGGTTTTCACAGTTTAAAATAGCGAGAGGCGAACCGGGTTTTTCACAGTTTAAAACAGCGAGAGGGTGGCAGGGTTTTCACAGTTTAAAAACAGCGACAGGGTGGCAGGGTTTTCACAGTTTAAAACAGCGAGAGGAGAGCAGGGTTTTCACAGTTTAAAACAGCGAGAGGAGAGCTGGGTTTTCACAGTTTAAAACAATGAGTGGTGAGCTGGATTTAAACAGTTTAGAACAGTTAGATGGGAGCACGGTTCTCACAGTTTAAAACAACGAGAGGTGAGCAGGTTTTTCACAGTTTAAAACAGCGAGAGGAGAGCAGATTTTTCACAGTTTAAAACAGCAAGAGGAGAACAGGTTTTTCACAGTTTAAAACAGCGAGAGGAGAGCAGGTTTTTTCAAAGGTTAAAACAGCGAGAGGAGAGCAGGAATTTCACAGTTTAAAACAGTGAGAGGACAACAGGATTTTCACAGTTTAAAACAGCCAGAGGAGAGCAGGGTTTTCACAGGTTAAAACAGCGAGAGGAGAGCAGGAATTTCACAGTTTAAAACAGCGAGAGGAGAGCAGGGTTTTCACAGTTTAAAACAGCGAGAGGAGAGCAGGAATTTCATAGGTTAAAACAGCGAGAGGAGAGCAGGAATTTCACAGTTTAAAACAGCGAGAGGAGAGCTGGTACTTCACAGTTTAAAACAATGAGTGGTGAGCAGGATTTAAACAGTTTAGAACAGTTAGATGGGAGCACGGTTCTCACAGTTTAAAACAACGAGAGGAGAGCAGGTTTTTCACAGTTTAAAACAATGAGTGGTGAGCTGGGATTTTCACAGTTTAAAACAGCGAGAGGAGAGCAGGAATTTCACAGTTTAAAACTGCGAGAGGAGAGCAGGTTTTTCACAGTTTAAAACAGCGAGAGGAGAGCAGGGTTTTCACAGTTTAAAACAGCGAGAGGAGAGCAGGAATTTTCACAGTTTAAAACAGCGAGAGGAGAGCAGGAATTTCACAGTTTAAAACAGCGAGAGGAGAGCAGGAATTTCACAGGTTAAAACAGCGAGAGGAGAGCTGGTATTTCACAGTTTAAAATAGCGAGTGGACAGCACGATTTTCACAGTTTAAAACAGCCAGAGGAGAGCAGGTTTTTCACAATTTAAAACAATGGACAGGTGTGCAGGTTTTTCACAGTTTAAAACAGCGAGAGCACAGCAGGGTTTTCACAGTTTAAAACAGCGAGACGAGAGCTGAGTTTTCACAGTTTAAAACAGCGAGAGGAGAGCTGAGTTTTCACAGTTTAAAACAGCGAGACGAGAGCTCAGTTTTCACAGTTTAAAACAGCGAGAGGAGAGCAGGTTTTTCAAAGGTTAAAACAGCGAGAGGAGACCCAGGACTTTCAGAGTTTTAAACAGCGAGAGAAGAGCCGGATTTTCATAGTTTTAAACAGCGACTGGATAGTCGGCTATTCACTGTTTAAAACAGCGAGAGGACATCACGATTTTGACAGTTTAAAACAGCAAGAGGAGAGCAGGATTTTCACAGTTTAAAACAGCGAGAGAACAACAGGTTTTTCACACTTTAAAACAGCGAGAGGAGAGCAGGAATTTCACAGTTGAAAACAGCGAGAGGAGAGCAGGTTTTTCACACTTCAAAACAGCGAAAGGAGAGCAGGTTTTTCACAGTTTAAAACAGCGAGAGGTGAGCACGAATTTCACAGTTTAAAACAGCGAGAGGAGAGCAGGAATTTCACAGTTTAAAACAGCGAGAGAACAACAGGTTTTTCACACTTTAAAACAGCGAGAGGAGAGCAGGAATTTCACAGTTGAAAACAGCGAGAGGAGAGCAGGTTTTTCACACTTCAAAACAGCGAAAGGAGAGCAGGTTTTTCACAGTTTAAAACAGCGAGAGGTGAGCACGAATTTCACAGTTTAAAACAGCGAGAGGAGAGCAGGAATTTCACAGTTTAAAACTGCGAGAGGAGAGCAGGTTTTTCACAGTTTAAAACACCGAGAGGAGAGCAGGGTTTTCACAGTTTAAAACAGCGAGAGGAGAGCAGGAATTTCGCAGTTTAAAACAGCGAGAGGAGAGCAGGAATTTCACAGTTTAAAACAGCGAGAGGAGAGCAGGAATTTCACAGGTTAAAACAGCGAGAGGAGAGCTGGTATTTCACAGTTTAAAATAGCGAGTGGACAGCACGATTTTCACAGTTTAAAACAGCCAGAGGAGAGCAGGTTTTTCACAATTTAAAACAATGACAGGTGTGCAGGTTTTTCACAGTTTAAAACAGCGAGAGGAGAGCAGGTTTTTCACAATTTAAAACAATGACAGGTGTGCAGGTTTTTCACAGTTTAAAACAGCGAGAGGAGAGCAGGAATTTCATGGTTTAAAACAGCCAGAGGAGAGCAGGGTTTTCACAGTTTAAAACAGCCAGAGGAGAGCAGGAATTTCACAGTTTAAAACAGCGAGAGGCAGGCAGTGTTTTCACAGTTTAAGACAGCGAGAGGAGAGCAGGAATTTCACAGTTTAAAACAGCGAGAGGCAGGCAGTGTTTTCACAGTTTAAAACAGCGAGAGGAGACCCCGGACTTTCAGAGTTTTAAACAGCGAGAGAAGAGCCGGATTTTCATAGTTTTAAACAGCGACTGGATAGTCGGCTATTCACTGTTTAAAACAGCGAGAGGACATCACGATTTTGACAGTTTAAAACAGCAAGAGGAGAGCAGGATTTTCAAAGTTTAAAACAGCGAGTGGACAACAGGTTTTTCACACTTTAAAACAACGAGTGGTGAGCAGGAATTTCATAGTTTTAAACTGCGAGAGGAGAGCAGGTTTTTCACAGTTTAAAACAATGAGTGGTGAGCAGGTTTTTCACAGTTTAAAACAGGGATAGTAGAGCAGTGTTTTCACAGTGTAAAACAGCGAGAGGATGGCAGGAATTTCACAGTTTAAAACAGCGAGAGGAGAGCAGGGTTTTCACACTTCAAAACAGCGAAAGGAGAGCAGGTTTTTCACAGTTTAAAACAGCGAGAGGGGAGCAGGCTTCCCACAGTTTAAAACAACGAGAGATGAGCAGGTTTTTCACAGTTTAAAACGGCGAGAGGAGAGCAAGTTTTTCACAGTTTAAAACAGCGAGAGGAGAGCAGAGTTTTCACAGTTTAAAACAGCAAGAGGTGAGCAGTAATTTCACAGTTTAACACAGCCAGAGGAGAGCAGTATTTTCACTGTTTAAAACGGCGAGAGGAGAGCAGGGTTTTCACAGTTTAAAACATCGAGAGGAGAGCAGGGTTTTCACAGTTTAAAACAGTGAGAGGTGAGCTGGGTTCTCACAGTTTAAAACAACGAGAGGTGAGCAGGTTTTTCACAGTCTAAAACAGCGAGAGGAGAACAGGGATTTCACAGTTTAAAACAGCAAGAGGTGAGCAGGGCTTTCACAGTTTTAAACTGCGAGAGGAGAGCAGGTTTTTAACAGTTTAAAACAGCGAGAGGGGAGCAGGGTTTTCACAGTTTAAAACAGTGAGAGGCGAGCAGGTTTTTCACAGTTTAAAACAGCGAGAGGAGAGCAGGGTTTTCACAGTTTAAAACAGCGAGAGGAGAGCAGGGTTTTCACAGTTTAAAACTGCGAGAGGCAGGCGGGGTTTTCACAGTTTTAAGCAACAAGAGGTGATCCAGGATTTTCACAGTTTAAAACAGCGAGAAAAGAGCAGGAATTTCAAAGGTTAAAACAGCGAGAGGTGAGCGGGAATTTCACAGTTTAAAACAGCGAGAGGAGAGCAGGAATTTCAAAGGTTAAAACAGCGAGTGGAGAGCAGGGTTTTCACAGTTTATAATAGCGAGAGGCGAACCGGGTTTTCACAGTTTAAAACAGCGAGAGGGTGGCAGGGTTTTCACAGTTTAAAACAGCGACAGGGTGGCAGGGTTTTCACAGTTTAAAACAGCGAGAGGAGAGCAGGGTTTTCACAGTTTAAAACAGCGAGAGGAGAGCTGGGTTTTCACAGCTTAAAACAATGAGTGGTGAGCTGGATTTAAACAGTTTAGAACAGTTAGATGGGAGCACGGTTCTCACAGTTTAAAACAACGAGAGGTGAGCAGGTTTTTCACAGTTTAAAACAGCGAGAGGAGAGCAGATTTTTCACAGTTTAAAACAGCAAGAGGAGAACAGGTTTTTCAAAGGTTAAAACAGCGAGAGGAGAGCAGATTTTTCACAGTTTAAAACAGTGAGAGGACAACAGGATTTTCACAGTTTAAAACAGCCAGAGGAGAGCAGGGTTTTCACAGGTTAAAACAGCGAGAGGAGAGCAGGAATTTCACAGTTTAAAACAGCGAGAGGAGAGCAGGGTTTTCACAGTTTAAAACAGCGAGAGGAGAGCAGGAATTTCATAGGTTAAAACAGCGAGAGGAGAGCAGGAATTTCACAGTTTAAAACAGCGAGAGGAGAGCTGGTACTTCACAGTTTAAAACAATGAGTGGTGAGCAGGATTTAAACAGTTTAGAACAGTTAGATGGGAGCACGGTTCTCACAGTTTAAAACAATGAGAGGAGAGCAGGTTTTTCACAGTTTAAAACAATGAGTGGTGAGCAGGATTTAAACAGTTTAGAACAATTAGATGGGAGCACGGTTCTCACAGTTTAAAACAACGAGAGGTGAGCAGGTTTTTCACAGTTTAAAACAGCGAGAGGAGAGCAGGTTTTACAAAGGTTAAAACAGCGAGAGGAGAGCAGGAATTTCACAGTTTAAAACAGCGAGAGGAGAGCAGGTTTTACAAAGGTTTAAACAGCGAGAGGAGAGCAGTGTTTTCACAGTTTAAAACAGCGAGAGGAGAGCAGGTTTTTCACAGTTTGAAACAGCGAGAGGTGAGCAGGTTTTTCACAGTTTAAAGCAGCGAGAGGACAGCTGGGGATTCACAGTTTAAAACAGCGAGATGAGAGCAGGGTTTTCACAGTTTAAAACAACGAGAGGTGAGCAGGTTTTTCACAGTTTAAAACAGCGAGAGGAGAGCAGGATTTTCACAGTTTAAAACACCGAGAGGTGAGCAGGTTTTTCACAGTTTAAAACAACGAGAGGTGAGCAGATTTTTCACAGTTTAAAACAGCAAGAGGAGAGCAGGATTTTCACAGTTTAAAACAGCGAGAGGAGAGCAGGTTTTTCACAGTTTAAAACAGCGTGAGGAGAGCAGGATTTTCACAGTTTAAAACAGCGAGAGGAGAGCAGGAATTTCACAGTTTAAAACAGCGAGAGGAGAGCAGGAATTTCACAGGTTAAAACAGCGAGAGGAGAGCTGGTATTTCACAGTTTAAAATAGCGAGTGGACAGCACGATTTTCACAGTTTAAAACAGCCAGAGGAGAGCAGGTTTTTCACAATTTAAAACAATGACAGGTGTGCAGGTTTTTCACAGTTTAAAACAGCGAGAGGAGAGCAGGTTTTTCACAATTTAAAACAATGACAGGTGTGCAGGTTTTTCACAGTTTAAAACAGCGAGAGGAGAGCAGGAATTTCACGGTTTAAAACAGCCAGAGGAGAGCAGGGTTTTCACAGTTTAAAACAGCCAGAGGAGAGCAGGAATTTCACAGTTTAAAACAGCGAGAGGCAGGCAGTGTTTTCACAGTTTAAGACAGCGAGAGGAGAGCAGGGTTTTCACAGTTTAAAACAGCGAGTGGTGACCCAGGACTTTCAGAGTTTTAAACAGCGAGAGAAGAGCCGGATTTTCATAGTTTTAAACAGCGACTGGATAGTCGGCTATTCACTGTTGAAAACAGCGAGAGGACATCACGATTTTGACAGTTTAAAACAGCAAGAGGAGAGCAGGATTTTCTCAGTTTAAAACAGCGAGAGAACAACAGGTTTTTCACACTTTTAAACAACGAGTGGTGAGCAGGATTTTCATAGTTTTAAACTGCGAGAGGAGAGCAGGTTTTTCACAGTTTAAAACAATGAGTGGTGAGCAGGTTTTTCACAGTTTAAAACAGGGATAGTAGAGCAGTGTTTTCACAGTGTAAAACAGCGAGAGGAGAGCAGGAATTTCACAGTTTAAAACAGCGAGAGGAGAGCAGGGTTTTCACACTTCAAAACAGCGAAAGGAGAGCAGGTTTTTCACAGTTTAAAACAGCGAGAGGGGAGCAGGCTTCTCACAGTTTAAAACAACGAGAGATGAGCAGGTTTTTCACAGTTTAAAACGGCGAGAGGAGAGCAAGTTTTTCACAGTTTAAAACAGCGAGAGGAGAGCAGAGTTTTCACAGTTTAAAACAGCAAGAGGTGAGCAGTAATTTCACAGTTTAACACAGCCAGAGGAGAGCAGTATTTTCACTGTTTAAAACGGCGAGAGGAGAGCAGGGTTTTCACAGTTTAAAACATCGAGAGGAGAGCAGGGTTTTCACAGTTTAAAACAGTGAGAGGTGAGCTGGGTTCTCACAGTTTAAAACAACGAGAGGTGAGCAGGTTTTTCACAGTCTAAAACAGCGAGAGGAGAACAGGGATTTCACAGTTTAAAACAGCAAGAGGTGAGCAGGGCTTTCACAGTTTTAAACTGCGAGAGGAGAGCAGGTTTTTAACAGTTTAAAACAGCGAGAGGGGAGCAGGGTTTTCACAGTTTAAAACAGTGAGAGGCGAGCAGGTTTTTCACAGTTTAAAACAACGAGAGGAGAGCAGGGTTTTCACAGTTTAAAACAGCGAGAGGAGAGCAGGGTTTTCACAGTTTAAAACTGCGAGAGGCAGGCGGGGTTTTCACAGTTTTAAGCAACAAGAGGTGATCCAGGATTTTCACAGTTTAAAACAGCGAGAAAAGAGCAGGAATTTCAAAGGTTAAAACAGCGAGAGGTGAGCGGGAATTTCACAGTTTAAAACAGCGAGAGGAGAGCAGGAATTTCAAAGGTTAAAACAGCGAGTGGAGAGCAGGGTTTTCACAGTTTAAAATAGCGAGAGGCGAACCGGGTTTTCACAGTTTAAAACAGCGAGAGGGTGGCAGGGTTTTCACAGTTTAAAACAGCGACAGGGTGGCAGGGTTTTCACAGTTTAAAACAGCGAGAGGAGAGCAGGGTTTTCACAGTTTAAAACAGCGAGAGGAGAGCTGGGTTTTCACAGTTTAAAACAATGAGTGGTGAGCTGGATTTAAACAGTTTAGAACAGTTAGATGGGAGCACGGTTCTCACAGTTTAAAACAACGAGAGGTGAGCAGGTTTTTCACAGTTTAAAACAGCGAGAGGAGAGCAGATTTTTCACAGTTTAAAACAGCAAGAGGAGAACAGGTTTTTCACAGTTTAAAACAGCGAGAGGAGAGCAGGTTTTTCAAAGGTTAAAACAGCGAGAGGAGAGCAGGAATTTCACAGTTTAAAACAGTGAGAGGACAACAGGATTTTCACAGTTTAAAACAGCCAGAGGAGAGCAGGGTTTTCACAGGTTAAAACAGCGAGAGGAGAGCAGGAATTTCACAGATTAAAACAGCGAGAGGAGAGCAGGGTTTTCACAGTTTAAAACAGCGAGAGGAGAGCAGGAATTTCATAGGTTAAAACAGCGAGAGGAGAGCAGGAATTTCACAGTTTAAAACAGCGAGAGGAGAGCTGGTACTTCACAGTTTAAAACAATGAGTGGTGAGCAGGATTTAAACAGTTTAGAACAGTTAGATGGGAGCACGGTTCTCACAGTTTAAAACAACGAGAGGAGAGCAGGTTTTTCACAGTTTAAAACAATGAGTGGTGAGCAGGATTTAAACAGTTTAGAACAATTAGATGGGAGCACGGTTCTCACAGTTTAAAACAACGAGAGGTGAGCAGGTTTTTCACAGTTTAAAACAGCGAGAGGAGAGCAGGTTTTACAAAGGTTAAAACAGCGAGAGGAGAGCTGGAATTTCACAGTTTAAAACAGCGAGAGGAGAGCAGGTTTTACAAAGGTTAAAACAGCGAGAGGAGAGCAGTGTTTTCACAGTTTAAAACAGCGAGAGGAGAGCAGGTTTTTCACAGTTTGAAACAGCGAGAGGTGAGCAGGATTTTAACAGTTTAAAGCAGCGAGAGGACAGCTGGGGATTCACAGTTTAAAACAGCGAGATGAGAGCAGGGTTTTCACAGTTTAAAACAACGAGAGGTGAGCAGGTTTTTCACAGTTTAAAACAGCGAGAGGAGAGCAGGATTTTCACAGTTTAAAACACCGAGAGGTGAGCAGGTTTTTCACAGTTTAAAACAACGAGAGGTGAGCAGGTTTTTCACAGTTTAAAACAGCAAGAGGAGAGCAGGATTTTCACAGTTTAAAACAGCGAGAGGAGAGCAGGTTTTTCACAGTTTAAAACAGCGTGAGGAGAGCAGGATTTTCACAGTTTAAAACAGCGAGAGGAGAGCAGGAATTTCACAGTTTAAAACAGCGAGAGGAGAGCAGGAATTTCACAGGTTAAAACAGCGAGAGGAGAGCTGGTATTTCACAGTTTAAAATAGCGAGTGGACAGCACGATTTTCACAGTTTAAAACAGCCAGAGGAGAGCAGGTTTTTCACAATTTCAAACAATGACAGGTGTGCAGGTTTTTCACAGTTTAAAACAGCGAGAGGAGAGCAGGTTTTTCACAATTTAAAACAATGACAGGTGTGCAGGTTTTTCACAGTTTAAAACAGCGAGAGGAGAGCAGGAATTTCACGGTTTAAAACAGCCAGAGGAGAGCAGGATTTTCACAGTTTAAAACAGCGAGAGGAGAGCAGGAATTTCACAGTTTAAAACAGCGAGAGGCAGGCAGTGTTTTCACAGTTTAAGACAGCGAGAGGAGAGCAGGGTTTTCACAGTTTAAAACAGCGAGAGGAGACCCAGGACTTTCAGAGTTTTAAACAGCGAGAGAAGAGCCGGATTTTCATAGTTTTAAACAGCGACTGGATAGTCGGCTATTCACTGTTTAAAACAGCGAGAGGACATCACGATTTTGACAGTTTAAAACAGCAAGAGGAGAGCAGGATTTTCTCAGTTTAAAACAGCGAGAGAACAACAGGTTTTTCACACTTTTAAACAACGAGTGGTGAGCAGGATTTTCATAGTTTTAAACTGCGAGAGGAGAGCAGGTTTTTCACAGTTTAAAACAATGAGTGGTGAGCAGGTTTTTCACAGTTTAAAACAGGGATAGTAGAGCAGTGTTTTCACAGTGTAAAACAGCGAGAGGAGAGCAGGAATTTCACAGTTTAAAACAGCGAGAGGAGGGCAGGGTTTTCACACTTCAAAACAGCGAAAGGAGAGCAGGTTTTTCACAGTTTAAAACAGCGAGAGGGGAGCAGACTTCTCACAGTTTAAACCAACGAGAGATGAGCAGTAATTTCACAGTTTAAAATGGCGAGAGGAGAGCAAGTTTTTCACAGTTTAAAACAGCGAGAGGAGAGCAGAGTTTTCACAGTTTAAAACAGCAAGAGGTGAGCAGTAATTTCACAGTTTAACACAGCCAGAGGAGAGCAGTATTTTCACTGTTTAAAACGGCGAGAGGAGAGCAGGGTTTTCACAGTTTAAAACATCGAGAGGAGAGCAGGGTTTTCACAGTTTAAAACAGTGAGAGGTGAGCTGGGTTCTCACAGTTTAAAACAACGAGAGGTGAGCAGGTTTTTCACAGTCTAAAACAGCGAGAGGAGAACAGGGATTTCACAGTTTAAAACAGCAAGAGGTGAGCAGGGCTTTCACAGTTTTAAACTGCGAGAGGAGAGCAGGTTTTTAACAGTTTAAAACAGCGAGAGGAGAGCAGGGTTTTCACAGTTTAAAACAGTGAGAGGCGAGCAGGTTTTTCACAGTTTAAAACAGCGAGAGGAGAGCAGGGTTTTCACAGTTTAAAACAACGAGCGGTGAGCAGGTTTTTCACAGTTTAAAACAGCGAGAGGAGAGCAGGATTTTCACAGTTTAAAACACCGAGAGGTGAGCAGGTTTTTCACAGTTTAAAACAACGAGAGGTGAGCAGGTTTTTCACAGTTTAAAACAGCAAGAGGAGAGCAGGATTTTCACAGTTTAAAACAGCGAGAGGAGAGCAGGTTTTTCACAGTTTAAAACAGCGAGAGGAGAGCAGGATTTTCACAGTTTAAAACAGCGAGAGGAGAGCAGGAATTTCACAGTTTAAAACTGCGAGAGGAGAGCAGGAATTTCACAGGTTAAAACAGCGAGAGGAGAGCTGGTATTTCACAGTTTAAAATAGCGAGTGGACAGCACGATTTTCACAGTTTAAAACAGCCAGAGGAGAGCAGGTTTTTCACAATTTAAAACAATGACAGGTGTGCAGGTTTTTCACAGTTTAAAACAGCGAGAGGAGAGCAGGAATTTCACGGTTTAAAACAGCCAGAGGAGTGCAGGGTTTTCACAGTTTAAAACAGCGAGAGGAGAGCAGGAATTTCACAGTTTAAAACAGCGAGAGGCAGGCAGTGTTTTCACAGTTTAAGACAGCGAGAGGAGAGCAGGGTTTTCACAGTTTAAAACAGCGAGAGGAGACCCAGGACTTTCAGAGTTTTAAACAGCGAGAGAAGAGCCGGATTTTCATAGTTTTAAACAGCGACTGGATAGTCGGCTATTCACTGTTTAAAACAGCGAGAGGACATCACGATTTTGACAGTTTAAAACAGCAAGAGGAGAGCAGGATTTTCACAGTTTAAAACAGCGAGAGAACAACAGGTTTTTCACACTTTAAAACAACGAGTGGTGAGCAGGATTTTCATAGTTTTAAACTGCGAGAGGAGAGCAGGTTTTTCACAGTTTAAAACAATGAGTGGTGAGCAGGTTTTTCACAGTTAAAACAGGGATAGTAGAGCAGTGTTTTCACAGTGTAAAACAGCGAGAGGAGAGCAGGAATTTCACAGTTTAAAACAGCGAGAGGAGAGCAGGGTTTTCACACTTCAAAACAGCGAAAGGAGAGCAGGTTTTTCACAGTATAAAACAACGAGAGGGGAGCAGGCTTCTCAAAGTTTAAAACAACGAGAGATGAGCAGGTTTTTCACAGTTTAAAACGGCGAGAGGAGAGCAAGTTTTTCACAGTTTAAAACAGCGAGAGGAGAGCAGAGTTTTCACAGTTTAAAACAGCAAGAGGTGAGCAGTAATTTCACAGTTTAACACAGCCAGAGGAGAGCAAGTTTTTCACAGTTTGAAACAGCGAGAGGAGAGCAGGGTTTTCACAGTTTAAAACAGTGAGAGGCGAGCAGGTTTTTCACAGTTTAAAACAACGAGAGGTGAGCAGGTTTTTCACAGTTTAAAACAGCGAGAGGAGAGCAGGATTTTCACAGTTTAAAACACCGAGAGGTGAGCAGGTTTTTCACAGTTTAAAACAACGAGAGGTGAGCAGGTTTTTCACAGTTTAAAACAGCAAGAGGAGAGCAGGATTTTCACAGTTTAAAACAGCGAGAGGAGAGCAGGTTTTTCACAGTTTAAAACAGCGAGAGGAGAGCAGGATTTTCACAGTTTAAAACAGCGAGAGGAGAGCAGGATTTTCACAGTTTAAAACACCGAGAGGATTGCAGGAATTTCACAGGTTAAAACAGCGAGAGGAGAGCGGGGTTTTCACAGTTTAAAACAGCGAGAGGAGTGCAGGATTTTCACAGTTTAAAACAGCCAGAGGTGAGCAGTATTTTCACAGTTTAAAACAGCGAGAGGGAAGCAGGATTTTCACAGTTTAAAACAGTGTGAGGTGAGTAGCATTTTCACAGTTTAAAACAGCGAGAGGGAAGCAGGATTTTCACAGTTTTAAACAGTGAGAGTAGAGCTGGGATTTTCACAGTTTAAAACAGCCAGAGGGGAGCAGGATTTACACAGTTTAAAACAGCGAGAGGAGAGCTGGGATTTTCACAGTTTAAAACAGCCAGAGGAGAGCAGATATTTCACAGTTTATAACAGCGAGAGGCGAGCTGGATTTTCACAGTTTAAAACAGCGAGTGGAGAGCAGGAATTTCACTGCTTAAAACAGCGATAGTAGGGCAGGATTTTCACAGTTTAAAACAGCGAAAGGTGAGCTAGATTTTCACAGTTTAAAACAGCGAGAAGGGAGCTAGATTTTCACACTTTAAAGCTGCGAGAGGGGAGCCGGATATTCACAGTTTAAAACAGCGAGAGGTGACCTGGGATTTTCACCGTTTAAAACAGCGAGAGGAGAGCAGGATTTTCACTGTTTAAAACAGCGAGAGTAGAACCTGGATTTTCACAGTTTAAAACAGCGAGAGGAGAGCTGGGATTTTCACAGTTTAAATCAGCAAGAGGAGAGACGGGCTTTTAAAAGTTTCAAACGGCGGGAGGAAAGCAGAATTTTAACAGTTTAAAACAGCGAGAGGAGAGCCAGATTTTCACAATTTAAAACAGTGAGAGGAGAGCTGGGATTTTCACAGTTTAAAACAGCGAGAGGAGAGCTGGATTTTGACAGTATAAAACAGCGAGAGGAGAGCAGGATTTTCACAGTTTAAACCAGCAAGAGGAGAGCAGAATTTTAACAGTTTAAAACAGCAAGAGGAGGGCAGGATTTTCACAGTTTAAAACAGCGAGAGGAGAGCAGGATTTTCACAGTTTAAAACATGCGAGAGGTGACCCAGATTTTGACAGTTTCAAACAGCGAGAGGAGAGCAGGATTTTCACAGTTTAAAACAGCGAGAGGAGAGCAGGAATTTCACAGTTTAAAACAGCGAGAGGAGAGCAGGATTTTCACAGTTTAAAACAGCGAGAGGAGAGCAGGGTTTTCACAGTTTAAAACAGCGAGAGGTGAGCACGAATTTCACAGTTTCAAACAGCGAGAGGAGAGCAGGAATTTCACAGTTTAAAACAGGGAGAGGGGAGCAGGTTTTTCACAGTTTAAAACAGCGAGAGGAGAGCAGGAATTTCACAGTTTAAAACAGTGAGAGGACAGCACGATTTTCACAGTTTAAAACAGCCAGAGGAGAGCAGGATTTTCACAGTTTAAAACAGCGAGAGGAGAGCAGGAATTTCACAGTTTAAAACAGTGAGAGTACAGCACGATTTTCACAGCTTAAAACAGCCAGAGGAGAGCAGGGTTTTCACAGTTTAAAACAGCGAGAGGAGAGCAGGAATTTCACAGGTTAAAACAGCGAGAGGAGAGCAGGAATTTCACAGTTTAAAACAGCGAGAGGAGAGCAGGAATTTCACATGTTAAAACAGCGAGAGGAGAGCTGGTACTTCACAGTTTAAAACAGCGAGAGGTGAGCAGGAATTTCACGGTTTAAAACAGCCAGAGGAGAGCAGGGTTTTCACAGTTTAAAACAGCGAGAGGAGAGCAGGAATTTCACAGTTTAAAACAGCGAGAGGAGAGCAGGAATTTCAGAGGTTAAAACAGCGAGAGGAGAGCTGGTATTTCACAGTTTAAAACAGCGAGAGGACACCACGATTTTCATAGTTTAAAACAGCCAAAAGAGAGCAGGGTTTCCACAGTTTAAAACTGCGAGAGGAGAGCAGGAATTTCACAGTTTAAAACATCGAGAGGAGAGCAGGAATTTCACAGTTTAAAACAGCGATAGGTGAGCACGAATTTCACAGTTTAAAACAGCGAGAGGTGAGCACGAATTTCACAGTTTAAAACAGCGAGAGGAGAGCAGGAATTTCACAGTTTAAAACTGCGAGAGGAGAGCAGGTTTTTCACAGTTTAAAACAGCGAGAGGAGAGCAGGGTTTTCACAGTTTAAAACAGCGAGAGGAGAGCAGGAATTTCACAGTTTAAAACAGCGAGAGGAGAGCAGGAATTTCACAGTTTAAAACAGCGAGAGGAGAGCAGGAATTTCACAGGTTAAAACAGCGAGAGGAGAGCTGGTATTTCACAGTTTAAAATAGCGAGTGGACAGCACGATTTTCACAGTTTAAAACAGCCAGAGGAGAGCAGGTTTTTCACAATTTCAAACAATGACAGGTGTGCAGGTTTTTCACAGTTTAAAACAGCGAGAGGAGAGCAGCTTTTTCACAATTTAAAACAATGACAGGTGTGCAGGTTTTTCACAGTTTAAAACAGCGAGAGGAGAGCAGGAATTTCACGGTTTAAAACAGCGAGAGGAGAGCAGGGTTTTCACAGTTTAAAACAGCGAGAGGAGAGCAGGAATTTCACAGTTTAAAACAGCGAGAGGCAGGCAGTGTTTTCACAGTTTAAGACAGCGAGAGGAGAGCAGGGTTTTCACAGTTTAAAACAGCGAGAGGAGACCCCGGACTTTCAGAGTTTTAAACAGCGAGAGAAGAGCCGGATTTTCATAGTTTTAAACAGCGACTGGATAGTCGGCTATTCACTGTTTAAAACAGCGAGAGGACATCACGATTTTGACAGTTTAAAACAGCAAGAGGAGAGCAGGATTTTCACAGTTTAAAACAGCGAGAGAACAACAGGTTTTTCACACTTTAAAACTACGAGTGGTGAGCAGGATTTTCATAGTTTTAAACTGCGAGAGGAGAGCAGGTTTTTCACAGTTTAAAACAATGAGTGGTGAGCAGGTTTTTCACAGTTTAAAACAGGGATAGTAGAGCAGTGTTTTCACAGTGTAAAGCAGCGAGAGGAGAGCAGAAATTTCACAGTTTAAAACAGCGTGAAGTGTGCAAGATTTTCACAGTTTAAAGCCAGTGAGAGGTGAGCAGGATTTTCACAGTTTAAAACAGGGAGAGGAGAGCAGGATTTTCACATTTTAAAACAGGGAGAGGCAAGCAGGAATTTCACAGTTTAAAACAGCGAGAGTAGAGCTGGGATTTACACCGTTTAAAACAGCGAGAGGTGAGAAGGGATTTTCACAGTTTAAAACAACGAGAGGGGAGCAGGATTTTCACAGTTTAAAACAGCGAGAGGTGAGCAGCCTTTTCAGGGTTTAGAACAGCGAAAGAAGAGGATTTTCACAGTTTAAACCAGCGAGTTGAGAGCTGGGAATTTCACAATTTAAAACACCGAGAGGAGAGCAGGATTTTCACAGTATGAAACAGCGAGAGTAAACCCGTATATTCACAGTTTAAAACAGCGAGAGGAGAGCTGGATTTTCAAAGTTCAAAACAGTGAGAGGTGAGCAACATTTTCACACTTTAATACAGCCAGAGGAGAGCAGTAATTTCACAGTTTAAAACAGCGAGAGTAGAGCAGTATTTTCACAGTTTAAAACTGCGAGAGGACAGGTGCATTTTCACAGGATAAAACATCGAGATGGAAGCAGGATTTTCACATTTTATAACAGCGAGAGGAGAAACCGGGATTTTCATAGTTTAAAACAGCGAGCGGAGAGCCGGATTTTCACAGTTTAAAACAGCGAGAGGATAAGCAGCATTTTCACAGTGTAAAACAACGAGAGGAGAGCTGTGATTTTTACCGTTTCAAACACCGAGAGGAGTGCTGTGATTTTCACAGTTGAAAACAGGGAGATGTTGTCCAGGATTTTCGCATTTTAAAACAGCGAGAGGCAAGCAGGAATTTCACAGGTTAAAACAGCAAGAGGAGAGCACGTTTTTCACAATATAAAACAGCGAGAGGTGTGCAGTATTTTCACAGTTTAAAGCAGTGAGAGGGGAGCCGGGATTTTCACAGTTTAAAACAGCGAGAGGGAAGCAGGATTTTCACAGTTTAAAACAGTGAGAGGTGAGCAGGATTTTCACAGTTTAATACAGCGAGAGGTGAGCTGGGATTTTCACAGTATTGAAGCAGCCAGAAGGGAGCAGGATATTCATTGTTTAAAACAGCGAGAGGAGAGCTGGGATTTTCACACTTTAAAACAATGTGAGGAGAGCAGGATTTTCACAGTGTAAAACAACGAGAGGAGAGCAGGATTTTCACAGTGTAAAACAACGAGAGGAGAGCTGTGATTTTTACCGGTTCAAACACCGAGAGCAGTGCTGCGATTTTCACATTTGAAAACAGGGAGATGATGGCCAGGATTTTCGCATTTTAAAACAGCGAGAGGTGGAGCAGGATTTTCACAGGTTAAATCGGCAAGAGAAGAGCACGATTTTCACAATATGAAACAGCGAGAGGTGTGCAGTATTTTCACAGTTTAAAACCGCGAGAGACATCTGGATTTTCACAGTTTAAAACAGCGAGAGAGAAGCAGGATTTTCGCAGTTTAAAACATTGAGAGGAGAGCCGGGATTTTCACATTTTAAAAGAGCCAGAGGAGAGCCCAATATTCACAGTTTAAAACACCGAGAGGAGAGCTGGGATTTTCACAGTTTAAAACAGCGAGAGGTGAGCTGGGATTTACACAGTTTAAAACAGCCAGAGGAGAGCCGGATTTTCACAGTTTAAAACTGCGAGAGGTGAGCAGGATATTCACAGTTTAAAACAGCGAGAGGAGAGCAGGATTTTCACAGTTTAAAACAGTGAGAGTTGACCCTGAATTTCACAGTTTAAAACAGCGAGAGTTGAGCAGGATTTTTACAGTTTAAAACAGCGAGAGGTGAGTTGGGATTTTCACAGTTTAAAACAGCGAGAGGAGAGCTGGGATTTTCAGTTTAAAACAGCCATAGGAGAGCCGGATTTTCACAGTTTAAAACAGCGAGAGTTGAGCAGGATTTTCACAGTGTAAAACAACGAGAGGAGAGCAGGATTTTCACAGTGTAAAACAACGAGAGGAGAGCTGTGATTTTTACCGTTTCAAACACCGAGAGGAGTGCTGTGATTTTCACAGTTGAAAACAGGGAATGTTGGCCAGGATTTTCGCATTTTAAAACAGCGAGAGGAAAGCAGGTTTTTCACAGTTTAAAACAGCGAGAGGAGCGCAGGATTTTCACTGTTTAAAACAGCGAGGGGAGCGCAGGATTTCCACAGTTTAAAACAGCGAGAAGAGAGCAGGAATTCCACAGTTTAAAACAGCAAGAGCAGAGCTGAGATTTTCACCGTTTAAAACAGCGTGAAGTGAGCAGGATTTTCACTGTTTAAAGCAGTGAGAGGTGAGCAGTATTTTCACAGTTTAAAACAGCGAGAGGAGAGCAGGATTTTCACTGTTTCAAACAGCGAGAGGAAAGCAGGATTTTCACAGTTTAAAACAGCCAGAGGTGAGCTGGGATTTTCACAGTATTGAAGCAGCCAGAGGGGAGCAGGTATTTTCACAGTTTAATTCAACGAGAGGAGAGAAGGATATTCACGGATTAAAACAGCGAGTGGAGAGCAGGAATTTCACAGTTTAAAACAGCGAGAGTAGAGCTGGGATTTTCGCAGTTTAAAACAATGCAAGGTGAGCACGATTTTGACCGTTTAAAACAGCGAGAGGAGAGCAGCATTTTCACAGTGTAAAACAACGAGAGGAGAGCTGTGATTTTTACCGTTTGAAACACCGAGAGGAGTGCTGTGATTTTTACCGTTTGAAACAGCAAGAGGAGTGCTGCGATTTTCACAGTTGAAAACAGGGAGATGATGGCCAGGATTTTCGCATTTTAAAACAGTGAGAGGACAGCAGAATTTTCATAGGTTAAAACAGTGAGAGAAGATCAAGATTTTCACGATATAAAACTGCGAGAGGTGTGCAGTATTTTCACTGTTTAAAACCGCGAGAGACATCTGGATTTTCACAGTTTAAAACAGCGAGAGGGAAGCAGGAATTTCGCAGTTTAAAACAGTGAGAGGAGAGCCGGGATTTTCACATTTTAAATGAGCCAGAGGAGAGCAGGATTTTCACAATTTAAAACAGCGAGCGGAGAGCAGGATTTTCACAGTTTTAATCAGCGAGAGGGGAGCCGGGAATTTCAGAGTTTTGAAACAGCCAGAGGAGCGCTGGATTTTTACTGTTTAAAACAGCGAGAGGAGAGCAGGTATTTCACAGTTTAAAACAGCGAGAGTAGAGCTGGGATTTTCACCGTTTAAAACAGCGTGAAGTGAGCAGGATTTTCATAGTTTAAAGCAGTGAGAGGTGAGCAGGATTTTCTCAGTTTAAAACAGCGAGAGGTAAGAAGGGATTTTCACAGTTTTAATCAGCGAGCGGGGAGCCAGGATTTTCACAGTTTTGAAACAGCCAGACGAGCGCTGGAATTTTACTGTTTAAAACAGCGAGGGGAGAGCAGGAATTTCACAGTTTAAAGCAGTGAGAGGTGAGCTGGGATTTTCACAGTATTGAAGCAGCCAGAGGGGAGCAGGATTTTCACAGTTTAAAACAGCGAGAGGAGAGCAGGAATTTCACAGTTTAAAACAGCGAGAGTAGAGCTGGGATTTTCACCATTTAAAACATCATGAAGTGAGCAGGATTTTCAGAGCTTAAAGCAGTGAGAGGAGAGCAGTATTTTCTCAGTTTAAAACAGCGAGAGGAGAGCAGGATTTTCACAGTTTAAAACAGCGAGAGGAGAGCAGGATTTTCACAGTTTAAAACAACGAGAGGGGAGCAGGATTTTCACAGTTTAAAACAGCGAGAGGTGAGCAGCCTTTTCAGGGTTTAGAACAGCGAAAGAAGAGGATTTTCACAGTTTAAACCAGCGAGTTGAGAGCTGGGAATTTCACAATTGAAAACACCGAGAGGAGAGCAGGATTTTCACAGTATGAAACAGCGAGAGTAAACCCGTATATTCACAGTTTAAAACAGCGAGAGGAGAGCTGGATTTTCAAAGTTCAAAACAGTGAGAGGTGAGCAACATTTTCACACTTTAATACAGCCAGAGGAGAGCAGGATGTTCACATTTTAAAACAGCGAGAGGAGAGCAGTATTTTCACAGTTTAAAACTGCGAGAGGAGAGCAGTATTTTCACAGTTTAAAACTGCGAGAGGACAGGTGCATTTTCACAGGATAAACCATCGAGATGGAAGCAGGATTTTCACATTTTATAACAGCTAGAGGAAAAACCGGGATTTTCATAGTTTCAAACAGCGAGCGGAGAGCCGGATTTTCACAGTTTAAAACAGCGAGAGGATAAGCAGCATTTTCACAGTGTAAAACAACGAGAGGAGAGCTGTGATTTTTACCGTTTCAAACACCGAGAGGAGTGCTGTGATTTTCACAGTTGAAAACAGGGAGATGTTGTCCAGGATTTTCGCATTTTAAAACAGCGAGAGGCAAGCAGGAATTTCACAGGTTAAAACAGCAAGAGGAGAGCACGTTTTTCACAATATAAAACAGCGAGAGGTGTGCAGTATTTTCACAGTTTAAAGCAGTGCGAGGAGAGCCGGGATTTTCACAGGTTAAAACAGCAAGAGGGAAGCAGGATTTTCACAGTTTAAAACAGTGAGAGGTGAGCAGGATTTTCACAGTTTAATACAACGAGAGGTGAGCTGGGATTTTCACAGTATTGAAGCAGCCAGAAGGGAGCAGGATATTCATTGTTTAAAACAGCGAGAAGAGAGCTGGGATTTTCACACTTTAAAACAATGCGAGGTGAGCAGGATTTTCACAGTGTAAAACAACGAGAGGAGAGCAGGATTTTCACAGTGTAAAACAACGAGAGGAGAGCTGTGATTTTTACCGTTTCAAACACCGAGAGGAGTGCTGTGATTTTCACAGTTGAAAACAGGGAATGTTGGCCAGGATTTTCGCATTTTAAAACAGCGAGAGGAGAGCAGGATTTTCACATTTTAAAACAGTGAGAGTTGACCCTGAATTTCACAGTTTAAAACAGCGAGAGTTGAGCAGGATTTTTACAGTTTAAAACAGCGAGAGGTGAGTTGGGATTTTCACAGTTTAAAACAGCGAGAGGAGAGCTGGGATTTTCAGTTTAAAACAGCCATAGGAGAGCCGGATTTTCACAGTTTAAAACAGCGAGAGTTGAGCAGGATTTTCACAGTTTAAAACAGCGGGAGGAGAGCAGGATTTTCTCAGTTTAAAACTGCGAGCGGAGTGCAGGATTTTCACAGTTTAAAACAGCGAGAGGAGCGCAGGATTTTCACTGTTTAAAACAGCGAGGGGAGCGCAGGATTTCCACAGTTTAAAACAGCGAGAAGAGAGCAGGAATTCCACAGTTTAAAACAGCGAGAGTAGAGCTGTGATTTTCACCGTTTAAAACAGCGTGAAGTGAGCAGGATTTTCACTGTTTAAAGCAGTGAGAGGTGAGCAGTATTTTCACAGTTTAAAACAGCGAGAGGAGAGCAGGATTTTCACTGTTTCAAACAGCGAGAGGAAAGCAGGATTTTCACAGTTTAAAACAGCGAGAGGAGAGCAGTATTTCCACAGTTTAAAACTGCGAGAGGACAGGTGCATTTTCACAGGATAAAACATCGAGATGGAAGCAAGATTTTCACATTTTATAACAGCGAGAGGAAAAACCGGGATTTTCATAGTTTAAAACAGCGAGCGGAGAGCCGGATTTTCACAGTTTAAAACAGCGAGAGGATGAGCAGCATTTTCACAGTGTAAAACAACGAGAGGAGAGCTGTGATTTTTACCGTTTCAAACACCGAGAGGAGTGCTGTGATTTTCACAGTTGAAAACAGGGAGATGTTGTCCAGGATTTTCGCATTTTAAAACAGCGAGAGGCAAGCAGGAATTTCACAGGTTAAAACAGCAAGAGGAGAGCACGTTTTTCACAATATAAAACAGCGAGAGGTGTGCAGTATTTTCACAGTTTAAAGCAGTGAGAAGGGAGCCGGGATTTTCACAGTTTAAAACAGCGAGAGGGAAGCAGGATTTTCACAGTTTAAAACAGTGAGAGGTGAGCAGGATTTTCACAGTTTAATACAGCGAGAGGTGAGCTGGGATTTTCACAGTATTGAAGCAGCCAGAAGGGAGCAGGATATTCATTGTTTAAAACAGCGAGAGGAGAGCTGGGATTTTCACACTTTAAAACAATGCGAGGAGAGCAGGATTTTCACAGTGTAAAACAACGAGAGGAGAGCAGGATTTTCACAGTGTAAAACAACGAGAGGAGAGCTGTGATTTTTACCGTTTCAAACACCGAGAGGAGTGCTGTGATTTTCACAGTTGAAAACAGGGAATGTTGGCCAGGATTTTCGCATTTTAAAACAGCGAAAGGTGAGCAGGATTTTCACAGTTTAAAACAGTGAGAGTTGACCCTGAATTTCACAGTTTAAAACAGCGAGAGTTGAGCAGGATTTTTACAGTTTAAAACAGCGAGAGGTGAGTTGGGATTTTCACAGTTTAAAACAGCGAGAGGAGAGCTGGGATTTTCAGTTTAAAACAGCCATAGGAGAGCCGGATTTTCACAGTTTAAAACAGCGAGAGTTGAGCAGGATTTTCACAGTTTAAAACAGCGAGAGGAGAGCAGGATTTTCACAGTTTAAAACAGCGAGCGGAGTGCAGGATTTTCACAGTTTAAAACAGCGAGAGGAGCGCAGGATTTTCACTGTTTAAAACAGCGAGGGGAGCGCAGGATTTCCACAGTTTAAAACAGCGAGAAGAGAGCAGGAATTCCACAGTTTAAAACAGCGAGAGCAGAGCTGTGATTTTCACCGTTTAAAACAGCGTGAAGTGAGCAGGATTTTCACTGTTTAAAGCAGTGAGAGGTGAGCAGTATTTTCACAGTTTAAAACAGCGAGAGGAGAGCAGGATTTTCACTGTTTCAAACAGCGAGAGGAAAGCAGGATTTTCACAGTTTAAAACAGCCAGAGGTGAGCTGGGATTTTCACAGTATTGAAGCAGCCAGAGGGGAGCAGGTATTTTCACAGTTTAATTCAACGAGAGGAGAGAAGGATATTCACGGATTAAAACAGCGAGTGGAGAGCAGGAATTTCACAGTTTAAAACAGCGAGAGTAGAGCTGGGATTTTCGCAGTTTAAAACAATGCAAGGTGAGCACTATTTTGACCGTTTAAAACAGCGAGAGGAGAGCAGCATTTTCACAGTGTAAAACAACGAGAGGAGAGCTGTGATTTTTATCGTTTGAAACACCGAGAGGAGTGCTGTGATTTTTACCGTTTGAAACACTGAGAGGAGTGCTGTGATTTTCACAGTTGAAAACAGGGAGATGATGGCCAGGATTTTCGCATTTTAAAACAGCGAGAGGACAGCAGAATTTTCATAGGTTAAAACAGTGAGAGAAGATCAAGATTTTCACGATATAAAACTGCGAGAGGTGTGCAGTATTTTCACTGTTTAAAACCGCGAGAGACATCTGGATTTTCACATTTTGAAACAGCGAGAGGGAAGCAGGTTTTTCGCAGTTTAAAACAGTGAGAGGAGAGCCGGGATTTTCACATTTTAAATGAGCCAGAAGAGAGCAGGATTTTCACAATTTAAAACAGCGAGCGGAGAGCAGGATTTTCATAGTTTAAAACACCGAGAGGAGAGCAGGATTTTCACAGTTTTAATCAGCGAGAGGTAAGAAGGGATTTTCACAGTTTAAAACAGTGAGAGGGGAGCAGGATTTTCACAGTTAAAAACAGCGAGAGGAGAGCAGGATTTTCACAGTTTAAAACACCGAGAGGAGAGCAGGATTTTCACAGTTTTAATCAGCGAGAGGGGAGCCGGGATTTTCACAGTTTTGAAACAGCCAGACGAGCGCTGGAATTTTACTGTTTAAAACAGCGAGGGGAGAGCAGGAATTTCACAGTTTAAAACAGCGAGAGGTGAGCAGGAATTTCACAGTTTAAAACAGCGTGAAGTGTGCAAGATTTTCACAGTTTAAAGCAGTGAGAGGTGAGCAGGATTTTCACAGTTTAAAACAGGGAGAGGAGAGCAGGAATTTCACAGTTTAAAACAGCGAGAGTAGAGCAGGATTTTCATAGTTTAAAACAGCGAGAGGAGAGCTGGGATTTTCACCATTTAAAACAGCATGAAGTGAGCAGGATTTTCAGAGTTTAAAGCAGTGAGAGGAGAGCAGGATTTTCACAGTTTAAAACAGCGAGAGGTGAGAAGGGATTTTCACAGTTTAAAACTGCGAGAGGAGAGCAGGATTTTCACAGTTTAAAACAACGAGAGGTGAGCTGGGATTTTCACAGTATTGAAGCAGCCAGAGGGGAGCAGGTATTTTCACAGTTTAATTCAACGAGAGGAGAGAAGGATATTCACGGATTAAAACAGCGAGTGGAGAGCAGGAATTTCACAGTTTAAAACAGCGAGAGTAGAGCTGGGATTTTCGCAGTTTAAAACAATGCAAGGTGAGCACGATTTTGACCGTTTAAAACAGCGAGAGGAGAGCAGCATTTTCACAGTGTAAAACAACGAGAGGAGAGCTGTGATTTTTATCGTTTGAAACACCGAGAGGAGTGCTGTGATTTTTACCGTTTGAAACACCGAGAGGAGTGCTGTGATTTTCACAGTTGAAAACAGGGAGATGATGGCCAGGATTTTCGCATTTTAAAACAGCGAGAGGACAGCAGAATTTTCATAGGTTAAAACAGTGAGAGAAGATCAAGATTTTCACGATATAAAACTGCGAGAGGTGTGCAGTATTTTCACTGTTTAAAACCGCGAGAGACATCTGGATTTTCACATTTTGAAACAGCGAGAGGGAAGCAGGTTTTTCGCAGTTTAAAACAGTGAGAGGAGAGCCGGGATTTTCACATTTTAAATGAGCCAGAGGAGAGCAGGATTTTCACAATTTAAAACAGCGAGCGGAGAGCAGGATTTTCATAGTTTAAAACACCGAGAGGAGAGCAGGATTTTCACAGTTTTAATCAGCGAGAGGTAAGAAGGGATTTTCACAGTTTAAAACAGTGAGAGGGGAGCAGGATTTTCACAGTTAAAAACAGCGAGAGGAGAGCAGGATTTTCACAGTTTAAAACACCGAGAGGAGAGCAGGATTTTCACAGTTTTAATCAGCGAGAGGGGAGCTGGGATTTTCACAGTTTTGAAACAGCCAGACGAGCGCTGGAATTTTACTGTTTAAAACAGCGAGGGGAGAGCAGGAATTTCACAGTTTAAAACAGCGAGAGGTGAGCAGGAATTTCACAGTTTAAAACAGCGTGAAGTGTGCAAGATTTTCACAGTTTAAAGCAGTGAGAGGTGAGCAGGATTTTCACAGTTTAAAACAGGGAGAGGAGAGCAGGAATTTCACAGTTTAAAACAGCGAGAGTAGAGCAGGATTTTCATAGTTTAAAACAGCGAGAGGAGAGCTGGGATTTTCACCATTTAAAACAGCATGAAGTGAGCAGGATTTTCAGAGTTTAAAGCAGTGAGAGGAGAGCAGGATTTTCACAGTTTAAAACAGCGAGAGGTGAGAAGGGATTTTCACAGTTTAAAACTGCGAGAGGAGAGCAGGATTTTCACAGTTTAAAACAACGAGAGGGGAGCAGGATTTTCACAGTTTAAAACAGCAAGAGGTGAGCAGCCTTTTCAGGGTTTAGAACAGCGAAAGAAGAGGATTTTCACAGTTTAAACCAGCGAGTTGAGAGCTGGGAATTTCACAATTGAAAACACCGAGAGGAGAGCAGGATTTTCACAGTATGAAACAGCGAGAGTAAACCCGTATATTCACAGTTTAAAACAGCGAGAGGAGAGCTGGATTTTCAAAGTTCAAAACAGTGAGAGGTGAGCAACATTTTCACACTTTAATACAGCCAGAGGAGAGCAGGATTTTCACATTTTAAAACAGCGAGAGGAGAGCAGTATTTTCACAGTTTAAAACTGCGAGAGGACAGGTGCATTTTCACAGGATAAAACATCGAGATGGAAGCAGGATTTTCACATTTTATAACAGCGAGAGGAAAAACCGGGATTTTCATAGTTTAAAACAGCGAGCGGAGAGCCGGATTTTCACAGTTTAAAACAGCGAGAGGATGAGCAGCATTTTCACAGTGTAAAACAACGAGAGGAGAGCTGTGATTTTTACCGTTTCAAACATGGAGAGGAGTGCTGTGATTTTCACAGTTGAAAACAGGGAGATGTTGTCCAGGATTTTTGCATTTTAAAACAGCGAGAGGAAAGCAGGATTTTCACTGTTTCAAACAGCGAGAGGAAAGCAGGATTTTCACAGTTTAAAACAGCCAGAGGTGAGCTGGGATTTTCACAGTATTGAAGCAGCCAGAGGGGTGCAGGTATTTTCACAGTTTAATTCAACGAGAGGAGAGAAGGATATTCACGGATTAAAACAGCGAGTGGAGAGCAGGAATTTCACAGTTTAAAACAGCGAGAGTAGAGCTGGGATTTTCGCAGTTTAAAACAATGCGAGGTGAGCACGATTTTCACCGTTTAAAACAGCGAGAGGAGAGCAGGATTTTCACAGTGTAAAACAACGAGAGGAGAGCTGTGATTTTTACCGTTTGAAACACCGAGAGGAGTGCTGTGATTTTCACAGTTGAAAACAGGGAATGTTGGCCAGGATTTTCGCATTTTAAAACAGCGAGAGGAGAGCAGGATTTTCACATTTTAAAACAGTGAGAGTTGACCCTGAATTTCACAGTTTAAAACAGCGAGAGTTGAGCAGGATTTTTACAGTTTAAAACAGCGAGAGGTGAGTTGGGATTTTCACAGTTTAAAACAGCGAGAGGAGACCTGGGATTTTCAGTTTAAAACAGCCATAGGAGAGCCGGATTTTCACAGTTTAAAACAGCGAGAGTTGAGCAGGATTTTCACAGTTTAAAACAGCGGGAGGAGAGCAGGATTTTCTCAGTTGAAAACTGCGAGCGGAGTGCAGGATTTTCACAGTTTAAAACAGCGAGAGGAGCGCAGGATTTTCACTGTTTAAAACAGCGAGGGGAGCGCAGGATTTCCACAGTTTAAAACAGCGAGAAGAGAGCAGGAATTCCACAGTTTAAAACAGCGAGAGTAGAGCTGTGATTTTCACCGTTTAAAACAGCGTGAAGTGAGCAGGATTTTCACTGTTTAAAGCAGTGAGAGGTGAGCAGTATTTTCACAGTTTAAAACAGCGAGAGGAGAGCAGGATTTTCACTGTTTCAAACAGCGAGAGGAAAGCAGGATTTTCACAGTTTAAAACAGCGAGAGGAGAGCAGTATTTCCACAGTTTAAAACTGCGAGAGGACAGGTGCATTTTCACAGGATAAAACATCGAGATGGAAGCAAGATTTTCACATTTTATAACAGCGAGAGGAAAAACCGGGATTTTCATAGTTTAAAACAGCGAGCGGAGAGCCGGATTTTCACAGTTTAAAACAGCGAGAGGATGAGCAGCATTTTCACAGTGTAAAACAACGAGAGGAGAGCTGTGATTTTTACCGTTTCAAACACCGAGAGGAGTGCTGTGATTTTCACAGTTGAAAACAGGGAGATGTTGTCCAGGATTTTCGCATTTTAAAACAGCGAGAGGCAAGCAGGAATTTCACACGTTAAAACAGCAAGAGGAGAGCACGTTTTTCACAATATAAAACAGCGAGAGATGTGCAGTATTTTCACAGTTTAAAGCAGTGAGAAGGGAGCCGGGATTTTCACAGTTTAAAACAGCGAGAGGGAAGCAGGATTTTCACAGTTTAAAACAGCGGGAGGAGAGCAGGATTTTCTCAGTTTAAAACTGCGAGCGGAGTGCAGGATTTTCACAGTTTAAAACAGCGAGAGGAGCGCAGGATTTTCACTGTTTAAAACAGCGAGGGGAGCGCAGGATTTCCACAGTTTAAAACAGCGAGAAGAGAGCAGGAATTCCACAGTTTAAAACAGCGAGAGTAGAGCTGTGATTTTCACCGTTTAAAACAGCGTGAAGTGAGCAGGATTTTCACTGTTTAAAGCAGTGAGAGGTGAGCAGTATTTTCACAGTTTAAAACAGCGAGAGGAGAGCAGGATTTTCACTGTTTCAAACAGCGAGAGGAAAGCAGGATTTTCACAGTTTAAAACAGCGAGAGGAGAGCAGTATTTCCACAGTTTAAAACTGCGAGAGGACAGGTGCATTTTCACAGGATAAAACATCGAGATGGAAGCAAGATTTTCACATTTTATAACAGCGAGAGGAAAAACCGGGATTTTCATAGTTTAAAACAGCGAGCGGAGAGCCGGATTTTCACAGTTTAAAACAGCGAGAGGATGAGCAGCATTTTCACAGTGTAAAACAACGAGAGGAGAGCTGTGATTTTTACCGTTTCAAACACCGAGAGGAGTGCTGTGATTTTCACAGTTGAAAACAGGGAGATGTTGTCCAGGATTTTCGCATTTTAAAACAGCGAGAGGCAAGCAGGAATTTCACAGGTTAAAACAGCAAGAGGAGAGCACGTTTTTCACAATATAAAACAGCGAGAGGTGTGCAGTGTTTTCACAGTTTAAAGCAGTGAGAAGGGAGCCGGGATTTTCACAGTTTAAAACAGCGAGAGGGAAGCAGGATTTTCACAGTTTAAAACAGTGAGAGGTGAGCAGGATTTTCACAGTTTAATACAGCGAGAGGTGAGCTGGGATTTTCACAGTATTGAAGCAGCCAGAAGGGAGCAGGATATTCATTGTTTAAAACAGCGAGAGGAGAGCTGGGATTTTCACACTTTAAAACAATGCGAGGAGAGCAGGATTTTCACAGTGTAAAACAACGAGAGGAGAGCAGGATTTTCACAGTGTAAAACAACGAGAGGAGAGCTGTGATTTTTACCGTTTCAAACACCGAGAGGAGTGCTGCGATTTTCACAGTTGAAAACAGGGAGATGATGGCCAGGATTTTCGCATTTTAAAACAGCGAGAGGTGGAGCAGGATTTTCACAGGTTAAATCGGCAAGAGAAGAGCACGATTTTCACAATATGAAACAGCGAGAGGTGTGCAGTATTTTCACAGTTTAAAACCGCGAGAGACATCTGGATTTTCACAGTTTAAAACAGCGAGAGGGAAGCAGGATTTTCGCAGTTTAAAACATTGAGAGGAGAGCCGGGATTTTCACATGTTAAAAGAGCCAGAGGAGAGCCCAATATTCACAGTTTAAAACACCGAAAGGAGAGCTGGGATTTTCACAGTTTAAAACAGCGAGAGGTGAGCTGGGATTTACACAGTTTAAAACAGCCAGAGGAGAGCCGGATTTTCACAGTTTAAAATTGCGAGAGGTGAGCAGGATATTCACAGTTTAAAACAGCGAGAGGAGAGCAGGATATTCACAGTTTAAAACAGCGTGAAGTGAGCAGGATTTTCAATGTTTAAAACAGCGAGAGGTGAGCTGGGATTTACACAGTTTAAAACAGCCAGAGGAGAGCCGGATTTTCACAGTTTAAAACTGCGAGAGCTGAGCAGGATATTGACAGTTTCAAACAGCGAGAGGAGAGCAGGATTTTCACAGTTTTAAACAGCGAGACGAGAACCAGATATTCACAGTTTAGAACAGCGAGAGGTGAGCTGGGATTTTCACAGTTTAAAACAGCCAGAGGAGAGCCAGGATTTTAAGAGTTTGAAACAGCGGATGGAAAGCAGAATTTTTACAGTTTAAAACAGCGTGAAAGAGCAGGTTTTTCACAGTTTAAAACATCGAGAGGAGAGCAGGATTTTCACAGTTTTAATCAGCGAGAGGGGAGCCGGGATTTTCACAGTTTTGAAACAGCCAGAGGAGCGCAGGATTTTCACTGTTTAAAACAGCGAGAGGAGAGCAGGAATTTCACAGTTTAAAACAGCGAGAGGAGAGCAGGATTTTCACACTTTAAAACTGTGAGAAGTGAGCAGGATTTTCACAGTTTAAAACAGCGAGAGGAGAGCACGTTTTTCACAATATAAAACAGCGAGAGATGTGCAGTATTTTCACAGTTTAAAGCAGTGAGAAGGGAGCCGGGATTTTCACAGTTTAAAACAGCGAGAGGGAAGCAGGATTTTCACAGTTAAAACAGCGGGAGGAGAGCAGGATTTTCTCAGTTTAAAACTGCGAGCGGAGTGCAGGATTTTCACAGTTTAAAACAGCGAGAGGAGCGCAGGATTTTCACTGTTTAAAACAGCGAGGGGAGCGCAGGATTTCCACAGTTTAAAACAGCGAGAAGAGAGCAGGAATTCCACAGTTTAAAACAGCGAGAGTAGAGCTGTGATTTTCACCGTTTAAAACAGCGTGAAGTGAGCAGGATTTTCACTGTTTAAAGCAGTGAGAGGTGAGCAGTATTTTCACAGTTTAAAACAGCGAGAGGAGAGCAGGATTTTCACTGTTTCAAACAGCGAGAGGAAAGCAGGATTTTCACAGTTTAAAACAGCGAGAGGAGAGCAGTATTTCCACAGTTTAAAACTGCGAGAGGACAGGTGCATTTTCACAGGATAAAACATCGAGATGGAAGCAAGATTTTCACATTTTATAACAGCGAGAGGAAAAACCGGGATTTTCATAGTTTAAAACAGCGAGCGGAGAGCCGGATTTTCACAGTTTAAAACAGCGAGAGGATGAGCAGCATTTTCACAGTGTAAAACAACGAGAGGAGAGCTGTGATTTTTACCGTTTCAAACACCGAGAGGAGTGCTGTGATTTTCACAGTTGAAAACAGGGAGATGTTGTCCAGGATTTTCGCATTTTAAAACAGCGAGAGGCAAGCAGGAATTTCACAGGTTAAAACAGCAAGAGGAGAGCACGTTTTTCACAATATAAAACAGCGAGAGGTGTGCAGTGTTTTCACAGTTTAAAGCAGTGAGAAGGGAGCCGGGATTTTCACAGTTTAAAACAGCGAGAGGGAAGCAGGATTTTCACAGTTTAAAACAGTGAGAGGTGAGCAGGATTTTCACAGTTTAATACAGCGAGAGGTGAGCTGGGATTTTCACAGTATTGAAGCAGCCAGAAGGGAGCAGGATATTCATTGTTTAAAACAGCGAGAGGAGAGCTGGGATTTTCACACTTTAAAACAATGCGAGGAGAGCAGGATTTTCACAGTGTAAAACAACGAGAGGAGAGCAGGATTTTCACAGTGTAAAACAACGAGAGGAGAGCTGTGATTTTTACCGTTTCAAACACCGAGAGGAGTGCTGCGATTTTCACAGTTGAAAACAGGGAGATGATGGCCAGGATTTTCGCATTTTAAAACAGCGAGAGGTGGAGCAGGATTTTCACAGGTTAAATCGGCAAGAGAAGAGCACGATTTTCACAATATGAAACAGCGAGAGGTGTGCAGTATTTTCACAGTTTAAAACCGCGAGAGACATCTGGATTTTCACAGTTTAAAACAGCGAGAGGGAAGCAGGATTTTCGCAGTTTAAAACATTGAGAGGAGAGCCGGGATTTTCACATGTTAAAAGAGCCAGAGGAGAGCCCAATATTCACAGTTTAAAACACCGAAAGGAGAGCTGGGATTTTCACAGTTTAAAACAGCGAGAGGTGAGCTGGGATTTACACAGTTTAAAACAGCCAGAGGAGAGCCGGATTTTCACAGTTTAAAATTGCGAGAGGTGAGCAGGATATTCACAGTTTAAAACAGCGAGAGGAGAGCAGGATATTCACAGTTTAAAACAGCGTGAAGTGAGCAGGATTTTCAATGTTTAAAACAGCGAGAGGTGAGCTGGGATTTACACAGTTTAAAACAGCCAGAGGAGAGCCGGATTTTCACAGTTTAAAACTGCGAGAGCTGAGCAGGATATTGACAGTTTCAAACAGCGAGAGGAGAGCAGGATTTTCACAGTTTTAAACAGCGAGACGAGAACCAGATATTCACAGTTTAGAACAGCGAGAGGTGAGCTGGGATTTTCACAGTTTAAAACAGCCAGAGGAGAGCCAGGATTTTAAGAGTTTGAAACAGCGGATGGAAAGCAGAATTTTTACAGTTTAAAACAGCGTGAAAGAGCAGGTTTTTCACAGTTTAAAACATCGAGAGGAGAGCAGGATTTTCACAGTTTTAATCAGCGAGAGGGGAGCCGGGATTTTCACAGTTTTGAAACAGCCAGAGGAGCGCAGGATTTTCACTGTTTAAAACAGCGAGAGGAGAGCAGGAATTTCACAGTTTAAAACAGCGAGAGGAGAGCAGGATTTTCACACTTTAAAACTGTGAGAAGTGAGCAGGATTTTCACAGTTTAAAACAGCGAGAGGAGAGCAGGATTTTCACAGTTGAAAACAGGGAGAGGAGAGCTGGGATTTCACAGTTTAAAACAGCGAGAGGTGAGCAGGAATTTCACAGTTTAAAACAGCGAGAGGTGAGCTCGCATTTTCACAGCATTAAAGCAGCCAGAGGGGAGCAGGATTTTCACTGTTTAAAACAGCGAGCAGAGAGCCGGATTTTCACACTTTAAAACAATGCGAGGTGAGCACGATTTTCACAGTGTAAAACAACGAGACGAGAGCTGTGATTTTTACCGTTTCAAACACCGAGAGGAGTGCTGTGATTTTCACAGTTGAAAACAGGGAATGTTGGCCAGGATTTTCGCATTTTAAAACAGCGAGAGGCAAGCAGGATTTTCACAGGTTAAAACAGCGAGAGGAGAGCTGGGATTTTCACTTTTTAAAACAGCCAGAGGAGAGCAGGATTTTCACAGTTTAAAACAGCCAGAGGAGAGCCGGATTTTCACAGTTTAAAACTGCGAGAGGTGAGCAGGATATTCACAGTTTAAAACAGCGAGAGGAGAGCAGGATATTCACAGTTTAAAACAGCGTGAAGTGAGCAGGATTTTCAATGTTTAAAACAGCGAGAGGTGAGCTGGGATTTACACAGTTTAAAACAGCCAGAGGAGAGCCGGATTTTCACAGTTTAAAACTGCGAGAGCTGAGCAGGATATTGACAGTTTCAAACAGCGAGAGGACAGCAGGATTTTCACAGTTTTAAACAGCGAGACGAGAACCAGATATTCACAGTTTAGAACAGCGAGAGGTGAGCTGGGATTTTCACAGTTTAAAACAGCCAGAGGAGAGCCAGGATTTTAAGAGTTTGAAACAGCGGATGGAAAGCAGAATTTTTACAGTTTAAAACAGCGTGAAAGAGCAGGTTTTTCACAGTTTAAAACATCGAGAGGAGAGCAGGATTTTCACAGTTTTAATCAGCGAGAGGGGAGCCGGGATTTTCACAGTTTTGAAACAGCCAGAGGAGCGCAGGATTTTCACTGTTTAAAACAGCGAGAGGAGAGCAGGAATTTCACAGTTTAAAACAGCGAGAGGAGAGCAGGATTTTCACACTTTAAAACTGTGAGAAGTGAGCAGGATTTTCACAGTTTAAAACAGCGAGAGGAGAGCAGGATTTTCACAGTTGAAAACAGGGAGAGGAGAGCTGGGATTTCACAGTTTAAAACAGCGAGAGGTGAGCAGGAATTTCACAGTTTAAAACAGCGAGAGGTGAGCTGGCATTTTCACAGCATTAAAGCAGCCAGAGGGGAGCAGGATTTTCACTGTTTAAAACAGCGAGCAGAGAGCCGGATTTTCACACTTTAAAACAATGCGAGGTGAGCACGATTTTCACAGTGTAAAACAACGAGACGAGAGCTGTGATTTTTACCGTTTCAAACACCGAGAGGAGTGCTGTGATTTTCACAGTTGAAAACAGGGAATGTTGGCCAGGATTTTCGCATTTTAAAACAGCGAGAGGCAAGCAGGATTTTCACAGGTTAAAACAGCGAGAGGAGAGCTGGGATTTTCACTTTTTAAAACAGCCAGAGGAGAGCAGGATTTTCACAGTTTAAAACAGCGAGAGGAGAGCAGGATTTTCACAGTGTAAAACAACGAGAGGAGAGCTGTGATTTTTACCGTTTCAAACACCAAGAGGAGTGTTGCGATTTTCACAGTTGAAAACAGGGAGATGTTGGCCAGGATTTTCGCATTTTAAAACAGTGAGAGGCAAGCAGGATTTTCACAGGTTAAATCTGCGAGAGAAGAGCACGATTTTCACAATATAAAACAGCGAGAGGCGTGCAATATTTTCACTGTTTAAAACCGCGAGAGACATCTGGATTTTCACAGTTTGAAACAGCGAGAGGGAAGCAGGATTTTCACTGTTTAAAACAGTGAGAGGAGAGCCGGGATTTTCACATTTTAAAAGAGCCAGAGGAGAGCAGGATTTTCACAGTTTAAAACTGTGAGAGTTGTCCCTGAATTTCACAGTTTAAAACAGCGTGAGGAGAGCCAGAATTCCACAGTTTAAAACAGCGTGAAGTGAGCAGGATTTTCACTGTTTACACCAGTGAGAGGTGAGCAGGAATTTCACAGTTTAAAACAGTGAGAGGTGAGCGCGATTTTCACAGTGTAAAACAACGAGAGGAGAGCTGTGATTTTTACCGTTTGAAACAGTGAGAGGAGTGCTGCGATTTTCACAGTTGAAAACAGGGAGATGTTGGCCAGGATTTTCGCAATTTAAAACAGCGAGAGGCAAGCAGGAATTTCACAGTTTAAAACAGCGAGAGGAGAGCAGGATTTTCACAGGTTAAAACAGCGAGAGGAGAGCACGATTTTCACAATATAAAACAGCGAGAGGAGTGCAGTATTTTCACAGTTTAAAACCGCGAGAGACATCTGGATTTTCACAGTTTAAAACAGCGAGAGGGAAGCAGGATTTTCGCAGTTTAAAACAGTGAGAGGAGAGCCGGGATTTTCACATTTTAAAAGAGCCAGAGGAGAGCAGGATTTTCACAGTTTAAAACAGCGAGAGGAGAGACCGATATTCACAGTTTAAAACAGCGAGATGTGAGCAGGATTTTCACAGCTTAAAACAGCGAGAGGAGAGCCCGATATTCACAGTTTAAAACAGCCAGAGGTGAGCTGGGATTTTCACAGTATTGAAGCAGCCAGAGGGGAGCAGGTATTTTCACAGTTTAATTCAACGAGAGGAGAGAAGGATATTCACGGATTAAAACAGCGTGTGGAGAGCAGGAATTTCACAGGTTAAAACAGCGAGAGAAGAGCACGATTTTCACAATATAAAACAGCAAGAGGTGTGCAGTATTTTCACAGTTTAAAACCGCGAGAGACATCTGGATTTTCACAGTTTAAAACAGCGAGAGGGAAGCAGGATTTTCGCAGTTTAAAACAGTGAGAGGAGAGCCGGGATTTTCACAGTTTTAAACAGCGAGAGGGAAGCAAGAATTTCACAGTTTAAAACAGCGAGAGGAGAGCCGGGATTTTTACCATTTCAAACAGCGAGAGGAGTGCTGTGATTTTCACAGTTGAAAACAGGGAGATGTTGGCCAGGATTTTCACAGTTTAAAACAGCGAGAGGACAGCGGAATTTTCACAGGTTAAATCTGCGAGAGAAGAGCAGGATTTTCACAATATAAAACAGCGAGAGGTGTGCAGTATTTTCACAGTTTAAAACCGCGAGAGACATCTTGATTTTCGCAGTTTAAAACAGCGAGAGGGAAGCAGGATTTTCGCAGTTTAAAACAGCGAGAGGCAAGCAGGAATTTCACAGGTTAAAACAGCGAGAGGAGAGCACGATTTTCACAATATAAAACAGCGAGAGGTGTGCAGTAATTTCACAGTTTAAAACCGCGAGAGACATCTGGATTTTCACAGTTTAAAACAGCGAGAGGGAAGCAGGATTTTCGCAGTTTAAAACAGTGAGAGGAGAGCCGGGATTTTCACATTTTAAAAGAGCCAGAGGAGAGCAGGATTTTCACAGTTTAAAACAGCGAGAGGAGAGCCCGATATTCACAGTTTAAAACAGCGAGATGTGAGCAGGATTTTCAAAGCTTAAATCAGCGAGAGGAGAGCCCGATATTCACAGTTTAAAACAGCCAGAGGTGAGCTGGGATTTTCACAGTATTGAAGCAGCCAGAGGGGAGCAGGTATTTTCACAGTTTAATTCAACAAGAGGAGAGAAGGATATTCACGGACTAAATTGCGAGTGGAGAGCTGGAATTTCACATTTTAAAAGAGCCAGAGGAGAGCCCGATATTCACAGTTTAAAACACCGAGAGGTGAGCTGGGATTTTCACAGTTTAAAACAGCGAGAGGATGAGCAGCATTTTCACAGTGTAAAACAACGAGAGGAGAGCTGTGATTTTTACCGTTTCAAACACCGAGAGGAGTGCTGTGATTTTCACAGTTGAAAACAGGGAGATGTTGTCCAGGATTTTCGCATTTTAAAACAGCGAGAGGCAAGCAGGAATTTCACACGTTAAAACAGCAAGAGGAGAGCACGTTTTTCACAATATAAAACAGCGAGAGGTGTGCAGTATTTTCACAGTTTAAAGCAGTGAGAAGGGAGCCGGGATTTTCACAGTTTAAAACAGCAAGAGGGAAGCAGGATTTTCACAGTTTAAAACAGCGGGAGGAGAGCAGGATTTTCTCAGTTTAAAACTGCGAGCGGAGTGCAGGATTTTCACAGTTTAAAACATCGAGAGGAGCGCAGGATTTTCACTGTTTAAAACAGCGAGGGGAGCGCAGGATTTCCACAGTTTAAAACAGCGAGAAGAGAGCAGGAATTCCACAGTTTAAAACAGCGAGAGTAGAGCTGTGATTTTCACCGTTTAAAACAGCGTGAAGTGAGCAGGATTTTCACTGTTTAAAGCAGTGAGAGGTGAGCAGTATTTTCACAGTTTAAAACAGCGAGAGGAGAGCAGGATTTTCACTGTTTCAAACAGCGAGAGGAAAGCAGGATTTTCACAGTTTAAAACAGCGAGAGGAGAGCAGTATTTCCACAGTTTAAAACTGCGAGAGGACAGGTGCATTTTCACAGGATAAAACATCGAGATGGAAGCAAGATTTTCACATTTTATAACAGCGAGAGGAAAAACCGGGATTTTCATAGTTTAAAACAGCGAGCGGAGAGCCGGATTTTCACAGTTTAAAACAGTGAGAGGATGAGCAGCATTTTCACAGTGTAAAACAACGAGAGGAGAGCTGTGATTTTTACCGTTTCAAACACCGAGAGGAGTGCTGTGATTTTCACAGTTGAAAACAGGGAGATGTTGTCCAGGATTTTCGCATTTTAAAACAGCGAGAGGCAGCAGGAATTTCACAGGTTAAAACAGCAAGAGGAGAGCACGTTTTTCACAATATAAAACAGCGAGAGGTGTGCAGTATTTTCACAGTTTAAAGCAGTGAGAAGGGAGCCGGGATTTTCACAGTTTAAAACAGCGAGAGGGAAGCAGGATTTTCACAGTTTAAAACAGTGAGAGGTGAGCAGGATTTTCACAGTTTAATACAGCGAGAGGTGAGCTGGGATTTTCACAGTATTGAAGCAGCCAGAAGGGAGCAGGATATTCATTGTTTAAAACAGCGAGAGGAGAGCTGGGACTTTCACACTTTAAAACAATGCGAGGAGAGCAGGATTTTCACAGTGTAAAACAACGAGAGGAGAGCAGGATTTTCACAGTGTAAAACAACGAGAGGAGAGCTGTGATTTTTACCGTTTCAAACACCGAGAGGAGTGCTGCGATTTTCACAGTTGAAAACAGGGAGATGATGGCCAGGATTTTCGCATTTTAAAACAGCGAGAGGTGGAGCAGGATTTTCACAGGTTAAATCGGCAAGAGAAGAGCACGATTTTCACAATATGAAACAGCGAGAGGTGTGCAGTAATTTCACAGTTTAAAACCGCGAGAGACATCTGGATTTTCACAGTTTAAAACAGCGAGAGGGAAGCAGGATTTTCGCAGTTTAAAACAGTGAGAGGAGAGCCGGGATTTTCACATTTTAAAAGAGCCAGAGGAGAGCAGGATTTTCACAGTTTAAAACAGCGAGAGGAGAGCCCGATATTCACAGTTTAAAACAGCGAGATGTGAGCAGGATTTTCACAGCTTAAATCAGCGAGAGGAGAGCCCGATATTCACAGTTTAAAACAGCCAGAGGTGAGCTGGGATTTTCACAGTATTGAAGCAGCCAGAGGGGAGCAGGTATTTTCACAGTTTAATTCAACAAGAGGAGAGAAGGATATTCACGGACTAAATTGCGAGTGGAGAGCTGGAATTTCACATTTTAAAAGAGCCAGAGGAGAGCCCGATATTCACAGTTTAAAACACCGAGAGGTGAGCTGGGATTTTCACAGTTTAAAACAGCGAGAGGATGAGCAGCATTTTCACAGTGTAAAACAACGAGAGGAGAGCTGTGATTTTTACCGTTTCAAACACGGAGAGGAGTGCTGTGATTTTCACAGTTGAAAACAGGGAGATGTTGTCCAGGATTTTCGCATTTTAAAACAGCGAGAGGCAAGCAGGAATTTCACACGTTAAAACAGCAAGAGGAGAGCACGTTTTTCACAATATAAAACAGCGAGAGGTGTGCAGTATTTTCACAGTTTAAAGCAGTGAGAAGGGAGCCGGGATTTTCACAGTTTAAAACAGCGAGAGGGAAGCAGGATTTTCACAGTTTAAAACAGCGGGAGGAGAGCAGGATTTTCTCAGTTTAAAACTGCGAGCGGAGTGCAGGATTTTCACAGTTTAAAACATCGAGAGGAGCGCAGGATTTTCACTGTTTAAAACAGCGAGGGGAGTGCAGGATTTCCACAGTTTAAAACAGCGAGAAGAGAGCAGGAATTCCACAGTTTAAAACAGCGAGAGTAGAGCTGTGATTTTCACCGTTTAAAACAGCGAGAAGTGAGCAGGATTTTCACTGTTTAAAGCAGTGAGAGGTGAGCAGTATTTTCACAGTTTAAAACAGCGAGAGGAGAGCAGGATTTTCACTGTTTCAAACAGCGAGAGGAAAGCAGGATTTTCACAGTTTAAAACAGCGAGAGGAGAGCAGTATTTCCACAGTTTAAAACTGCGAGAGGACAGGTGCATTTTCACAGGATAAAACATCGAGATGGAAGCAAGATTTTCACATTTTATAACAGCGAGAGGAAAAACCGGGATTTTCATAGTTTAAAACAGCGAGCGGAGAGCCGGATTTTCACAGTTTAAAACAGTGAGAGGATGAGCAGCATTTTCACAGTGTAAAACAACGAGAGGAGAGCTGTGATTTTTACCGTTTCAAACACCGAGAGGAGTGCTGTGATTTTCACAGTTGAAAACAGGGAGATGTTGTCCAGGATTTTCGCATTTTAAAACAGCGAGAGGCAAGCAGGAATTTCACAGGTTAAAACAGCAAGAGGAGAGCACGTTTTTCACAATATAAAACAGCGAGAGGTGTGCAGTATTTTCACAGTTTAAAGCAGTGAGAAGGGAGCCGGGATTTTCACAGTTTAAAACAGCGAGAGGGAAGCAGGATTTTCACAGTTTAAAACAGTGAGAGGTGAGCAGGATTTTCACAGTTTAATACAGCGAGAGGTGAGCTGGGATTTTCACAGTATTGAAGCAGCCAGAAGGGAGCAGGATATTCATTGTTTAAAACAGCGAGAGGAGAGCTGGGATTTTCACACTTTAAAACAATGCGAGGAGAGCAGGATTTTCACAGTGTAAAACAACGAGAGGAGAGCAGGATTTTCACAGTGTAAAACAACGAGAGGAGAGCTGTGATTTTTACCGTTTCAAACACCGAGAGGAGTGCTGCGATTTTCACAGTTGAAAACAGGGAGATTATGGCCAGGATTTTCGCATTTTAAAACAGCGAGAGGTGGAGCAGGATTTTCACAGGTTAAATCGGCAAGAGAAGAGCACGATTTTCACAATATGAAACAGCGAGAGGTGTTCAGTATTTTCACAGTTTAAAACCGCGAGAGACATCTGGATTTTCACAGTTTAAAACAGCGAGAGGGAAGCAGGATTTTCGCAGTTTAAAACATTGAGAGGAGAGCCGGGATTTTCACATTTTAAAAGAGCCAGAGGAGAGCCCAATATTCACAGTTTAAAACACCGAGAGGAGAGCTGGGATTTTCACAGTTTAAAACAGCGAGAGGTGAGCTGGGATTTACACAGTTTAAAACAGCCAGAGGAGAGCCGGATTTTCACAGTTTAAAACTGCGAGAGGTGAGCAGGATATTCACAGTTTAAAACAGCGAGAGGAGAGCAGGATATTCACAGTTTAAAACAGCGTGAAGTGAGCAGGATTTTCAATGTTTAAAACAGCGAGAGGTGAGCTGGGATTTACACAGTTTAAAACAGCCAGAGGAGAGCAGGATTTTCACAGTTTTAAACAGCGAGACGAGAACCTGATATTCACAGTTTAGAACAGCGAGAGGTGAGCTGGGATTTTCACAGTTTAAAACAGCCAGAGGAGAGCCAGGATTTTAAGAGTTTGAAACAGCGGATGGAAAGCAGAATTTTTACAGTTTAAAACAGCGTGAAGAGAGCAGGTTTTTCACAGTTTAAAACATCGAGAGGAGAGCAGGATTTTCACAGTTTTAATCAGCGAGAGGGGAGCCGGGATTTTCACAGTTTTGAAACAGCCAGAGGAGCGCAGGATTTTCACTGTTTAAAACAGCGAGAGGAGAGCAGGAATTTCACAGTTTAAAACAGCGAGAGGAGAGCAGGATTTTCACACTTTAAAACTGTGAGAAGTGAGCAGGATTTTCACAGTTTAAAACAGCGAGAGGAGAGCAGGATTTTCACAGTTGAAAACAGGGAGAGGAGAGCTGGGATTTCACAGTTTAAAACAGCGAGAGGTGAGCAGGAATTTCACAGTTTAAAACAGCGAGAGGTGAGCTGGCATTTTCACAGCATTAAAGCAGCCAGAGGGGAGCAGGATTTTCACTGTTTAAAACAGCGAGCAGAGAGCCGGATTTTCACACTTTAAAACAATGCGAGGTGAGCACGATTTTCACAGTGTAAAACAACGAGACGAGAGCTGTGATTTTTACCGTTTCAAACACCGAGAGGAGTGCTGTGATTTTCACAGTTGAAAACAGGGAATGTTGGCCAGGATTTTCGCATTTTAAAACAGCGAGAGGCAAGCAGGATTTTCACAGGTTAAAACAGCGAGAGGAGAGCTGGGATTTTCACTTTTTAAAACAGCCAGAGGAGAGCAGGATTTTCACAGTTTAAAACAGCGAGAGGAGAGCAGGATTTTCACAGTGTAAAACAACGAGAGGAGAGCTGTGATTTTTACCGTTTCAAACACCAAGAGGAGTGTTGCGATTTTCACAGTTGAAAACAGGGAGATGTTGGCCAGGATTTTCGCATTTTAAAACAGCGAGAGGCAAGCAGGATTTTCACAGGTTAAATCTGCGAGAGAAGAGCACGATTTTCACAATATAAAACAGCGAGAGGCGTGCAATATTTTCACTGTTTAAAACCGCGAGAGACATCTGGATTTTCACAGTTTGAAACAGCGAGAGGGAAGCAGGATTTTCACTGTTTAAAACAGTGAGAGGAGAGCCGGGATTTTCACATTTTAAAAGAGCCAGAGGAGAGCAGGATTTTCACAGTTTAAAACTGTGAGAGTTGTCCCTGAATTTCACAGTTTAAAACAGCGTGAGGAGAGCCAGAATTCCACAGTTTAAAACAGCGTGAAGTGAGCAGGATTTTCACTGTTTACACCAGTGAGAGGTGAGCCGGAATTTCACAGTTTAAAACAGTGAGAGGTGAGCGCGATTTTCACAGTGTAAAACAACGAGAGGAGAGCTGTGATTTTTACCGTTTGAAACAGTGAGAGGAGTGCTGCGATTTTCACAGTTGAAAACAGGGAGATGTTGGCCAGGATTTTCGCAATTTAAAACAGCGAGAGGCAAGCAGGAATTTCACAGTTTAAAACAGCGAGAGGAGAGCAGGGTTTTCACAGTTTAAAACAGCGAGAGAAGAGCAGGATTTTCACAGGTTAAAACAGCGAGAGGAGAGCACGATTTTCACAATATAAAACAGCGAGAGGAGTGCAGTATTTTCACAGTTTAAAACCGCGAGAGACATCTGGATTTTCACAGTTTAAAACAGCGAGAGGGAAGCAGGATTTTCGCAGTTTAAAACAGTGAGAGGAGAGCCGGGATTTTCACATTTTAAAAGAGCCAGAGGAGAGCAGGATTTTCACAGTTTAAAACAGCGAGAGGAGAGACCGATATTCACAGTTTAAAACAGCGAGATGTGAGCAGGATTTTCACAGCTTAAAACAGCGAGAGGAGAGCCCGATATTCACAGTTTAAAACAGCCAGAGGTGAGCTGGGATTTTCACAGTATTGAAGCAGCCAGAGGGGAGCAGGTATTTTCACAGTTTAATTCAACGAGAGGAGAGAAGGATATTCACGGATTAAAACAGCGTGTGGAGAGCAGGAATTTCACAGTTTAAAACAGCGAGTGGAGAGCAGGATTTTCACAGTTTAAAACAGCGAGAGTAGAGCAGCATTTTCACAGTGTAAAACAACGAGAGGAGAGCTGTGATTTTTAACGTTTCAAACAGTCAGATGAGTGCTGTGATTTTCACAGTTCAAAACAGGGAATGTTGGCCAGGATTTTCGCATTTTAAAACAGCGAGAGGAGAGCAGGAATTTCACAGGTTAAAACAGCGAGAGAAGAGCACGATTTTCACAATATAAAACAGCAAGAGGTGTGCAGTACTTTCACAGTTTAAAACCGCGAGAGACATCTGGATTTTCACAGTTTAAAACAGCGAGAGGGAAGCAGGATTTTCGCAGTTTAAAACAGTGAGAGGAGAGCCGGGATTTTCACAGTTTTAAACAGCGAGAGGGAAGCAAGAATTTCACAGTTTAAAACAGCGAGAGGAGAGCCGGGATTTTTACCATTTCAAACAGCGAGAGGAGTGCTGTGATTTTCACAGTTGAAAACAGGGAGATGTTGGCCAGGATTTTCACAGTTTAAAACAGCGAGAGGACAGCGGAATTTTCACAGGTTAAATCTGCGAGAGAAGAGCAGGATTTTCACAATATAAAACAGCGAGAGGTGTGCAGTATTTTCACAGTTTAAAACCGCGAGAGACATCTTGATTTTCGCAGTTTAAAACAGCGAGAGAGAAGCAGGATTTTCGCAGTTTAAAACAGCGAGAGGCAAGCAGGAATTTCACAGGTTAAAACAGCGAGAGGAGAGCACGATTTTCACAATATAAAACAGCGAGAGGTGTGCAGTAATTTCACAGTTTAAAACCGCGAGAGACATCTGGATTTTCACAGTTTAAAACAGCGAGAGGGAAGCAGGATTTTCGCAGTTTAAAACAGTGAGAGGAGAGCCGGGATTTTCACATTTTAAAAGAGCCAGAGGAGAGCAGGATTTTCACAGTTTAAAACAGCGAGAGGAGAGCCCGATATTCACAGCTTAAAACAGCGAGATGTGAGCAGGATTTTCACAGCTTAAATCAGCGAGAGGAGAGCCCGATATTCACAGTTTAAAACAGCCAGAGGTGAGCTGGGATTTTCACAGTATTGAAGCAGCCAGAGGGGAGCAGGTATTTTCACAGTTTAATTCAACGAGAGGAGAGAAGGATATTCACGGACTAAATTGCGAGTGGAGAGCTGGAATTTCACATTTTAAAAGAGCCAGAGGAGAGCCCGATATTCACAGTTTAAAACACCGAGAGGTGAGCTGGGATTTACACAGTTTAAAACAGCCAGAGGAGATCCGGATTTTCACAGTTTAAAAGACTGAGAGCTGACCCTGAATTTCACAGTTTAAAACAGCGAGAGGTGAGCTGGGATTTTCACCCTTTAAAACTGTGAGAAGTGAGCAGGATTTTCACAGTTTAAAACAGCGAGAGGAAAGCAGGATTTTCACAGTTTAAAGCAGCGAGAGGAGAGCAGGAATTTTACAGTTTAAAACAGCGAGAGTAGAGCTGGGATTTTCACAGTTTAAAACAGCGTGAAGTGAGCAGGATTTTCACAGTTTAAAGCAGTGAGTGGTGAGCAGGATTTTCTCAGTTTAAAACAGCGAGAGGTGAGCTGGATTTTCATAGTTTAAAACACCGAGAGGGGAGCAGAATTTTCACAGTTTAAAACAGTGAGAGGAAAGCAGGATTTTCACAGTTCAAAACACCGAGAGGAGACCAGGATTTTCACAGTTTTAATCAGCGAGTGGGGAGCCGGGATCTTCACAGTTTTGAAACAGCCAGAGGAGCGCTGGATTTTTACTGTTTAAAACAGCGAAAGGAGAGCAGGAATTTCACAGTTTAAAACAGCGAGAGGTGAGCTGGGATTTTCACAGTATTGAAGCAGCCAGAGGGGAGCAGGATTTTCACTGTTTAAAACAGCGAGCAGAAAGCCGGATTTTCACACTTTAAAACAGTGCGAGGTGAGCACGATTTTCAAAGTGTAAAACAACGAGAGGAGAGCTGTGATTTTTACCATTTCAAACACCGAGAGGAGAGCTGTGATTTTCACAGTTGAAAACAGGGAATGTTGGCCAGGATTTTCGCATTTTAAAACAGCGAGAGGAGAGCAGGATTTTCGCAGTTTAAAACAGCGAGAGGAGAGCAGGATTTTCACAGGTTAAATCTGCGAGAGAAGAGCACGATTTTCACAATATAAAACAGCGAGAGGTGTGCAGTATTTTCACTGTTTAAAACAGCGAGAGGAGAGCTGTGATTTTCACAGTGTAAAACAACGAGAGGAGAGCTGTGATTTTTACCGTTTCAAACACCAAGAGGAGTGTTGCGATTTTCACAGTTGAAAACAGGGAGATGTTGGCCAGGATTTTCGTATTTTAAAGCAGCGAGCGGATAGCAGGAATTTCACAGGTTAAAACAGCGAGAGTAGAGCACGATTTTCACAATATAAAACAGCGAGAGGTGTGCAGTATTTTCACAGTTTAAAACCGCGAGAGACATCTGGATTTTCACAGTTTAAAACAGCGAGAGGGAAGCAGGATTTTCGCAGTTTAAAACAGTGAGAGGAGAGCCGGGATTTTCACATTTTAAAAGAGCCAGATGAGAGCAGGATTTTCACAGTTTAAAACAGCGAGAGTTGAGCAGGATTTTCACAGTTTAAAACAGCGAGAGGAGAGCTGTGATTTTCTCAATGTAAAACAACGAGAGGAGAGCTGTGATTTTTACCGCTTCAAACACCAAGAGGAGTGTTGCGATTTTCACAGTTGAAAACAGGGTGATGTTGGCCAGGATTTTCGCATTTTAAAACAGCAAGCGGATAGCAGGAATTTCACAGGTTAAAACAGCGAGCGGATAGCAGGATTTTCACAATATAAAACAGCGAGAGGTGTGCAGTATTTTCACAGTTTAAAACCGCGAGAGACATCTGGATTTTCACAGTTTAAAACAGCGAGAGGGAAGCAGGATTTTCGCAGTTTAAAACAGTGAGAGGAGAGCCGGGATTTTCACCTTTTAAAAGAGCCAGTGGAGAACAGGATTTTCACAGTTGAAAACAGTGAGAGTTGACCCTGAATTTCACAGTTTAAAACAGCGAGAGTTGAGCAGGATTTTCTCTGTTTAAAACAGCGAGAGGAGAGCAGGATTTTAACCGTTCAAATCAGCGTGAAGTGAGCAGGATTTTCACTGTTTACAGCAGTGAGAGGTGAGCAGGATTTTCACTGTTTAAAACAGCGAGAGAAGAGCACGATTTTCACAATATAAAACAGCGAGAGGTGTGCAGTATTTTCACAGTTTAAAACCGCGAGAGACATCTGGATTTTCACAGTTTAAAACAGCGAGAGGGGAGCAGGATTTTCGCAGTTTGAAACAGTGAGAGGAGAGCCGGGATTTTCACATTTTAAAAGAGCCAGAGGAGAGCAGGATTTTCACAGTTTAAAACAGGGAGAGGAGAGCCGGATTTTCACAGTTTAAAACAGCGAGATGAGAGCAGGATTTTCACAGTTTAAAACAGCGAGAGGAGAGCCCGATATTCACAGTTTAAAACAGCGAGAGGTGAGCTGAGATTTACACAGTTTAAAACAGCCAGAGGAGAGCCGGATTTTCGCAGTTCAAAACAGTGAGAGCTGACCATAAATTTCACAGTTTAAAACCGCGAGGGGAGAGCAGGATTTTCACAGTTTAAAACAGCGAGAGGTGATTTGGGAGTTTCACAGTATTGAATCAGCCAGAGGGGAGCAGGTATTTTCACAGTTTAATTCAATGAGAGGAGAGAAGGATATTCACGGATTAAATTGCGAGTGGAGAGCTGGAATTTCACAGTTTAAAACAGCGAGAGTAGAGCTGGGATTTTCACAGTTTAAAACAGCGAGAGTAGAGCTGGGATTTTCACACTTTAAAACTGTGAGAAGTGAGCAGGGTTTTCTCAGTTTAAAACAGCGAGAGGTGAGAAGGGATTTTCATAGTTTAAAACAGTGAGAGGGGAGCAGGATTTTCACAGTTTAAAACAGTGAGAGGAGAGCAGGATTTTCACAGTTTAAAACAGCGAGAGGAGAGACCGATATTCACTGTTTAAAACAGCGAGATGTGAGCAGGATTTTCACAGCTTAAAACAGCGAGAGGAGAGCCCGATATTCACATTTTAAAACAGCCAGAGGTGAGCTGGGATTTTCACAGTATTGAAGCAGCCAGAGGGGAGCAGGTATTTTCACAGTTTAATTCAACAAGAGGAGAGAAGGATATTCACGGATTAAACCAGCGAGTGGAGAGCAGGAATTTCACAGTTTAAAACAGCGAGTGGAGAGCAGGATTTTCACAGTTTAAAACAGCGAGAGTAGAGCAGCATTTTCACAGTGTTAAACAACGAGAGGAGAGCTGTGATTTTTAACGTTTCAAACAGTCAGATGAGTGCTGTGATTTTCACAGTTTAAAACAGGGAATGTTGGCCAGGATTTTCGCATTTTAAAACAGCGAGAGGAGAGCAGGAATTTCACAGGTTAAAACAGCTAGAGAAGAGCACGATTTTCACAATATAAAACAGCGAGAGGTGTGCAGTATTTTCACAGTTTAAAACCGCGAGAGACATCTGGATTTTCACAGTTTAAAACAGCGAGAGGGAAGCAGGATTTTCGCAGTTTAAAACAGTGAGAGGAGAGCCGGGATTTTCACAGTTTTAAACAGCGAGAGGGAAGCAAGAATTTCACAGTTTAAAACAGCGAGAGGAGAGCCGGGATTTTTACCGTTTCAAACAGCGAGAGGAGTGCTGTGATTTTCACAGTTGAAAACAGGGAGATGTTGGCCAGGATTTTCGCAATTTAAAACAGCGAGAGGACAGCGGAATTTTCACAGGTTAAATCTGCGAGAGAAGAGCAGGATTTTCACAAGATAAAACAGCGAGAGGTGAGCAGTATTTTCACAGTTTAAAACCGCGAGAGACATCTTGATTTTCGCAGTTTAAAACAGCGAGAGGGAAGCAGGATTTTCGCAGTTTAAAACAGCGAGAGGGAAGCAGGAATTTCACAGGTTAAAACAGCGAGAGGAGAGCACGATTTTCACAATATAAAACAGAGAGAGGTGTGCAGTATTTTCACAGTTTAAAACCGCGAGAAACATCTGGATTTTCACAGTTTAAAACAGCGAGAGGGAAGCTGGATTTTCGCAGTTTAAAACAGTGAGAGGAGAGCCGGGATTTTCACATTTTAAAAGAGCCAGATGAGAGCAGGATTTTCACAGTTTAAAACAGCGAGAGGAGAGCCCGATATTCACAGTTTAAAACAGCGAGATGTGAGCAGGATCTTCACAGCTTAAATCAGCGAGAGGAGAGCTGGGATTTTCACAGTATTGAAGCAGCCAGAGGGGAGCAGGTATTTTCACAGTTTAATTGAACGAGAGGAGAGAAGGATATTCACGGATTAAAACAGCGAGTGGAGAGCAGGAATTTCACAGTTTAAAACAGCGAGTGGAGAGCAGGATTTTCACAGTTTAAAACAGCGAGAGTAGAGCAGCATTTTCACAGTGTAAAACAACGAGAGGAGAGCTGTGATTTTTAACGTTTCGAACAGTCAGATGAGTGCTGTGATTTTCACAGTTTAAAACAGGGAATGTTGGCCAGGATTTTCGCATTTTAAAACAGCGAGAGGAGAGCAGGAATTTCACAGGTTAAAACAGCGAGAGAAGAGCACGATTTTCACAATATAAAACAGCGAGAGGTGTGCAGTATTTTCACAGTTTAAAACCGCGAGAGACATCTGGATTTTCACAGTTTAAAACAGCGAGAGGGAAGCAGGATTTTCGCAGTTTAAAACAGTGAGAGGAGAGCCGGGATTTTCACAGTTTTAAACAGCGAGAGGGAAGCAAGAATTTCACAGTTTAAAACAGCGAGAGGAGAGCCGGGATTTTTACCGTTTCAAACAGCGAGAGGAGTGCTGTGATTTTCACAGTTGAAAACAGGGAGATGTTGGCCAGGATTTTCACAGTTTAAAACAGTGAGAGGAAAGCAGGATTTTCACAGTTCAAAACACCGAGAGGAGAGCAGGATTTTCACAGTTTTAATCAGCGAGTGGGGAGCCGGGATCTTCACAGTTTTGAAACAGCCAGAGGCGCGCTGGATTTTTACTGTTTAAAACAGCGAAAGGAGAGCAGGAATTTCACAGTTTAAAACAGCGAGAGGTGAGCTGGGATTTTCACAGTATTGAAGCAGCCAGAGGGGAGCAGGATTTTCACTGTTTAAAACAGCGAGCAGAAAGCCGGATTTTCACACTTTAAAACAATGCGAGGTGAGCACGATTTTCAAAGTGTAAAACAACGAGAGGAGAGCTGTGATTTTTACCGTTTCAAACACCGAGAGGAGTGCTGTGATTTTCACAGTTGAAAACAGGGAATGTTGGCCAGGATTTTCGCATTTTAAAACAGCGAGAGGAGAGCACGATTTTCGCAGTTTAAAACAGCGAGAGGAGAGCAGGATTTTCACAGGTTAAATCTGCGAGAGAAGAGCACGATTTTCACAATATAAAACAGCGAGAGGTGTGCAGTATTTTCACAGTTTAAAACTGCGAGAGACATCTGGATTTTCACAGTTTAAAACAGCGAGTGGGAAGCAGGATTTTCGCAGGTTAAAACAGCGAGAGGAGAGCTGGGATTTTCACATTTTAAAACAACGAGAGTTGAGCAGGATTTTCACTGTTTAAAACAGCGAGAGGAGACCTGTGATTTTCACAGTGTAAAACAACGAGAGGAGAGCTGTGATTTTTACGGTTTCAAACACCAAGAGGAGTGTTGCCATTTTCACAGTTGAAAACAGGGAGATGTTGGCCAGGATTTTCGCATTTTAAAACAGCGAGCGGATAGCAGGAATTTCACAGGTTAAAACAGCGAGAGTAGAGCACGATTTTCACAATATAAAACAGCGAGAGGTGTGCAGTATTTTCACAGTTTAAAACCGCGAGAGACATCTGGATTTTCACAGTTTAAAACAGCGAGAGGGAAGCAGGATTTTCGCAGTTTAAAACACTGAGAGGAGAGCCGGGATTTTCACATTTTAAAAGAGCCAGATGAGAGCTGGATTTTCACAGTTTAAAACAGCGAGAGTTGAGCAGGATTTTCACAGTTTAAAACAGCGAGAGGAGAGCTGTGATTTTCACAATGTAAAACAACGAGAGGAGAGCTGTGATTTTTACCGTTTCAAACACCAAGAGGAGTGTTGCGATTTTCACAGTTGAAAACAGGGTGATGTTGGCCAGGATTTTCGCATTTTAAAACAGCGAGCGGATAGCAGGAATTTCACAGGTTAAAACAGCAAGCGGATAGCAGGATTTTCACAATATGAAACAGCGAGAGGTGTGCAGTATTTTCACAGTTTAAAACCGCGAGAGACATCTGGATTTTCACAGTTTAAAACAGCGAGAGGGAAGCAGGATTTTCGCAGTTTAAAACAGTGAGAGGAGAGCCGGGATTTTCACCTTTTAAAAGAGCCAGAGGAGAGCAGGATTTTCACAGCTGAAAACAGTGAGAGTTGACCCTGAATTTCACAGTTTAAAACAGTGAGAGTTGAGCAGGATTTTCTCTGTTTAAAACAGCGAGAGGAGAGCAGGATTTTCACTGTTTAAAACAGCGAGAGAAGAGCACGATTTTCACAATATAAAACAGCGAGAGGTGTGCAGTATTTTCACAGTTTAAAACCGCGAGAGACATCTGGATTTTCACAGTTTAAAACAGCGAGAGGGGAGCAGGATTTTCGCAGTTTGAAACAGTGAGAGGAGAGCCGGGATTTTCACATTTTAAAAGAGCCAGAGGAGAGCAGGATTTTCACAGTTTAAAACAGCGAGAGGAGAGCAGGATTTGCACAGTTTAAAACAGCGAGATGAGAGCAGGATTTTCACAGTTTAAAACAGCGAGAGGAGAGCCCGATATTCACATTTTAAAACAGCGAGAGGTGAGCTGGGATTTTCACAGTTTAAAACAGCGAGAGGAGAGCCCGATATTCACAGTTTAAAACAGCGAGAGGTGAGCTGAGATTTACACAGTTTAAAACAGCCAGAGGAGAGCCGGATTTTCGCAGTTCAAAACAGTGAGAGCTGACCCTAAATTTCACAGTTTAAAACCGCGAGGGGAGAGCAGGATTTTCACAGTTTAAAACAGCGAGAGGTGATTTGGGAGTTTCACAGTATTGAATCAGCCAGAGGGGAGCATGTATTTTCACAGTTTAATTCAATGAGAGGAGAGAAGGATATTCACGGATTAAATTGCGAGTGGAGAGCTGGAATTTAACAGTTTAAAAAAGCGAGAGTAGAGCTGGGATTTTCACAGTTTAAAACAGCGAGAGTATTGCTGGGATTTTCACACTTTAAAACTGTGAGAAGTGAGCAGGGTTTTCTCAGTTTAAAACAGCGAGAGGTGAGAAGGGATTTGCATAGTTTAAAACAGTGAGAGGGGAGCAGGATTTTCACAGTTTTAATCAGCGAGAGGGGAGCCGGGATTTTCACAGTTTTGAAACAGCCAGAGGAGTGCAGGATTTTCACAGTTTAAAACAGCGAGAGGTGAGCTGGGATTTTCACAGTATTGAAGCAGCCAGAGGGGAGCAGGATTTTCACTGTTTAAAACAGCAAGCAGAGAACCGGATTTTCACACTTTAAAACAATGCGAGGTGAGCACGATTTTCACAGTTTAAAACAACGAGAGGAGAGCTGTGTTTTTTACCGTTTCAAACACCGAGAGGAGTGCTGCGATTTTCACAGTTGAAAACAGGGAGTGTTGGCCAGGATTTTCGCATTTTATAACAGCGAGAGGCAAGCAGTATTTTCACAGTTGAAAACAGTGAGAGGAGAGCAGGATTTTCACAGTTTTGAAACAGCCAGAGGAGCGCAGGATTTTCACTGTTTAAAACAGCGAAAGGAGAGCAGGAATCTCACCGTTTAAAACAGCGTGAAGTGAGCAGGATTTTCACTGGTTACAGCAGTGAGAGGTGAGCAGGATTTTCACAGTTTAAAACAGCAAGAGGTGAGCAGAATTTTCATGGTTTAAAACAGCGAGAAGTGAAATGGGATTTTCACAGTATTGAAGCAGCCAGAGGGGAGCAGGGTATTCACAGTTTAAAACAGTGAGAGGAAAGCAGCATTTTCACAGTTTAAAACAGCGAGAGGAGAGCACGATTTTCACAGTTTAAAACAGCAAGAGTAGAGCAGCATTTTCACAGTGTAAAACAACGAGAGGTGAGCTGTGATTTTTACCGTTTCAAACACTGAGAGGAGTGCTGCGATTTTCACAGTTGAAAAAAGGGAGATGATGGCCAGGATTTTCGCAATTTAAAACTGCGAGATGGGAGCAGAATTTTCACAGGTTAAAACAGCGAGAGAAGAGAATGATTTTCACAGAATAAAACAGCGAGAGGTGTGCAGTATTTTCACAATTTAATACCGCGAGAGACATCTGGATTTTCACAGTTTAAAACAGTGAGAGGGAAGCAGGATTTTCGCAGTTTAAAACAGTGAGATGAGAGCCGGGATTTTCACATTTTTAAAGAGCCAGAGGAGAGCAGGATTTTCACAGTTTAAAACAGCGAGAGGAGAGCCCGATATTCACAGTTTAAAACAGCGAGAGGTGAGCTGGGATTTTCACAGTTTAAAACAGCGAGAGGAGAGCAGGATTTACACAGTTTAAAACAGCGAGAGGAGAGCCCGATATTCGCAGTTCAAAACAGCGAGAGGAGAGCCAGGATTTTCACAGTTTAAAACAGTGAGAGCTGACCCTGAATTTCACAGTTTAAAACAGCGAGAGTTGAGCAGGATTTTCACAGTTTAAAACAGCGAGACGAGAGCAGGATTTTCACAGTTTTAATCAGCGAGAGGAGAGCAGGATTTTCACAGTTTTAATCAGCGAGAGGGGAGCCGGGATTTTCACAGTTTTGAAACAGCCAGAGGAGCGCTGGATTTTTACTGTTTAAAACAGCGAGACGAGAGCAGGAATTTCACAGTTTAAAACAGCGAGAGGAGAGCAGGATTTTCACAGTTTAAAGCAGTGAGAGGAGAGCAGGATTTTTACAATTTAAAACAACGAGAGGAGAGCTGGGATTTTCACACTTTAAAACTGTGAGAAGTGAGCAGGATTTTCACTGTTTAAAACAGCGAGATGTGAGCTGGGATTGTCATAGTATTGAAGCATCCAGAGGTGAGCAGGATTTTCACAGTTTAAAACAGCAAGAGGAGAGCAGGATTTTCACAGTTTAAAACAGCGAGAGGAAAGCAGGATTTTCACAGTTTCAAACACCAGGAGGAGAGCAGGATCTTCGCAGTTTTAATCAGCGAGTGGAGAGCAGGATTTTTACAGTTTTAAACAGCGACAGGAGAGCCGGGATTTTCGCAGTTTTGAAACAGCGAGAGGAGAGCAGGAATTTCACAGTTTAAAACAGCGAGAGGAGAGCAGGAATTTCACAGTTTAAAACAGCGAGATGAGAGCTGGAATTTTCACACTTTAAAACTGTGAGAAGTGAGCAGGATTTTCACTGTTTAAAACAGCGAAAGGAGGGCAGGAATTTCACAGTTTAAAACAGCGAGAGGTGAGATGGGATTTTCACAGCATTGAAGCAGCCAGAGGGGAGCAGGATTTTCACTGTTTAAAACAGCGAGCAGAGAGCCGGATTTTCACACTTTAAAACAATGCGAGGTGAGCACGATTTTCACAGTGTAAAACAACGAGACGAGAGCTGTGATTTTTACCGTTTCAAACACCGAGAGGAGTGCTGTGATTTTCACAGTTGAAAACAGGGAATGTTGGCCAGGATTTTCGCATTTTAAAACAGCGAGAGGCAAGCAGGATTTTCACAGGTTAAAACAGCGAGAGGAGAGCTGGGATTTTCACTTTTTAAAACAGCCAGAGGAGAGCAGGATTTTCACAGTTTAAAACAGCGAGAGGAGAGCAGGATTTTCACAGTGTAAAACAACGAGAGGAGAGCTGTGATTTTTACCGTTTCAAACACCAAGAGGAGTGTTGCGATTTTCACAGTTGAAAACAGGGAGATGTTGGCCAGGATTTTCGCATTTTAAAACAGCGAGAGGCAAGCAGGATTTTCACAGGTTAAATCTGCGAGAGAAGAGCACGATTTTCACAATATAAAACAGCGAGAGGCGTGCAGTATTTTCACTGTTTAAAACCGCGAGAGACATCTGGATTTCCACAGTTTGAAACAGCGAGAGGGAAGCAGGATTCTCACTGTTTAAAACAGTGAGAGGAGAGCCGGGATTTTCACATTTTAAAAGAGCCAGAGGAGAGCAGAATTTTCACAGTTTAAAACAGCGAGAGGAGAGCCCGATATTCACAGTTTAAAACAGCGAGATGTGAGCAGGATTTTCACAGTTTAAAACAGCGAGAGGAGAGCTGAGATTTACACAGTTTAAAACAGCCAGAGGAGAGCAGGATTTTCACTGTTTCAAACAGCGAGAGGAGAGCAGGATTTTAACAGTTTAAAACAGCCAGAGGTGAGCTGGGATTTTCACAGTATTGAAGCAGCCAGAGGGGAGCAGGTATTTTCACAGTTTAATTCAACGAGAGGAGAGAAGGATATTCACGGATTAAAACAGCGAGTGGAGAGCAGGAATTTCACAGTTTAAAACAGCGAGTGGAGAGCAGGATTTTCACAGTTTAAAACAGCGAGAGTAGAGCAGCATTTTCACAGTGTAAAACAACGAGAGGAGAGCTGTGATTTTTAACGTTTCGAACAGTCAGATGAGTGCTGTGATTTTCACAGTTTAAAACAGGGAATGTTGGCCAGGATGTTCGCATTTTAAAACAGCGAGAGGAGAGCAGGATTTTCACAGGTTAAAACAGCGAGAGAAGAGCACGATTTTCACAATATAAAACAGCGAGAGGTGTGCAGTATTTTCACAGTTTAAAACCGCGAGAGACATCTGGATTTTCACAGTTTAAAACAGTGAGAGGGAAGCAGGATTTTCGCAGTTTAAAACAGTGAGAGGAGAGCCGTGATTTTCACAGTTTTAAACAGCGAGAGGGGAGCCGGGATTTTTACCGTTTCAAACAGCGAGAGGAGTGCTGTGATTTTCACAGTTGAAAACAGGGAGATGTTGGCCAGGATTTTCGCAATTTAAAACAGCGAGAGGACAGCGGAATTTTCACAGGTTAAATCTGCGAGAGAAGAGCAGGATTTTCACAATATAAAACAGCGAGATGTGTGCAGTATTTTCACAGTTTAAAACTGCGGGAGACATCTTGATTTTCGCAGTTTAAAACAGCGAGAGGGAAGCAGGATTTTCACAGTTTAAAACAGCGAGAGGAGAGCAGGAATTTCACAGGTTAAAACAGCGAGAGGAGAGCACGATTTTCACAATATAAAACAGCGAGAGGTGTGCAGTATTTTCACAGTTTAAAACCGCGAGAGACATCTGGATTTTCACAGTTTAAAACAGCGAGAGGGAAGCAGGATTTTCGCAGTTTGAAACAGTGAGAGGAGAGCCGGGATTTTCACATTTTAAAAGAGCCAGAGGAGAGCCCGATATTCACAGTTTAAAACACCGAGAGGTGAGCTGGGATTTACACAGTTTAAAACAGCCAGAGGAGAGCCGGATTTTCACAGTTTAAAAGACTGAGAGCTGACCCTGAATTTCACAGTTTAAAACAGCGAGAGGTGAGCTGGGATTTTCACCCTTTAAAACTGTGAGAAGTGAGCAGGATTTTCACAGTTTAAAACAGCGAGAGGAAAGCAGGATTTTCACAGTTTAAAGCAGCGAGAGGAGAGCAGGAATTTTACAGTTTAAAACAGCGAGAGTAGAGCTGGGATTTTCACAGTTTAAAACAGCGTGAAGTGAGCAGGATTTTCACAGTTTAAAGCAGTGAGTGGTGAGCAGGATTTTCTCAGTTTAAAACAGCGAGAGGTGAGCAGGATTTTCATAGTTTAAAAAAGTGAGAGGGGAGCAGGATTTTCACAGTTTAAAACAGCGAGAGTAGAGCTGGGATTTTCACACTTTAAAACTGTGAGAAGTGAGCAGGATTTTCTCAGTTTAAAACAGCGAAAGGAAAGCAGGATTTTCACAGTTTAAAACAGCGAGAGGAGAGCTGGATTTTCACAGTTTAAAACAGTGAGAGGAGAGCAGGAATTTCACAGTTTAAAATAGCGAGAGGAAAGCAGGATTTTCACAGTTCAAAACACCGAGAGGAGAGCAGGATTTTCACAGTTTTAATCAGCGAGAGGGGAGCCGCGATCTTCACAGTTTTGAAACAGCCAGAGGAGCGCAGGATTTTCACTGTTTAAAACAGCGAAAGGAAAGCAGGAATTTCACAGTTTAAAACAGCAAGAGGTGAGCTGGGATTTTCACAGTATTGAAGCAGCCAGAGGGGAGCAGGATTTTCACTGTTTAAAACAGCGAGCAGAAAGCCGGATTTTCACACTTTAAAACAATGCGAGGTGAGCACGATTTTCAAAGTGTAAAACAACGAGAGGAGAGCTGTGATTTTTACCGTTTAAAACACCGAGAGGAGTGCTGTGATTTTCACAGTTGAAAACAGGGAATGTTGGCCAGGATTTTCGCATTTTAAAACAGCGAGAGGAGAGCAGGATTTTCGCAGTTTAAAACAGCGAGAGGCGAGCAGGATTTTCACAGCTTAAATCTGTGAGAGAAGAGCACGATTTTCACAATATAAAACAGCGAGAGATGTGCAGTATTTTCACAGTTTAAAACTGCGAGAGACATCTGGATTTTCACAGTTTAAAACAGCGAGTGGGAAGCAGGATTTTCGCAGGTTAAAACAGCGAGAGGAGAGCGGGATTTTCACATTTTAAAACAAGGAGAGTTGAGCAGGATTTTCACTGTTTAAAACAGCGAGAGGAGAGCTGTGATTTTCACAGTGTAAAACAACGAGAGGAGAGCTGTGATTTTTACCGTTTCAAACACCAAGAGGAGTGTTGCGATTTTCACAGTTGAAAACAGGGAGATGTTGGCCAGGATTTTCGCATTTTAAAACAGCGAGCGGATAGCAGGAATTTCACAGGTTAAAACAGCGAGAGTAGAGCACGATTTTCACAATATAAAACAGCGAGAGGTGTGCAGTATTTTCACAGTTTAAAACCGCGAGAGACATCTGGATTTTCGCAGTTTAAAACAGCGAGAGGGAAGCAGGATTTTCGCAGTTTAAAACACTGAGAGGAGAGCCGGGATTTTCACCTTTTAAAAGAACCAGATGAGAGCAGGATTTTCACAGTTTAAAACAGCGAGAGTTGAGCAGGATTTTCACAGTTTAAAACAGCGAGAGGAGAGCTGTGATTTTCACAATGTAAAACAACGAGAGGAGAGCTGTGATTTTTAACGTTTCGAACAGTCAGATGAGTGCTGTGATTTTCACAGTTTAAAACAGGGAATGTTGGCCAGGATTTTCGCATTTTAAAACAGCGAGAGGAGAGCAGGATTTACGCAGTTTAAAATCAGCGAGAGGAGAGCAGGATTTTCACAGGTTAAATCTGCGAGAGAAGAGCATGATTTTCACAATATAAAACAGCGAGAGGTGTGCAGTATTTTCACAGTTTAAAACTGCGAGTGGGAAGCAGGATTTTTGCAGGTTAAAACAGCGAGAGGAGAGCTGGGATTTTCACATTTTAAAACAAGGAGATTTGAGCAGGATTTTCACTGTTTAAAACAGCGAGAGGAGAGCTGTGATTTTCACAGTGTAAAACAACGAGAGGAGAGCTGTGATTTTTACCGTTTCAAACACCAAGAGGAGTGTTGCGATTTTCACAGTTGAAAACAGGGAGATGTTGGCCAGGATTTTCACATTTTAAAACAGCGAGCGGATAGCAGGAATTTCACAGGTTAAAACAGCGAGAGTAGAGCACGATTTTCATAATATAAAACAGCGAGAGGTGTGCAGTATTTTCACAGTTTAAAACCGCGAGAGACATCTGGATTTTCACAGTTTAAAACAGCGAGAGGGAAGCAGGATTTTCGCAGTTTAAAACAGTGAGAGGAGAGCCGGGATTTTCACCTTTTAAAAGAGCCAGAGGAGAGCAGGATTTTCACAGTTGAAAACAGCGAGAGGAGAGCTGGGATTTTCACAGTTTAAAACAGCGATAGGAGAGCCCGATATTCACATTTTAAAACAGCGAGAGGTGAGCTGGGATTTTCACAGTTTAAAACAGTGAGAGGAGAGCCCGATATTCACAGTTTAAAACAGCGAGAGGTGAGCTGAGATTTACACAGTTTAAAACAGCCAGAGGAGAGCAGGATTTTCGCAGTTCAAAACAGTGAGAGCTGACCCTAAATTTCACAGTTTAAAACCGCGAGAGGAGAGCAGGATTTTCACAGTTTAAAACAGCGAGAGGTGATTTGGGAGTTTCACAGTATTGAATCAGCCAGAGGGGAGCAGGTATTTTCACAGTTTAATTCAATGAGAGGAGAGAAGGATATTCACGGATTAAATTGCGAGTGGAGAGCTGGAATTTCACAGTTTAAAAAAGCGAGAGTAGAGCTGGGATTTTCACAGTTTAAAACAGCGAGAGTAGAGCTGGGATTTTCACACTTTAAAACTGTGAGAAGTGAGCAGGGTTTTCTCAGTTTAAAACAGCGAGAGGTGAGAAGGGATTTGCATAGTTTAAAACAGTGAGAGGGGAGCAGGATTTTCACAGTTTTAATCAGCGAGAGGGAAGCCGGGATTTTCACAGTTTTGAAACAGCCAGAGGAGTGCAGGATTTTCACAGTTTAAAACAGCGAGAGGTGAGCTGGGATTTTCACAGTATTGAAGCAGCCAGAGGGGAGCAGGATTTTCACTGTTTAAAACAGCAAGCAGAGAACCGGATTTTCACACTTTAAAACAATGCGAGGTGAGCACGATTTTCACAGTTTAAAACAACGAGAGGAGAGCTGTGTTTTTTACCGTTTCAAACATCGAGAGGAGTGCTGCGATTTTCACAGTTGAAAACAGGGAGTGTTGGCCAGGATTTTCGCATTTTATAACAGCGAGAGGCAAGCAGTATTTTCACAGTTTAAAACAGTGAGAGGAGAGCAGGATTTTCACAGTTTTGAAGCAGCCAGTGGAGTGCAGGATTTTCACTGTTTAAAACAGCGAAAGGAGAGCAGGAATTTCACCGTTTAATACAGCGTGAAGTGAGCAGGATTTTCACTGGTTACAGCAGTGAGAGGTGAGCAGGATTTTCACAGTTTAAAACAGCAAGAGGTGAGCAGAATTTTCATGGTTTAAAACAGCGAGAAGTGAGCTGGGATTTTCACAGTATTGAAGCAGCCAGAGGGGAGCAGGATATTCACAGTTTAAAACAGTGAGAGGAAAGCAGCATTTTCACAGTTTAAAACAGCGAGAGGAGAGCACGATTTTCACAGTTTAAAACAATGCGAGGAGAGCCGGAATTTCACAGTTTAAAACAGCGAGAGAAGAGCAGCATTTTCACAGTGTAAAACAACGAGAGGTGAGGTGTGATTTTTACCGTTTCAAACACTGAGAGGAGTGCTGCGATTTTCACAGTTGAGAAAAGGGAGATGATGGCCTGGATTTTCGCAATTTAAAACAGCGAGAGGAGAGCAGAATTTTCACAGGTTAAAACAGCGAGAGAAGAGAAGGATTTTCACAGAATAAAACAGCGAGAGGTGTGCAGTATTTTCACAGTTTAATACCGCGAGAGACATCTGGATTTTCACAGTTTAAAACAGCGAGAGGGAAGCAGGATTTTCGCAGTTTAAAACAGTGAGATGAGAGCCGGGATTTTCACATTTTTAAAGAGCCAGAGGAGAGCAGGATTTTCACAGTTTAAAACAGCGAGAGGAGAGCCCGATATTCACAGTTTAAAACAGCGAGAGGTGAGCTGGGATTTTCACAGTTTAAAACAGCGAGAGGAGAGCCGGGATTTACACAGTTTAAAACAGCGAGAGGAGAGCCCGATATTCACAGTTTAAAACAGCGAGAGGAGAGCAGGATTTTCACAGTTTTAATCAGCGAGAGGAGAGCAGGATTTTCACAGTTTTAATCAGCGAGAGGGGAGCCGAGATTTTCACAGTTTTGAAACAGCCAGAGGAGCGCTGGATTTTTACTGTTTTAAACAGCGAGAGGAGAGCAGGAATTTCACAGTTTAAAGCAGCGTGAAGTGAGCAGGATTTTCACAGTTTAAAGCAGTGAGTGGAGAGCAGGATTTTTACAATTTAAAACAGCGAGAGGAGAGCTGGGATTTTCACACTTTAAAACTGTGAGAAGTGAGCAGGATTTTCACTGTTTAAAACAGCGAGATGTGAGCTGGGATTGTCATAGTATTGAAGCAGCCAGAGGTGAGCAGGATTTTCACAGTTTAAAACAGTGAGAGTTGAGCATGATTTTCACAGTTTAAAACAGCAAGAGGAGAGCAGGATTTTCACAGTTTAAAACAGCGAGAGGAAAGCAGGATTTTCACAGTTTCAAACACCAGGAGGAGATCAGGATCTTCGCAGTTTTAATCAGCGAGTGGAGAGCAGGATTTTTACAGTTTTAAACAGCGACAGGAGAGCCGGGATTTTCGCAGTTTTGAAACAGCCAGAGGAGCGCAGGATTTTCACTGTTTAAAACAGCGAGAGTAGAGCTGTGATTTTCAAAGTATCGAAGCAGCCAGAGGAGTGCAGGATTTGCACTGTTTAAAACAGCGAGATGAGAGCTGGGATTTTCACACTTTAAAACTGTGAGAAGTGAGCAGGATTTTCACTGTTTAAAACAGCGAGAGGAAAGCAGGATTTTCACTGTTTCAAACAGCGAGAGTAGAGCACGATTTTCACAATATAAAACAGTGAGAGGTGTGCAGTATTTTCACAGTTTAAAACCGCGAGAGACATCTGGATTTTCACAGTTTAAAACCGCGAGAGACATCTGGATTTTCACAGTTTAAAACAGCGAGAGGAGAACAGGATTTTCGCAGTTTAAAACAGTGAGAGGAGAGCCGGGATTTTCACATTTTAAAAGAGCCACAGGAGAGCAGGAATTTCACAGTTTAAATCAGCGAGTGTAGAGCAGCATTTTCACAGTGTAAAACAACGAGAGGAGAGCGGTGATTTTTACCGTTTCAAACACCGAGAAGAGTGCTGCGATTTTCACAGTTGAAAACAGGGAGATGTTGGCCAGGATTTTCGCAATTTAAAACAGCAAGAGGACAGCGGAATTTTCACAGGGTCAATCTGCGAGAGAAGAGCACGATTTTCACAATATAAAACAGCGAGAGGAGAGCAGTACTTTCACAGTTTAAAACCGCGAGAGACATCTGGATTTTCACAGTTTTAAACAGCGAGAGGGAAGCAGGATTTTCGCAGTTTGAAACAGTGAGAGGAGAGCAGGAATTTCACATTTTAAAAGAGCCAGCGGAGAGCAGGATTTTCACAGTTTTAAACAGCGAGAGGGAAGCGGGATTTTCGCAGTTTGGAACAGTGAGAGGAGAGCCGGATTTTCGCAATTCAACACAGTGAGAGCTGACCCTGAATTTCACAGTTTAAAACAGTGAGAGGAAAGCAGGATTTTCACTGTTTCAAACAGCGAGAGGAGAGCAGGATTTTCACAGATTAAAACAGCGAGAGGAGACCTGGAGTTTCAGAGTTTTAAACAGCAAGAGGAGAGCAGGGTTTTCACAGTTTAAAACAGCGAGAGGGGAGCTGGGATTTTCACACTTTAAAACTGTGAGAAGTGAGCAGGATTTTCACTGTTTAAAACAGCGAGAGGTGAGCTGGGATTGTCACAGTTTAAAACAGCGAGAGGAGAGCAGGATTTTCACAGTTTAAAACAGCCAGTGGAGAGCGGTGTTTTCGCTGTTTAAAACAGCGAGAGGAGAGCAGGTATTTCACAGTTTAAAACAGCGAGAGGAGAGCACGATTTTCACAGTTTAAACAGTGACAGGAGAGCAGGAATTTCACAGTTTAAAACAGCGAGATGAGAGCTGGGATTGTCACAGTTTAAAACAGCGAGAGGAGAGCAGGATTTTCACAGTTGAAAACAGCGAGAGGAGAGCAGGATTTTCACAGTTGAAAACAGCGAGAGGAGAGCAGGATTTTCACAGTTTTAAACAGCGACAGGAGAGCCGGGATTTTCGCAGTTTTGAAACAGCCAGGGGAGAGCAGGATTTTCACTGTTTAAAACTGCTAGAGGAGAGCAGGAATTTCACAGTTTAAAACAGCGAGAGGTGAGCTGGGATTTTCACAGTATAGAAGCAGCCAGAGGAGTGCAGGATTTGCACTGTTTAAAACAGCGAGATGAGACCTGGGATTTTCACACTTTAAAACTGTGAGAAGTGAGCAGGATTTTCACAGTTTAAAACAGCGAGAGGAAAGCAGGATTTTCACTGTTTCAAACAGCGAGAGGAGAGCAGGTATTTTGCAGTTTAAAACAGCCAGAGGAGAGCCAGGATTTTCACAGTTTAATTCAGCGATAGGACAGAAGGATATTCACGGATTAAAACAGCGAGAGGAGAGCAGGATTTGCACAGTTTGAAACAGCGAGAGTAGAGCAGGATTTTCGCAGTTTAAAACAATGCGAGGTGAGCATGATTTTCACAGTTTAAAACAGCAAGAGGAGAGCAGGAATTTCACAGTGTAAATCAACGAGAGGAGAGCTGTGATTTTTACCGTTTCAATCACCGAGAGGAGTGCTGTGATTTTCACAGTTGAAAACAGGGAGATGTTGGCCAGGATTTTCGTATTTTAAAACAGCGAGAGGACAGCAGAATTTTCACAGGTTAAATCTGCGAGAGGAGACCAGGAGTTTCAGAGTTTTAAACAGCGAGAAGATAGTCGGCTATTCACTGTTTAAAACAGAGAGAGCACAGCACGATTTTCACAGTTTAAAACAGCGAGAGGAGAGCAGGAATTTCACAGTTTAAAACAGCGAGAGGTGACCTGGGATTTTCACAGTATCGAAGCAGCCAGAGGATTGCAGGATTTGCACTGTTTAAAACAGCGAGATGAGACCTGGGATTTTCACACTTTAAAACTGTGAGAAGTGAGCAGGATTTTCACAGTTTAAAACAGCGAGAGGAAAGCAGGATTTTCACTGTTTCAAACGATAGGAGAGCAGGATTTTCACAGTTTAAAACAGGGAGAGGAAAGCAGGATTTTCACTGTTTCAAACAGCGATAGGAGAGCAGGATTTTCACAGTTTAAAACAGCCAGAGGAGAGCAGGTATTTTGCAGTTTAAAACAGCCAGAGGAGTGCCAGGATTTTCACAGTTTAATTCAGCGAGAGGAGAGAAGGATATTCACGGATTAAAACAGTGAGAGGAGAGCAGGATTTGCACAGTTTGAAACAGCGAGAGTAGAGCTGTGATTTTTACCGTTTCAAACACCGAGAGGAGTGCTGCGATTTTCACAGTTGAAAACAGGGAGATGATGGCCAGGATTTTCACAGGTTAAAACAGCGAGAGGAGAGCAGGATTTTCACAGGTTAAATCTGCGAGAGAAGAGCACGATTTTCACAATAAAGAACAGCGAGAGGTGTGCAGTATTTTCACAGTTTAAAACTGTGAGAGACATCTGGATTTTCACAGTTTAAAACAGCGAGAGGGAAGCAGGATTTTCGCAGTTTAAAACAGTGAGAGGAGAACCGGGATTTTCACATTTTAAAAGAGCCATAGGAGAGCAGGATTTTCACAGTTTAAAGCAGCGAGAGGAGAGCCCGATATTCACAGTTTAAAACAGCGAAAGGTGAGCTGGGATTATCACAGTTTAAAACAGTGAGAGGAGAGCTGGGATTTACACAGTTTAAAACAGCCAGAGGAGAGCTGGATTTTCACAGTTTAAAACAGCGAGAAGTGAGCAGGATTTTCACAGTTTGAAACAGCGAGACGAGAGCAGGATTTTCACAGTTTAAAACAGCGAGAGGAGAGCAGGATTTTCACAGTTTAAAACAGCGAGAATTGAGCAGGATTTTCACAGTTTGAAACAGCGAGAAGTGAGCAGGATTTTCACAGTTTGAAACAGCGAGACGAGAGCAGGATTTTCACTGTTTAAAACAGCGAGCGGAGAGCAGGATTTTCACAGTTTAAAACAGCGAGAGGAGAGTAGGATTTTCACAGTTTAAAACAGCGAGAGGAGAGCAGCATTTTCACAGTGTAAAACAACGAGAGGAGAGCTGTGATTTTTACCGTTTGAAACACCGAGAGGAGTGCTGCGATTTTCATAGTTGAAACAGGGAGATGTTGGCCAGGATTTTCGCATTTTAAAACAGCGAGAGGACAGCAGAATTTTCACAGGTTAAAACAGCGAGAGAAGAGCACGATTTTCACAATATAAAACAACGAGAGGAGAGCAGGAATTTCACAGTTTAAAACAGCAAGTGTAGAGCAGCATTTTCACAGTGTAAAACAACGAGAGGAGAGCTGTGATTTTTACCGTTTCAAACACCGAGAGGAGTGCTGTGATTTTCACAGTTGAAAACAGGGAGATGTTGGCCAGGATTTTCGCATTTTAAAACAGCGAGAGGAGAGCAGAATTTTCACAGGTTAAATCTGTGAGAGAAGAGCACGATTTTCACAATATAAAACAGCGAGAGGTGTGCAGTATTTTCACAGTTAAAAACAGCGAGAGGAGAGCAGGATTTGCACAGCATAAAACAGCGAGAGGAGTGTTGTATTTTCACAGTTTAAAACTGCAAGTGACAGCTGAATTTTCACAGTTTAAAACAGCGAGAGGAGAGCAGGATTTTCACAGGTTAAATCTGCGAGAGAAGAGCACGATTTTCACAATATAAAACAGCGAGAGGTGTGCAGTATTTTCACAGTTTAAAACCGCGAGAGACATCTGGATTTTCACAGTTTTAAACAGCGAGAGGGAAGCAGGATTTTCGCAGTTTAAAGCAGTGTGAGGAGATCCGGGATTTTCACATTTTAAAAGAGCCAGAGGAGAGCAGGATTTTCACAGTTTAAAACAGCGAGAGGAGAGCAAGATTTTCACAGTGTAAAACAGCGAGCGGAGAGCTGTGATTTTTACCGTTTCAAACACCGAGAGGAGAGCTGCGATTTTCACAGTTTAAAACAGCGAGAGGCAAGCAGGAATTTCAGAGTTTAAAACAGCGAGAGAAGAGCAGGAATTTCACAGTTCAAAACAGCCAGAGGTGACCTGGGATTTTCAGAGTATCGAAGCAGCCAGAGGAGTGCAGGATTTGCACTGTTTAAAATAGCGAGATGAGAGCTGGGATTTTCACACTTTAAAACTGTGAGAACTGAGCAGGATTTTCACTGTTTCAAACAGCGAGAGGTGAGCTGGGATTGTCACAGTTTAAAACAGCGAGAGGAGAGTTGGATTTTCACAGTTGAAAACAGCGAGAGGAGAGCAGGATTTTCACAGTTTAAAACAGCGAGAGGAGAGCAGGATTTTCACAGTTTAAAACAGCGAGAGGAGAGCAGGATTTTCACAGTTTAAAACAGCGAGAGGAAAGCAGGATTTTCACTGTTTCAAACAGCGATAGGAGAGCAGGATTTTCACAGTTTAAAACAGTGAGGGGAGAGCAGGATTTTCGCATTTTAAAACAGCGAGAGGAGAGCAGGATTTTCACTGTTTAAAACAGCGAGAGGAGAGCAGGAATTTCACAGTTTAAAACAGCGAGAGCTGAGCTGGGATTTTCACAGTATCGAAGCAGCCAGAGGAGAGCAGGATTTGCACTGTTTAAAACAGCGAGATGAGAGCTGGGATTTTCACACTTTAAAACTGTGAGAAGTGAGCAGGATTTTCACTGTTTAAAACAGCGAGAGGTGAGCTGGGATTGTCACAGTTTAAAACAGCGAGAGGAGAGCAGGATTTTCGCAGTTTAAAACAGCGAGAGGAGAGCAGGATTTTCACAGTTTAAAACAGCGAGAGGGAAGCAGGAATTTCACTGTTTCAAACAGCGATAGGAGAGCAGGATTTTCATAGTTTAAAACAGCGAGAGGAGACCAGGAGTTTCAGAGTTTTAAACAGCAAGAGGAGAGCAGGGTTTTCACAGTTTAAAACAGCGAGAGCACAGCACGATTTTCACAGTTTAAAACAGCGAGAGGAGAGCAGGAATTTCACTGTTTAAAACAGCGAGAGGAGAGCAGGAATTTCACAGTTTAAAACAGCGAGAGCTGAGCTGGGATTTTCACAGTATCGAAGCAGCCAGAGGAGAGCAGGATTTGCACTGTTTAAAACAGCGAGATGAGAGCTGGGATTTTCACACTTTAAAACTGTGAGAAGTGAGCAGGATTTTCACTGTTTAAAACAGCGAGAGGTGAGCTGGGATTGTCACAGTTTAAAACAGCGAGAGGAGAGCAGGATTTTCGCAGTTTAAAACAGCGAGAGGAGAGCAGGATTTTCACAGTTTAAAACAGCGAGAGGGAAGCAGGAATTTCACTGTTTCAAACAGCGATAAGAGAGCAGGATTTTCATAGTTTAAAACAGCGAGAGGAGACCAGGAGTTTCAGAGTTTTAAACAGCAAGAGGAGAGCAGGGTTTTCACAGTTTAAAACAGCGAGAGCACAGCACGATTTTCACAGTTTAAAACAGCGAGAGGAGAGCAGGAATTTCACAGTTTAAAACAGCGAGAGGTGACCTGGGATTTTCGCAGTATCGAAGCAGCCAGATGAGTGCAGGATTTGCACTGTTTAAAACAGCGAGAGGAGAGCTGGGATTTTCACACTTTAAAACTGTGAGAAGTGAGCAGGATTTTCACTGTTTAAAACAGCGAGAGGTGAGCTGGGATTGTCACAGTTTAAAACAGCGAGAGGAAAGCAGGATTTTCACAGTTTAAAACAGCGAGAGGAGAGCAGGATTTTCACAGTTTAAAACAGCGAGAGGAAAGCAGGATTTTCACTGTTTCAAACAGCGATAGGAGAGCAGGTTTTTCACAGATTAAAACAGCGAGAGGAGACCAGGAGTTTCAGAGTTTTAAACAGCAAGAGGAGAGCAGGGTTTTCACAGTTTAAAACAGCGAGAGCACAGCACGATTTTCACAGTTTAAAACAGCGAGAGGAGGGCAGGAATTTCACAGTTTAAAACAGCGAGAGGTGACATGGGATTTTCACAGTATCGAAGCAGCCAGAGGAGAGCAGGATTTGCACTGTTTAAAACAGCGAGATGCGAGCTGGGATTTTCACACTTTAAAACTGTGAGAAGTGAGCAGGATTTTCACTGTTTAAAACAGCGAGAGGTGAACTGGGATTGTCACAGTTTAAAACAGCGAGAGGAGAGCAGGATTTTCACTGTTTAAAACAGCGAGAGAAGAGCAGGATTTTCACAGTTTAAAAAAGCGAGAGGAAAGCAGGATTTTCACTGTTTCAAACAGCGATAGGAGAGCAGGTTTTTCACAGTTTAAAACAGTGAGGGGAGAGCAGGATTTTCAGTTTAAAACAGCGAGAGGAGAGCAGGATTTTCACTGTTTAAAACTGCGAGAGGAGAGCTGGGATTTTCACACTTTAAAACTGTGAGAAGTGAGCAGGATTTTCACAGTTTAAAACAGCGAGAGGAAAGCAGGATTTTCACTGTTTCAAACAGCGAGAGGAGAGCAGGTATTTTGCAGTTTAAAACAGCCAGAGGAGAGCCAGGATTTTCACAGTTTAATTCAGCGATAGGACAGAAGGATATTCACGGATTAAAACAGCGAGAGGAGAGCAGGATTTGCACAGTTTGAAACAGCGAGAGTAGAGCAGGATTTTCGCAGTTTAAAACAATGCGAGGTGAGCATGATTTTCACAGTTTAAAACAGCAAGAGGAGAGCAGGAATTTCACAGTGTAAATCAACGAGAGGAGAGCTGTGATTTTTACCGTTTCAATCACCGAGAGGAGTGCTGTGATTTTCACAGTTGAAAACAGGGAGATGTTGGCCAGGATTTTCGTATTTTAAAACAGCGAGAGGACAGCAGAATTTTCACAGGTTAAATCTGCGAGAGGAGACCAGGAGTTTCAGAGTTTTAAACAGCGAGAAGATAGTCGGCTATTCACTGTTTAAAACAGAGAGAGCACAGCACGATTTTCACAGTTTAAAACAGCGAGAGGAGAGCAGGAATTTCACAGTTTAAAACAGCGAGAGGTGACCTGGGATTTTCACAGTATCGAAGCAGCCAGAGGATTGCAGGATTTGCACTGTTTAAAACAGCGAGATGAGACCTGGGATTTTCACACTTTAAAACTGTGAGAAGTGAGCAGGATTTTCACAGTTTAAAACAGCGAGAGGAAAGCAGGATTTTCACTGTTTCAAACGATAGGAGAGCAGGATTTTCACAGTTTAAAACAGGGAGAGGAAAGCAGGATTTTCACTGTTTCAAACAGCGATAGGAGAGCAGGATTTTCACAGTTTAAAACAGCCAGAGGAGAGCAGGTATTTTGCAGTTTAAAACAGCCAGAGGAGTGCCAGGATTTTCACAGTTTAAAACAGCCAGAGGAGAGCAGGTATTTTGCAGTTTAAAACAGCCAGAGGAGTGCCAGGATTTTCACAGTTTAATTCAGCGAGAGGAGAGAAGGATATTCACGGATTAAAACAGTGAGAGGAGAGCAGGATTTGCACAGTTTGAAACAGCGAGAGTAGAGCTGTGATTTTTACCGTTTCAAACACCGAGAGGAGTGCTGCGATTTTCACAGTTGAAAACAGGGAGATGATGGCCAGGATTTTCACAGGTTAAAACAGCGAGAGGAGAGCAGGATTTTCACAGGTTAAATCTGCGAGAGAAGAGCACGATTTTCACAATAAAGAACAGCGAGAGGTGTGCAGTATTTTCACAGTTTAAAACTGTGAGAGACATCTGGATTTTCACAGTTTAAAACAGCGAGAGGGAAGCAGGATTTTCGCAGTTTAAAACAGTGAGAGGAGAACCGGGATTTTCACATTTTAAAAGAGCCATAGGAGAGCAGGATTTTCACAGTTTAAAGCAGCGAGAGGAGAGCCCGATATTCACAGTTTAAAACAGCGAAAGGTGAGCTGGGATTATCACAGTTTAAAACAGTGAGAGGAGAGCTGGGATTTACACAGTTTAAAACAGCCAGAGGAGAGCTGGATTTTCACAGTTTAAAACAGCGAGAAGTGAGCAGGATTTTCACAGTTTGAAACAGCGAGACGAGAGCAGGATTTTCACAGTTTAAAACAGCGAGAGGAGAGCAGGATTTTCACAGTTTAAAACAGCGAGAATTGAGCAGGATTTTCACAGTTTGAAACAGCGAGAAGTGAGCAGGATTTTCACAGTTTGAAACAGCGAGACGAGAGCAGGATTTTCACTGTTTAAAACAGCGAGCGGAGAGCAGGATTTTCACAGTTTAAAACAGCGAGAGGAAAGCAGGATTTTCACTGTTTCAAACAGCGAGAGGAGAGCAGGTATTTTGCAGTTTAAAACAGCCAGAGGAGAGCCAGGATTTTCACAGTTTAATTCAGCGATAGGACAGAAGGATATTCACGGATTAAAACAGCGAGAGGAGAGCAGGATTTGCACAGTTTGAAACAGCGAGAGTAGAGCAGGATTTTCGCAGTTTAAAACAATGCGAGGTGAGCATGATTTTCACAGTTTAAAACAGCAAGAGGAGAGCAGGAATTTCACAGTGTAAATCAACGAGAGGAGAGCTGTGATTTTTACCGTTTCAATCACCGAGAGGAGTGCTGTGATTTTCACAGTTGAAAACAGGGAGATGTTGGCCAGGATTTTCGTATTTTAAAACAGCGAGAGGACAGCAGAATTTTCACAGGTTAAATCTGCGAGAGGAGACCAGGAGTTTCAGAGTTTTAAACAGCGAGAAGATAGTCGGCTATTCACTGTTTAAAACAGAGAGAGCACAGCACGATTTTCACAGTTTAAAACAGCGAGAGGAGAGCAGGAATTTCACAGTTTAAAACAGCGAGAGGTGACCTGGGATTTTCACAGTATCGAAGCAGCCAGAGGATTGCAGGATTTGCACTGTTTAAAACAGCGAGATGAGACCTGGGATTTTCACACTTTAAAACTGTGAGAAGTGAGCAGGATTTTCACAGTTTAAAACAGCGAGAGGAAAGCAGGATTTTCACTGTTTCAAACGATAGGAGAGCAGGATTTTCACAGTTTAAAACAGGGAGAGGAAAGCAGGATTTTCACTGTTTCAAACAGCGATAGGAGAGCAGGATTTTCACAGTTTAAAACAGCCAGAGGAGAGCAGGTATTTTGCAGTTTAAAACAGCCAGAGGAGTGCCAGGATTTTCACAGTTTAAAACAGCCAGAGGAGAGCAGGTATTTTGCAGTTTAAAACAGCCAGAGGAGTGCCAGGATTTTCACAGTTTAATTCAGCGAGAGGAGAGAAGGATATTCACGGATTAAAACAGTGAGAGGAGAGCAGGATTTGCACAGTTTGAAACAGCGAGAGTAGAGCTGTGATTTTTACCGTTTCAAACACCGAGAGGAGTGCTGCGATTTTCACAGTTGAAAACAGGGAGATGATGGCCAGGATTTTCACAGGTTAAAACAGCGAGAGGAGAGCAGGATTTTCACAGGTTAAATCTGCGAGAGAAGAGCACGATTTTCACAATAAAGAACAGCGAGAGGTGTGCAGTATTTTCACAGTTTAAAACTGTGAGAGACATCTGGATTTTCACAGTTTAAAACAGCGAGAGGGAAGCAGGATTTTCGCAGTTTAAAACAGTGAGAGGAGAACCGGGATTTTCACATTTTAAAAGAGCCATAGGAGAGCAGGATTTTCACAGTTTAAAGCAGCGAGAGGAGAGCCCGATATTCACAGTTTAAAACAGCGAAAGGTGAGCTGGGATTATCACAGTTTAAAACAGTGAGAGGAGAGCTGGGATTTACACAGTTTAAAACAGCCAGAGGAGAGCTGGATTTTCACAGTTTAAAACAGCGAGAAGTGAGCAGGATTTTCACAGTTTGAAACAGCGAGACGAGAGCAGGATTTTCACAGTTTAAAACAGCGAGAGGAGAGCAGGATTTTCACAGTTTAAAACAGCGAGAATTGAGCAGGATTTTCACAGTTTGAAACAGCGAGAAGTGAGCAGGATTTTCACAGTTTGAAACAGCGAGACGAGAGCAGGATTTTCACTGTTTAAAACAGCGAGCGGAGAGCAGGATTTTCACAGTTTAAAACAGCGAGAGGAGAGTAGGATTTTCACAGTTTAAAACAGCGAGAGGAGAGCAGCATTTTCACAGTGTAAAACAACGAGAGGAGAGCTGTGATTTTTACCGTTTGAAACACCGAGAGGAGTGCTGCGATTTTCATAGTTGAAACAGGGAGATGTTGGCCAGGATTTTCGCATTTTAAAACAGCGAGAGGACAGCAGAATTTTCACAGGTTAAAACAGCGAGAGAAGAGCACGATTTTCACAATATAAAACAACGAGAGGAGAGCAGGAATTTCACAGTTTAAAACAGCAAGTGTAGAGCAGCATTTTCACAGTGTAAAACAACGAGAGGAGAGCTGTGATTTTTACCGTTTCAAACACCGAGAGGAGTGCTGTGATTTTCACAGTTGAAAACAGGGAGATGTTGGCCAGGATTTTCGCATTTTAAAACAGCGAGAGGAGAGCAGAATTTTCACAGGTTAAATCTGTGAGAGAAGAGCACGATTTTCACAATATAAAACAGCGAGAGGTGTGCAGTATTTTCACAGTTAAAAACAGCGAGAGGAGAGCAGGATTTGCACAGCATAAAACAGCGAGAGGAGTGTTGTATTTTCACAGTTTAAAACTGCAAGTGACAGCTGAATTTTCACAGTTTAAAACAGCGAGAGGAGAGCAGGATTTTCACAGGTTAAATCTGCGAGAGAAGAGCACGATTTTCACAATATAAAACAGCGAGAGGTGTGCAGTATTTTCACAGTTTAAAACCGCGAGAGACATCTGGATTTTCACAGTTTTAAACAGCGAGAGGGAAGCAGGATTTTCGCAGTTTAAAGCAGTGTGAGGAGATCCGGGATTTTCACATTTTAAAAGAGCCAGAGGAGAGCAGGATTTTCACAGTTTAAAACAGCGAGAGGAGAGCAAGATTTTCACAGTGTAAAACAGCGAGCGGAGAGCTGTGATTTTTACCGTTTCAAACACCGAGAGGAGAGCTGCGATTTTCACAGTTTAAAACAGCGAGAGGCAAGCAGGAATTTCAGAGTTTAAAACAGCGAGAGAAGAGCAGGAATTTCACAGTTCAAAACAGCCAGAGGTGACCTGGGATTTTCAGAGTATCGAAGCAGCCAGAGGAGTGCAGGATTTGCACTGTTTAAAATAGCGAGATGAGAGCTGGGATTTTCACACTTTAAAACTGTGAGAACTGAGCAGGATTTTCACTGTTTCAAACAGCGAGAGGTGAGCTGGGATTGTCACAGTTTAAAACAGCGAGAGGAGAGTTGGATTTTCACAGTTGAAAACAGCGAGAGGAGAGCAGGATTTTCACAGTTTAAAACAGCGAGAGGAGAGCAGGATTTTCACAGTTTAAAACAGCGAGAGGAGAGCAGGATTTTCACAGTTTAAAACAGCGAGAGGAAAGCAGGATTTTCACTGTTTCAAACAGCGATAGGAGAGCAGGATTTTCACAGTTTAAAACAGTGAGGGGAGAGCAGGATTTTCGCATTTTAAAACAGCGAGAGGAGAGCAGGATTTTCACTGTTTAAAACAGCGAGAGGAGAGCAGGAATTTCACAGTTTAAAACAGCGAGAGCTGAGCTGGGATTTTCACAGTATCGAAGCAGCCAGAGGAGAGCAGGATTTGCACTGTTTAAAACAGCGAGATGAGAGCTGGGATTTTCACACTTTAAAACTGTGAGAAGTGAGCAGGATTTTCACTGTTTAAAACAGCGAGAGGTGAGCTGGGATTGTCACAGTTTAAAACAGCGAGAGGAGAGCAGGATTTTCGCAGTTTAAAACAGCGAGAGGAGAGCAGGATTTTCACAGTTTAAAACAGCGAGAGGGAAGCAGGAATTTCACTGTTTCAAACAGCGATAAGAGAGCAGGATTTTCATAGTTTAAAACAGCGAGAGGAGACCAGGAGTTTCAGAGTTTTAAACAGCAAGAGGAGAGCAGGGTTTTCACAGTTTAAAACAGCGAGAGCACAGCACGATTTTCACAGTTTAAAACAGCGAGAGGAGAGCAGGAATTTCACAGTTTAAAACAGCGAGAGGTGACCTGGGATTTTCGCAGTATCGAAGCAGCCAGATGAGTGCAGGATTTGCACTGTTTAAAACAGCGAGAGGAGAGCTGGGATTTTCACACTTTAAAACTGTGAGAAGTGAGCAGGATTTTCACTGTTTAAAACAGCGAGAGGTGAGCTGGGATTGTCACAGTTTAAAACAGCGAGAGGAAAGCAGGATTTTCACAGTTTAAAACAGCGAGAGGAGAGCAGGATTTTCACAGTTTAAAACAGCGAGAGGAAAGCAGGATTTTCACTGTTTCAAACAGCGATAGGAGAGCAGGTTTTTCACAGATTAAAACAGCGAGAGGAGACCAGGAGTTTCAGAGTTTTAAACAGCAAGAGGAGAGCAGGGTTTTCACAGTTTAAAACAGCGAGAGCACAGCACGATTTTCACAGTTTAAAACAGCGAGAGGAGGGCAGGAATTTCACAGTTTAAAACAGCGAGAGGTGACATGGGATTTTCACAGTATCGAAGCAGCCAGAGGAGAGCAGGATTTGCACTGTTTAAAACAGCGAGATGCGAGCTGGGATTTTCACACTTTAAAACTGTGAGAAGTGAGCAGGATTTTCACTGTTTAAAACAGCGAGAGGTGAACTGGGATTGTCACAGTTTAAAACAGCGAGAGGAGAGCAGGATTTTCACTGTTTAAAACAGCGAGAGAAGAGCAGGATTTTCACAGTTTAAAAAAGCGAGAGGAAAGCAGGATTTTCACTGTTTCAAACAGCGATAGGAGAGCAGGTTTTTCAAAGTTTAAAACAGTGAGGGGAGAGCAGGATTTTCAGTTTAAAACAGCGAGAGGAGAGCAGGATTTTCACTGTTTAAAACTGCGAGAGGAGAGCTGGGATTTTCACACTTTAAAACTGTGAGAAGTGAGCAGGATTTTCACAGTTTAAAACACCGAGAGGAAAGCAGGATTTTCACTGTTTCAAACAGCGAGAGGAGAGCAGGTATTTTGCAGTTTAAAACAGCCAGAGGAGAGCCAGGATTTTCACAGTTTAATTCAGCGATAGGAGAGAAGGATATTCACGGATTAAAACAGCGAGAGGAGAGCTGGATTTGCACAGTTTGATACAGCGAGAGTAGAGCAGGATTTTCGCAGTTTAAAACAATGCGAGGTGAGCAGGATTTTCACAGTGTAAAACAACAAGAGGATAGCTGTGTTTTTTACCGTTTCAAACAGCGAGAGGAGAGCTGCGATTTTCACAGTTGAAAACAGGGAGATGTTGGCCAGGATTTTCGCATTTTAAAACAGCGAGAGGCAAGCAGGAATTTCACAGGTTAAATCTGCGAGAGAAGAGCACGATTTTCACAATATAAAAGAGCGAGAGGTGTGCAGTATTTTCACAGTTTAAAACCGCGAGAGACATCTGGATTTTCACGGTTTTAAACAGCGAGAGGGACGCAGGATTTTCGCAGTTTAAAACAGTGAGATAAGAGCTGGGATTTTCACATTTTAAAAGAGCCAGAGGAGAGCAGGATTTTCACAGTTTAAAACAGCAAGAGGAGAGCAGGATTTTCACAGTGTAAATCAACGAGAGGAGAGCTGTGATTTTTACCGTTTCAAACACCGAGAGGAGTGCTGTGATTTTCACAGTTGAAAACAGGGAGATGTTGGCCAGGATTTTCGCATTTTAAAACAGCGAGAGGACAGCAGAATTTTAACAGGTTAAATCTGCGAGAGGAGACCTGGAGTTTCAGAGTTTTAAACAGCGAGAGGATAGTCGGCTATTCACTGTTTAAACAGCGAGAGCACAGCACGATTTTCACAGTTTAAAACAGCGAGAGGAGTGCAGGAATTTCACAGTTTAAAACAGCGAGAGGTGACCTGGGATTTTCACAGTATCGAAGCAGCCAGAGGATTGCAGGATTTGCACTGTTTAAAACAGCGAGATGAGAGCTGGGATTTTCACACTTTAAAACTGTGAGAAGTGAGCAGGATTTTCACAGTTTAAAACAGCGAGAGGAAAGCAGGATTTTCACTGTTTCAAACAGCGATAGGAGAGCTGGATTTTCACAGTTTAAAACAGCCAGAGGAGAGCAGGTATTTTGCAGTTTAAAACAGCCAGAGGAGTGCCAGGATTTTCACAGTTTAAAACAGCCAGAGGAGAGCAGGTATTTTGCAGTTTAAAACAGCCAGAGGAGTGCCAGGATTTTCACAGTTTAATTCAGCGAGAGGAGAGAAGGATATTCACGGATTAAAACAGTGTGAGGAGAGCAGGATTTGCACAGTTTGAAACAGCGAGAGTAGAGCTGTGATTTTTACCGTTTCAAACACCGAGAGGAGTGCTGCGATTTTCACAGTTGAAAACAGGGAGATGATGGCCAGGATTTTCACAGGTTAAAACAGCGAGAGGAGAGCAGGATTTTCACAGGTTAAATCTGCGAGAGAAGAGCACGATTTTCACAATATAAAACAGCGAGAGGTGTGCAGTATTTTCACAGTTTAAAACCGTGAGAGACATCTGGATTTTCACAGTTTAAAACAGCGAGAGGGAAGCAGGATTTTCGCAGTTTAAAACAGTGAGAGGAGAACCGGGATTTTCACAGTTTAAAGCAGTGAGAGGAGAGCCCGATATTCACAGTTTAAAACAGCGAAAGGTGAGCTGGGATTATCACAGTTTAAAACAGTGAGAGGAGAGCTGGGATTTACACAGTTTAAAACAGCCAGAGGAGAGCTGGATTTTCACAGTTTAAAACAGCGAGAAGTGAGCAGGATTTTCACAGTTTGAAACAGCGAGACGAGAGCAGGATTTTTACTGTTTAAAACAGCGAGCGGAGAGCAGGATTTTCACAGTTTTAAAACAGCGAGAGGAGAGCAGGATTTTCACAGTTTAAAACAGCGAGAAGTGAGCAGGATTTTCACAGTTTGAAACAGCGAGACGAGAGCAGGATTTTCACTGTTTAAAACAGCGAGCGGAGTGCAGGATTTTCACAGTTTAAAACAGCGAGAGGAGAGCAGGATTTTCACAGTTTAAAACAGCGAGAGGAGAGCAGCATTTTCACAGTGTAAAACAACGAGAGGAGAGCTGTGATTTTTACCGTTTGAAACACCGAGAGGAGTGCTGCGATTTTCACAGTTGAAAACAGGGAGATGTTGGCCAGGATTTTCGCATTTTAAAACAGCGAGAGGACAGCAGAATTTTCACAGGTTAAAACAGCGAGAGAAGAGCACGATTTTCACAATATAAAACAACGAGAGGAGAGCAGGAATTTCACAGTTTAAAACAGCGAGAGGAGAGCTGGAATTTCACAGTGTAAAACAGCCAGTGTAGAGCAGCATTTTCACAGTGTAAAACAACGAGAGGATAGCTGTGATTTTTACCGTTTCAAACACCGAGAGGAGTGCTGTGATTTTCACAGTTGAAAACAGGGAGATGTTGGCCAGGATTTTCCCATTTTAAAACAGCGAGAGGTGTGCAGTATTTTCACAGTTAAAAACAGCGAGAGGAGAGCAGGATTTGCACAGCATAAAACAGCGAGAGGAGTGCTGTATTTTCACAGTTTAAAACTGCAAGTGACAGCTGAATTTTCACAGTTTAAAACAGCGAGAGGAGAGCAGGATTTTCACAGGTTAAATCTGTGAGAGAAGAGCACGATTTTCACAATATAAAAACAGCGAGAGGTGTGCAGTATTTTCACAGTTAAAAACAGCGAGAGGAGAGCAGGATTTGCACAGCATAAAACAGCGAGAGGAGTGCTGTATTTTCACAGTTTAAAACTGCAAGTGACAGCTGAATTTTCACAGTTTAAAACAGCGAGAGGAGAGCAGGATTTTCACAGGTTAAATCTGCGAGAGAAGAGCACGATTTTCACAATATAAAACAGCGAGAGGTGTGTAGTATTTTCACAGTTTAAAACCACGAGAGACATCTGGATTTTCACAGTTTTAAACAGCGAGAGGGAAGCAGGATTTTCGCAGTTTAAAGCAGTGAGAGGAGATCCGGGATTTTCACATTTTAAAAGAGCCAGAGGAGAGCAGGATTTTCACAGTTTAAAACAGCGAGAGGAGAGCAAGATTTTCACAGTGTAAAACAGCAAGAGGAGAGCTGCGATTTTCACAGTTTAAAAACAGCGAGAGGCAAGCAGGAATTTCAGAGTTTAAAACAGCGAGAGAAGAGCAGGAATTTCACAGTTCAAAACAGCCAGAGGTGACCTGGGATTTTCACAGTATCGAAGCAGCCAGAGGAGTGCAGGATTTGCACTGTTTAAAACAGCGAGATGAGAGCTGGGATTTTCACACTTTAAAACTGTGAGAAGTGAGCAGGATTTTCACAGTTTAAAACAGCGAGAGGAAAGCAGGATTTCCACTGTTTCAAACAGCTATAGCAGGGCAGGATTTTCACAGTTTAAAACAGCCAGAGGAGAGCAGATATTTTGCAGTTTAAAACAGCCAGATGAGAGCCAGGATTTTCACAGTTTAATTCAGCGAGAGGAGAGCAGGATATTCACGGATTAAAACAGTGAGAGGAGAGCAGGATTTGCACAGTTTGAAACAGTGAGAGTAGAGCTGGGATATTCGCAGTTTAAAACAATGCGAGGTGAGCATGATTTTCACAGTTTAAAACAGCCAGAGGAGAGCAGGATTTTCACATTGTGAAACAACGAGAGGAGAGCTGTGATTTTTACCGTTTGAAACAGCGAGTCGAGTGCTGCGATTTTCACAGTTGAAAACAGGGAATTTTTGGCCAGGATTTTCGAATTTTAAAACAGCAAGAGGAGAGCAGAATTTTCACAGGTTAAAACTGCGAGAGGCAAGCAGGAATTTCACAGGTTAAATCTGTGAGAGAAGAGCACGATTTTCACGATATAAAACAGCGAGAAGTGTGCAGTATTTTCACAGTTTAATACCGCGAGTGACTTCTGGATTTTCACAGTTTTAAACAGCGAGAGGGAAGCAGGATTTTCGCAGTTAAAACAGTGAGAAGAGAGCCGGGTTTTTCACATTTTAAAAGAGCCAGAGGAGAGCAGGATTTTCACAGTTTAAAACAGTGAGAGGAGAGCAGGATTTTCACAGTTTAAAACAGCGAGAGGTGAGCTGGGATTTTCATAGTTTAAAACAGTGAGAGGAGAGCTGGGATATACACAGTTTAAAACAGCCAGAGGAGAGCCGGATTTTCACAGTTTAAAACAGTGAGAGCTGACCCTGAATTTCACAGTTTAAAACAGCGTGAGTTGAGCAGGATTTTCACAGTTTAAAACAGCAAGACGAGAGCAGGATTTTCACTGTTTAAAACAGCGAGCGGAGAGCAGGATTTTCACAGTTTAAAACAGCGAGAGGAGAGCAGGATTTTCACAGTTTAAAACAGCGAGAGGAGAGCAGGATTTTCACAGTTTAAAACAGCAAGAGGAGAGCAGGATTTTCACAGTTTAAAACAGCGAGAGGAGAGCAGGATTTTCACAGTGTAAAACAACGAGAGGAGAGCCGTGATTTTTACCGTTTCAAACACCGAGAGGAGTGCTGCGATTTTCACAGTTGAAAACAGGGAGATGTTGGCCAGGATTTTCGCATTTTAAAACAGCGAGAGGACAGCAGAATTTTCACAGGTTAAAACAGCGAGAGAAGAGCACGATTTTCACAGAATAAAAGTGAGAGGTGTGCAGTATTTCCACAGTTTAAAACTGCAAGAGACAGCTGGATTTTCACAGTTTAAAACAACGAGAGGGAAGCAGGATTTTCACAGTTTAAAACAGCGAGAGGTGAGCTGGGATTTTTACACTTTAAAACTGTGAGAAGTGAGCAGGATTTTCACTGTTTAAAACAGCGAGAGGAAAGCAGGATTTTCACAGTTTCAAACACCAAGAGGAGAGCAGGATTTCACAGTTTTAATCAGCGAGAGGAGAGCAGGATTTTTACAGTTTTAAACAGCGACAGGAGAGCCGGGATTTTCGCAGTTTTGAAACAGCCAGAGGAGCGCAGGATTTTCACTGTTTAAAACAGCGAGAGGAGAGCAGGAATTTCACAGTTTAAAACAGCGAGAGGTGAGCTGGGATTTTCACAGTATCGAAGCAGCCAGAGGAGTGCAGGATTTGCACTGTTTAAAACAGCGAGAGGTGAGCTGGGATTTTCACACTTTAAAACTGTGAGAAGTGAGCAGGATTTTCACTGTTTAAAACAGCGAGAGTAGAGCTGGGATTTTCACAGTTTAAAACAGCGAGAGGAAAGCAGGATTTTCACTGTTTCCATCAGCGAGAGGAAAGCAGGATTTTCACAGTTTAAAACAGCCAGAGGAGAGCAGGTATTTTGCAGTTTAAAACAGCCAGAGGAGAGCCAGGATTTTCACAGTTTAATTCAGCGAGAGGAGAGAAGGGTATTCACGGATTAAAACAGCGAGAGTAGAGCTGGGATTTTCGCAGTTTAAAACAATGCGAGGTGAGCACGATTTTCACAGTTTAAAACAGCGAGAGGAGAGCAGGATTTTCACATTTTAAAAGAGCCAGAGGAGAACAGGATTTTCACAGTTTAAAACCGCGAGAGACATCTGGATTTTCACAGTTTAAAACAGCGAGAGGGAAGCAGGATTTTCACAGTTTAAAACAGCGAGAGGAGAGCCGGGATTTTCACATTTTAAAAGAGCCAGAGGAGAACAGGATTTTCATAGTTTAAAAACTGCAAGAGGACAGGTGGATTTTCACAGTATAAAACATCGAGATGGAAGCAGGTATTTCACATTTAAAAACAGCGAGAGGAAAATCCGGGATTTTCATAGTTTAAAATAGCGAGCGGAGAGCCAGATTTTCACAGTTTAAAACAGCGAGAGTAGAGCAGCATTTTCACAGTGTAAAACAACGAGAGGAGAGGTGTGATTTTTACCGTTTCAAACACCGAGAGGAGTGCTGTGATTTTCACAGTTGAAAACAGGGAGATGTTGGCCAGGATTTTCGCATTTTAAAACAGCGAGAGGAGAGCAGGAATTTCACAGGTTAAAACAGCAAGAGGAGAGCAGAAATTTCACAGGTTAAAACAGTGAGAGAAGAGCACGATTTTCACAGTATATAACAGCGAGAGGTGTGCAGTATTTTCACAGTTTAAAACCGCGAGAGACATCTGGATTTTCACAGTTTAAAACAGCGAGAGGGAAGCAGGATTTTCGCAGTTTAAAACAGTGAGAGGAGAGCCGGGATTTTCACATTTTAAAAGAGCCAGAGGAGAGCAGGATTTTCAAAGTTTAAAACAGTGATAGGAGAGTAGGATTTTCACAGTTTAAAACAGCGAGAGGAGAGCAGGATTTTCACAGGTTAAATCTGTGAGAGAAGAGCACGATTTTCACAATATAAAACAGCGAGACGTGTGCAGTATTTTCAGTTTAAAACCGCGAGAGACATCTGGATTTTCACAGCTTAAAACAGCGAGAGGGAAGCAGGATTTTCACAGTTTAAAACAGCGAGAGGTGAGCTGGGATTTTCACAGATTTAATCAGCGAGAGGGGAGCTGGGATTTTCACAGTTTTGAAACAGCCAGAGGAGCACAGGATTTTTACTGTTTAAAACACCGAGAGTAGAGCAGGATTTTCCGAGTTTTAAGCAGCGAGAGTAGAGCTGTGATTTTCACCGTTTAAAGCAGCGTGAAGTGAGCTGGATTTTCACCGTTTAAAGCAGTGAGAGGAGAGCAGGATTTTTACAATTTAAAACAGCGAGAGGAGAGCTGGGATTTTCACACTTTAAAACTGTGAGGTGAGCAGGATTTTCACTGTTTAAAACAGCGAGAGGTGAGCTGGGATTGTCACAGTATTGAAGCAGCCAGAGGTGATCAGGATTTTCACAGTTTCAAACAGCGAGAGGAGAGCAGGATTTTCACAGTTTAAAACAGCGAGAGGAAAGCAGGATTTTCACTGTTTCAAATAGCGAGAGGAGAGCAGGATTTTCACAGTTTAAAACAGCCAGAGGAGAGCCAGGATTTTCACAGTTTCATTCAGCGAGAGGAGAGAAGGATATTCACGGATTAAAACAGCGAGAGTAGAGCTGGGATTTTCGCAGTTTAAAACAATGCGAGGTGAGCACGATTTTCACAGTTTAAAACAGCGAGAGGAGAGCAGGATTTTCACAGTTTGAAACAGCGAGTGTAGAGCTGGGATTTTCGCTGTTTAAAACAATGCGAGGTGAGCATGATTTTCACAGTTTAAAACAGCGAGAGGAGAGCAGGATTTTCACAGTTTAAAACAGCCAGAAGAGAGCAGGATTTTCACAGTTTAAAACAGTGAGAGGTGAGCAGGATTTTCACAGTGTAAAACAACGAGAGGAGAGCAGGATTTTCACAGTTGAAAACAGGGAGATGTTGGCCAGGATTTTCGCATTTTAAAACAGCGAGAGGCAAGCAGGAATTTCACAGGTTAAATCTGTGAGAGAAGAGCACGATTTTCACAATATAAAACAGCGAGAGATGTGCAGTATTTTCACAGTTTAAAACCGCGAGAGTCATCTGGATTTTCACAGTTTCAAACAGCGAGAGGGAAGCAGGATTTTCGCAGTTTAAAACAGTGAGAGGAGAGTCGGTATTTTCACATTTTAAAAGAGCCAGAGGAGAACAGGATTTTCACAGTTTAAAACAGTGAGAGGAGAGCCGGGATTTTCACATTTTAAAAGAGCCAGAGGAGAACAGGATTTTCACAGTTTAAAACAGCGAGAGGAGAGCAGGTTTTTCACAGTTTAAAACAGCGAGAGGAGAGCAGGATTTTCACAGTTTAAAACAGCGAGAGGTGAGCTGGGATTTTCACAGTTTAAAACAGCTCGAGGAGAGCTGGGATTTACACAGTTTAAAACAGCCAGAGGAGAGCTGGATTTTCACAGTTTCAAACAGTGAGAGCTGACCCTGAATTTCACAGTTTAAAACAGCGAGAGTTGAGCAGCATTTTCACAGTTTAAAACAGCGAGACGAGAGCAGGATTTTCACAGTTTAAAACAGCGAGCTGAGAGCAGGATTTTCACAGTTTAAAACAGCGAGAGGAGAGCAGGATTTTCACCATTTAAAGCAGCCTGAAGTGAGCAGGATTTTCACCGTTTAAAGAAGTGAGAGGGGAGCAGGATATTTACAATTTAAAACAGCGAGAGGAGAGCTGGGATTGTCACAGTATTGAAGCAGCCAGAGAATGAGCAGCATTTTCACAGTTTAAAACAGTGCGAGGTGAGCACGATATTCACAGTGTAAAACAACGAGAGCACAGCTTTGATTTTTACCGTTTCAAACACCGAGAGGAGTGCTGTGATTTTCTCAGTTCAAAACAGGGAATGTTGGCCAGGATTTTTGCAATTTAAAACAGCGAGAGGCAAGCAGGAATTTCACAGGTTAAAACAGTGAGAGAAGAGCACGATTTTCACAATATAAAACAGCGAGAGGACAGCAGGATTTTCACTGTTTAAAACTGCGAGAGACATCTGGATTTTCACAGTTTAAAACAGTGAGAGGGAAACAGGATTTTCGCAGTTTAAAACAGCGAGAGGTGAGCTGGGATTGTCACAGTATTGAAGCAGCCAGAGGTGAGCAGGATTTTCACAGTTTAAAACAGCGAGAGGATGAGCAGGATTTTCACAGTTTAAAACAGCGAGAGGAGAGCAGGATTTTCACAGTTTAAAACAGCGAGAGGAGAGCAGGATTTTCACAGTTTAAAACAGCGAGAGGAGAGCAGGATTTTCACAGTTTAAAACAGCGAGACGAGTGCAGGATTTTCACAGTGTAAAACAACGAGAGGAGAGCTGTGATTTTTACCGTTTCAAACTCCGAGAGGAGTGCTGCGATTTTCACAGTTGAAAACAGGGAGATGTTGGCCAGGATTTTTGCATTTTAAAACAGCGGGAGGCAAGCAGGAATTTCCCAGGTTAAAACTGCAAGAGAAGAGCAGGTGTGCAGTATTTTCACAGTTTAAAACTGCGAGAGACAAATGGATTTTCACAGTTTAAAACAACGAGAGGGAAGCAGGATTATCGCAGTTTAAAACAGCGAGAGGGGAGCCGGGATTTTCACAGTTTAAAATAGCGAGAGGAGAGCAGGATTTTCACTGTTTAAAACAGCAAGAGGAGAGCAGGAATTACACAGTTTAAAACAGTGAGAGGGGAGCAGGATTTGCCCTGTTTAAAACAGCGAGAGTAGAGCTGGGATTTTCACACTTTAAAACTGTGAGAAGTGAGCAGGATTTTCACTGTTTAAAACAGCAAGAGGAGAGCAGGATTTTCACAGTTCAAAACACCGAGAGGAGAGCAGGATTTTCACAGTTTTAATCAGCGAGAGGAGAGCAGGATTTTCACAGTTCAAAACACCGAGAGGAGAGCAGGATTTTCACAGTTTTAATCAGCGAGAGGGGAGCCGGGATTTTCACAGTTTAAAACAGCGAGAGGAAAGCAGGATTTTCACTGTTTCAAACAGCGTGAGGAGAGCAGGATTTTCACAGTTTAATTCAGCGAGAGGAGAGAAGGATATTCATGGATTAAAACAGCGAGAGTAGAGCTGGGATTTTCACCGTTTAAAACAGCGAGCGGAGAGCACGATTTTCACAGTTTAAAACAGCGAGAGGAGAGCAGGATTTTCACAGTTTAAAAGAGCGAGAGGGGAGCAGGATTTTCACAGTTTAAAACAGCCAGAGGAGAGCAGGTATTTTGCAGTTTAAAACAGCCAGAGGAGAGCCAGGATTTTCACAGTTTAATTCAGCGAGAGGAGAGAAGGATATTCACGGATTAAAACAGCGAGAGTAGAGCTGGGATTTTCGCAGTTTAAAACAATGCGAGGTGAGCACGATTTTCACAGTTTGAAACAACGAGAGTAGAGCTGGGATTTTCACACTTTAAAACTGTGAGAAGTGAGCATGATTTTCACTGTTTCAAACAGCGAGAGGTGAGCTGGGATTGTCACAGTATTGAAGCAGCCAGAGGTGAGCAGGATTTTCACAGTTTAAAACAGCGAGAGGTGAGCTGGGATTGTCACAGTATTGAAGCAGCCAGAGGTGAGCTGGGATTTTCACAGTTTAAAACAGCGAGAGGAGAGCAGGATTTTCACAGTTTAAAACAGCGAGAGGAGAGCTGGGATTTTCACAGTTTAAAACAGCGAGAGGAGAGCAGGATTTTCACAGTTTAAAACAGCGAGAGGAGAGCAGGATTTTCACAGTTTAAAACAGCGAGAGGAGAGCCAGATTTTCACAGTTTAAAACAGCGAGACGAGTGCAGGATTTTCACAGTGTAAAACAACGAGAGGAGAGCTGTGACTTTTACCGTTTCAAACTCCGAGAGGAGTGCTGCGATTTTCACAGTTGAAAACAGGGAGATGTTGGCCAGGATTTTCGCATTTTAAAACAGCGAGAGGCAAGCAGGAATTTCCCAGGTTAAAACTGCGAGAGAAGAGCAGGATTTTCACAATATAAAACAGCGAGAGGTGTGCAGTATTTTCACAGTTTAAAACTGCGAGAGACAAATGGATTTCCACAGTTTAAAACAGCGAGAGCGAAGCAGGATTATCGCAGTTTAAAACAGCGAGAGGGGAGCCGGGATTTTCACATTTTAAAAGAGCCAGAGGAGAGCAGTATTTTCACAGTTTAAAACAGCGAGAGGTGAGCCGGATTTTAACACTTTAAAACACCGAGAGGAGAGCTGTGATTTTCACAGTTTTAAACAGCGAGACGAGAACCAGATATTCACAGTTTAGAACAGCGAGAGGTGAGCTGGGATTTTCACAGTTTAAAACAGCCAGAGGAGAGCCAGGATTTTAAGAGTTTGAAACAGCGGATGGAAAGCAGAATTTTTACAGTTTAAAACAGCGTGAAGAGAGCAGGTTTTTCACAGTGTAAAACATCGAGAGGAGAGCAGGATTTTCACAGTTTTAATCAGCGAGAGGGGAGCCGGGATTTTCACAGTTTTGAAACAGCCAGAGGAGCGCAGGATTTTCACTGTTTAAAACAGCGAGAGGAGAGCAGGAATTTCAAAGTTTAAAACAGCGAGAGGTGAGCTGGGATTTTCACAGTATCGAAGCAGCCAGAGGAGTGCAGCATTTGCACAGTTTAAAACAGCGAGAGTAGAGCTGGGATTTTCACACTTTAAAACTGTGAGAAGTGAGCAGGATTTTCACTGTTTAAAACAGCGAGAGGAGAGCAGGACTTTCACTGTTTAAAACCGCGAGTGTAGAGCTAGGATTTTCACGGTTTAAAACAGCGAGAGGAAAGCAGGATTTTCACTGTTTCAAACAGCGTGAGGAGAGCAGGATTTTCACAGTTTAATTCAGCGAGAGGCAGAAGGATATTCACGGATTAAAACAGCGAGAGTAGAGCTGGGATTTTCACCGTTTAAAACAGCGAGCGGAGAGCACGATTTTCACAGTTTAAAACAGCGAGAGGAATGCAGGATTTTCACAGTTTAAAAGAGCGAGAGGAGAGCAGGGTTTTCACAGTTTAAAACATGGAGACGAGAGCAGGTATTTTGCAGTTTAAAACAGCCAGAGGAGAGCCAGGATTTTCACAGTTTAATTCAGCGAGAGGAGAGAAGGATATTCACGGATTAAAACAGCGAGAGTAGAGCTGGGATTTTCGCAGTTTAAAACAATGCGAGGTGAGCACGATTTTCACAGTTTGAAACAACGAGAGTAGAGCTGGGATTTTCACACTTTAAAACTGTGAGAAGTGAGCAGGATTTTCACTGTTTCAAACAGCGAGAGGTGAGCTGGGATTGTCACAGTATTGAAGCAGCGAGAGGTGAGCAGGATTTTCACAGTTTAAAACAGCGAGAGGTGAGCTGGGATTGTCACAGTATTGAAGCCGCCAGAGGTGAGCAGGATTTTCACAGTTTAAAACAGCGAGAGGAAAGCAGGATTTTCAATGTTTCAAACAGCGAGAGGAGAGCAGGATTTTCACAGTTTAAAACAGCCAGAGGAGAGCAGGTATTTTCGCAGTTTAAAACAGCCAGAGGAGAGCCAGGATTTTCACAGTTTAATTCAGCAAGAGGAGAGAAGGATATTCACAGATTAAAACAGCGAGAGTAGAGCTGGGATTTTCGCAGTTTAAAACACCGAGAGGAGAGCAGGATTTTCACATTTTAAAACTGTGAGAAGTGAGCAGGATTTTCACAGTTTAAAACACCGAGAGGAGAGCAGGATTTTCACAGTTTAAAACATCGAGAGGAGAGCAGGATTTTCACAGTTTTAATCAGCGAGAGGGGAGCCGGGATTTTCACAGTTTTGAATCAGCCAGAGGAGCGCAGGATTTTCGCTGTTTAAAACAGCGAGAGGAGAGCAGGAATTTCACAGTTTAAAACAGCGAGAGGAGAGCCGGGATTTTCACATTTTAAAAGAGCCAGAGGAGAGCAGGATTTTCACAGTTTAAAACAGCGAGAGGTGAGCAGGATTTTCACAGTTTAAAACAGCGAGAGTAGAGCTGGGATTTTCACAGTTAAAAACAGCGAGAGGAAAGCAGGATTTTCACTGTTTCAAACAGCGAGAGGAGAGCAGGCTTTTCACAGTTTAAAACAGCGAGAGGAGAGCAGGATTTTCACAGTTTAATTCAGCGAGAGGAGAGAAGGATATTCACGGATTAAAACAGCGAGAGTGGAGCTGGGATTTTCGCAGTTTAAAACAGCGAGAGGTGAGAAGGGATTTTCACAGTTTAAAACAGCAAGAGGAGAGCAGGATTTTCACAGTGTAAAACAACGAGAGGAGAGCTGTGATTTTTACCGTTTCAAACACCGAGAGGAGTGCTGCGATTTTCACAGTTGAAAACAGGGAGATGTTGGCCAGGATTTTCGCATTTTAAATCAGCGAGAGGACAGCAGGATTTTCGCAGTTTAAAACAGTGAGTGGAGAGCCGGGATTTTCACATTTTAAAAGAGCCAGAGGAGAGCAGGTTTTTCACAGTTTAAAACAGCGAGAGGAGAGCAGGATTTTCACAGTGTAAAACAACGAGAGGAGAGCAGTGATTTTTACCGTTTCAAACACCGAGAGGAGTGCTGCGATTTTCACAGTTTTAATCAGCGAGAGGAAAGCAGGATTTTCACAGTTTTAATCAGCGAGAGGAGAGCAGGATTTTCACAGTTTAAAACACCGAGAGGAGAGCAGGATTTTCACAGTTTTAATCAGCGAGAGGAAAGTCGGGATTTTCACAGTTTTGAAACAGCCAGAGGAGCGCTGGATTTTTACTGTTTAAAACAGCGAGAGGAGAACAGGAATTTCACAGTTTAAAACAGCGAGAGGAGAGCAGGAATTTCACAGTTTAAAACAGCGAGAGTAGAGCTGGGATTTTCACCGTTTAAAACAGCGTGAAGTGAGCAGGATTTTCACAGTTTAAAACAGCGAGAGTAGAGCTGGGATTTTCACCGTTTAAAACAGCGTGAAGTGAGCAGGATTTTCACAGTTTAAAACAGCGAGAGGAGAGCTGGGATTTTCACACTTTAAAACTATGAGAAGTGAGCAGGATTTTCACTGTTTCAAACAGCGAGAGGTGAGCTGGGATTGTCACAGTATTGAAGCAGCCAGAGGTGAGCAGGATTTTCACAGTTTAAAACAGCGAGAGGAAAGCAGGATTTTGACTGTTTCAAACAGCGAGAGGAGAGCAGGATTTTCACAGTTTAAAACAGCCAGAGGAGAGCTGGTATTTTCGCAGTTTAAAACAGCCAGAGGAGTGCCAGGATTTTCACAGTTTAATTCAGCGAGAGGAGAGAAGGATATTCACGGATTAAAACAGCGAGAGTAGAGCTGGGATTTTCACAGTTTAAAACAATGCAAGGTGAGCACGATTTTCACAGTTTAAAACAGCGAGAGTAGAGCTGGGATTTTCACAGTTAAAAACAGCGAGAGGAAAGCAGGATTTTCACTGTTTCAAACAGCGAGAGGAGAGCAGGCTTTTCACAGTTTAAAACAGCGAGAGGAGAGCAGGATTTTCACAGTTTAATTCAGCGAGAGGAGAGAAGGATATTCACGGATTAAAACAGCGAGAGTGGAGCTGGGATTTTCGCAGTTTAAAACAGCGAGAGGTGAGAAGGGATTTTCACAGTTTAAAACAGCAAGAGGAGAGCAGGATTTTCACAGTGTAAAACAACGAGAGGAGAGCTGTGATTTTTACCGTTTCAAACACCGAGAGGAGTGCTGCGATTTTCACAGTTGAAAACAGGGAGATGTTGGCCAGGATTTTCGCATTTTAAATCAGCGAGAGGACAGCAGGATTTTCGCAGTTTAAAACAGTGAGTGGAGAGCCGGGATTTTCACATTTTAAAAGAGCCAGAGGAGAGCAGGTTTTTCACAGTTTAAAACAGCGAGAGGAGAGCAGGATTTTCACAGTGTAAAACAACGAGAGGAGAGCAGTGATTTTTACCGTTTCAAACACCGAGAGGAGTGCTGCGATTTTCACAGTTTTAATCAGCGAGAGGAAAGCAGGATTTTCACAGTTTTAATCAGCGAGAGGAGAGCAGGATTTTCACAGTTTAAAACACCGAGAGGAGAGCAGGATTTTCACAGTTTTAATCAGCGAGAGGAAAGTCGGGATTTTCACAGTTTTGAAACAGCCAGAGGAGCGCTGGATTTTTACTGTTTAAAACAGCGAGAGGAGAACAGGAATTTCACAGTTTAAAACAGCGAGAGGAGAGCAGGAATTTCACAGTTTAAAACAGCGAGAGTAGAGCTGGGATTTTCACCGTTTAAAACAGCGTGAAGTGAGCAGGATTTTCACCGTTTAAAGCAGTGAGAGGAGAGCAGGATTTTCACAGTTTAAAACAGCGAGAGGAGAGCTGGGATTTTCACACTTTAAAACTATGAGAAGTGAGCAGGATTTTCACTGTTTCAAACAGCGAGAGGTGAGCTGGGATTGTCACAGTATTGAAGCAGCCAGAGGTGAGCAGGATTTTCACAGTTTAAAACAGCGAGAGGAAAGCAGGATTTTGACTGTTTCAAACAGCGAGAGGAGAGCAGGATTTTCACAGTTTAAAACAGCCAGAGGAGAGCTGGTATTTTCGCAGTTTAAAACAGCCAGAGGAGTGCCAGGATTTTCACAGTTTAATTCAGCGAGAGGAGAGAAGGATATTCACGGATTAAAACAGCGAGAGTAGAGCTGGGATTTTCACAGTTTAAAACAATGCAAGGTGAGCACGATTTTCACAGTTTAAAACAGCGAGAGTAGAGCTGGGATTTTCACAGTTTAAAACAGCGAGAGGAGAGCAGGATTTTCACAGTTTAAAACAGCGAGAGGAGAGCAGGATTTTCACAGTTTAAAACAGCGAGAGGAGAGCAGGATTTTCACAGTTTAAAACAGCGAGAGGAGAGCAGGATTTTCACAGTTTAAAACAGCGAGAGGAGAGCAGGATTTTCACAGTGTAAAACATTGAGAGGAGAGCTGTGGTTTTTACCGTTTCAAACAGCGAGAGGAGTGCTGCGATTTTCACAGTTGAAAACAGGGAGATGATGGCCAGGATTTTCGCATTTTAAAACAGCGAGAGGCAAGCAGGAATTTCACAGGTTAAAACAGCGAGAGAAGAGCAGGATTTTCACACTATAAAACAGCGAGAGTTGTGCAGTATTTTCACAGTTTAAAACCGCGAGAGACATCTGGATTTTCACACTTTTAAAACAGCGAGAGGGAAGCAGGATTTTCGCAGTTTAAAACAGTGAGAGGAGAGCCGGGATTTTCACATTTTAAAAGAGCCATAGAAGAGCAGGATTTTCACAGTTTAAATCAACGAGAGGTGAGCAGGATTTTCACAGTTTTAATCAGCGAGAGGGGAGCCGGGATTTTCACAGTTTTGAAACAGCCAGAGGAGCACTGGATTTTTACTGTTTAAAACAGCGAGAGGAGAGCAGGAATTTCACAGTTTAAAACAGCGAGAGGAGAGCTGGGATTTTCACACTTTAAAACTGTGAGAAGTGAGCAAGATGTTCACTGTTTAAAATAGCGAGAGTAGAGCTGGGATTTTCACAGTTTCAAACAGCGAGAGGGGAGCAGGATTTTCACAGTTTAATTCAGCGAGAGGAGAGAAGGATTTTCACAGTTTAATTCAGCGAGAGGAGAGAAGGATATTCACGGATTAAAACAGCGAGAGTGGAGCTGAGATTTTCGCAGTTTAAAACAATGCGAGGTGAGCACGATTTTCACAGTTTAAAACAGTGAGAGGAGAGCAGCATTTTCACAGTGTAAAACAACGAGAGGAGAGCTGTGATTTTTACCGTTTGAAACAGCGAGAGGAGTGCTGCGATTTTCACAGTTGAAAACAGGGAGATGTTGGCCAGGATTTTCGCATTTTAAATCAGCGAGAGGACAGCAGGAATTTCGCAGTTTAAAACAGAGAGAGGAGAGCCGGGATTTTCACATTTTAAAAGAGCCAGAGGAGAGCAAGTTTTTCACTGTTTAAAACAGCGAGAGGAGAGCAGGATTTTCACATTTTAAGACACCGAGAGGAGAGCAGGATTTTCACAGTTTTGATCAGCGAGAGGAACGCAGGATTTTCAGAGTTTAAAACACTGAGAGGAGAGCAGGATTTTCACAGTTTTAATCAGCGAGAGGGGAGCCGGGATTTTCACAGTTTTGAAACAGCCAGAGGAGCGCTGGATTTTCACTGTTTAAAACAGCGAGAGGAGAGCAGGAATGTCACAGTTTAAAACAGCGAGAGGTGAGCAGGTATTTTCACAGTTTAAAACAGCCAGAGGAGTGCCAGGATTTTCACAGTTTAATTCAGCGAGAGGAGAGAGGAATATTCACGGATTAAAACAGCGAGAGTAGAGCTGGGATTTTCGCAGTTTAAAACAATGCGAGGTGAGCACGATTTTCACAGTTTAAAACAGCGAGAGTAGAGCTGGGATTTTCAAAGTTTAAAACAGCGAGAGGAGAGTAGGATTTTCACAGTTTAAAACAGCGATAGGAGAGCAGGTTTTTCACAGTTTAAAACCGCGAGAGGACAGCAGGGTTTTCACAGTTTAAAACAGCCAGAGGAGAGCTGGGTTTTCACAGTTTAAAACAGCGAGAGGAGAGCAGGGTTTTCACATTTTAAAACAGCGAGAGGTGAGCAGGTTTTCACAGTTAAAAACAGCGAGAGGAGAGCAGGAATTTCACAGTTTAAAACAGCGAGAGGAGAGCAGGAATTTCACAGTTTAAAACTGCGAGAGGAGAGCAGGTTTTTCACAGTTTAAAACAGCGAGAGTAGAGCTGGGATTTTCACAGTTTAAAACAGCGAGAGGAGAGTAGGATTTTCACAGTTTAAAACAGCGAGAGGAGAGCAGGATTTTCACATTTTAAAACAGCGAGAGGAGAGCAGTATTTTCACAGTTTAAAACCGCGAGAGACATCTGGATTTTCACACTTTTAAAACAGCGAGAGGGAAGCAGGATTATCACAGTTTAAAACAGTGAGAGGAGAGCTGGGATTTTCACATTTTAAAAGAGCCAGAGGAGAGCAGGATTTTCACAGTTTAAAATAGCGAGACGAGAGAAGGATTTTCACAGTGTAAAACAACGAGAGGAGAGCTGTGATTTTTACCATTTCAAACACCGAGAGGAGTGCTGCGTTTTTCACAGTTGAAAGCAGGGAGATGATGGCCAGGATTTTCGCATTTTAAAACAGCGAGAGGCAAGCAGGAATTTCACAGGTTAAAACAGCGAGAGAAGAGCAGGATTTTCACAATATAAAACAGCGAGAGGTGTGCAGTATTTTCACAGTTTAAAACTGCGAGAGACATCTGGATTTTCACAGTTTTAAAACAGCGAGAGGGAAGCAGGATTATCACAGTTTAAAACAGTGAGATGAGAGCCTGGATTTTCACATTTTAAAAGAGCCAGAGGAGAGCAGGATTTTCACATTTTAAAACAGCGAGAGGAGAGCAGGATTTTCACTGTTTCAAACAGCGAGAGGAAAGCAGGATTTTCACAGTTTAAAACAGCCTGAGGTGAGCTGGGATTTTCACACTATTGAAGCAGCCAGAGGGGAGCAGGTATTTTCACAGTTTAATTCAACGAGAGGAGAGAAGGATATTCACGGATTAAAACAGCGAGTGGAGAGCAGGAATTTCACAGTTTAAAACAGTGAGAGTAGAGCTGGGATTTCGCAGTTTAAAACAATGCGAGGTGAGCACGATTTTCACCGTTTAAAACAGCGAGAGGAGAGCAGCATTTTCACAGTGTAAAACAACGAGAGGAGAGCTGTGATTTTTGCCGTTTGAAACACCGAGAGGAGTGCTGTGATTTTTCCCGTTTGAAACAGCAAGAGCAGTGCTGCGATTTTCACAGTTGAAAACAGGGTGATGATGGCCAGGATTTTCGCATTTTAAAACAGCGAGAGGAGAGCAGGATTTTCACAGGTTAAAACAGCCAGAGAAGATCAAGATTTTCACGATATAAAACTGCGAGAGGTGTGCAGTATTTTCACAGTTTAAAACCGCGAGAGACATCTGGATTTTCACAGTTTGAAACAGCGAGAAGGAAGCAGGATTTTCGCAGTTTAAAACAGTGAGAGGAGAGCCGGGATTTTCACATTTTAAATGAGCCAGAGGTGAGCCGGGATTTTCACAATTTAAAACAGCGAGCGGAGAGCAGGATTTTCATAATTTAAAACAGCGAGCGGAGAGCAGGATTTTCATAGTTTAAAAACACCGAGAGGAGAGCAGGATTTTCACAGTTTTAATCAGCGAGAGGGGAGCCGGGAATTTCACAGTTTTGAAACAGCCAGAGGAGCGCTGGATTTTTACTGTTTAAAACAGCGAGAGGAAGCAGGAATTTCACAGTTTAAAACAGCGAGAGTAGAGCTGGGATTTTCACAGTTTAAAATAGCGTGAAGTGAGCAGGATTTTCACAGCTTAAAGCAGTAAGAGGTGAGCAGGATTTTCTCAGTTTAAAACAGCGAGAGGTAAGAAGGGATTTTCACAGTTTAAAACAGTGAGAGGGGAGCAGGATTTTCACAGTTAAAAACAGCGAGAGGAGAGCAGGATTTTCACAGTTTAAAAACACTGAGAGGAGAGCAGGATTTTCACAGTTTTAATCAGCGAGAGGGGAGCCGGGATTTTCACAGTTTGAAACAGCCAGACGAGCGCTGGATTTTTACTGTTTAAAACAGCGAAAGGGAGAGCAGGAATTTCACAGTTTAAAACAGCGAGAGGAGAGCAGGAATTTCACAGTTTAAAACAGCGTGAAGTGTGCAAGATTTTCACAGTTTAAAGCAGTGAGAGGTGAGCAGCCTTTTCAGGGTTTAGAACAGCGAAAGAAGAGGATTTTCACAGTTTAAACCAGCGAGTTGAGATCTGGGAATTTCACAGTTGAAAACACCGAGAGGAGAGCAGGATTTTCACAGTATGAAACAGCGAGAGTAAACCCGTATATTCACAGTTTAAAACAGCGAGAGGAGAGCTGGATTTTCAAAGTTCAAAACAAAGAGAGGTGAGCAACATTTTCACACTTTAATACAGCCAGAGGAGAGCAGGATTTTCACATTTTAAAACAGCGAGAGGAGAGCAGTATTTTCACAGTTTAAAACTGCGAGAGGACAGGTGCATTTTCACAGGATAAAACATCGAGATAGAAGCAGGATTTTCACATTTTATAACAGCGAGAGGAAAAACCGGGATTTTCATAGTTTAAAACAGCGAGCGGAGAGCCGGATTTTCACAGTTTAAAAGCAGCGAGAGGATGAGCAGCATTTTCACAGTGTAAAACAACGAGAGGAGAGCTGTGATTTTTACCGTTTCAAACACCGAGAGGAGTGCTGCGATTTTCACAGTTGAAAACAGGGAGATGTTGTCCAGGATTTTCGCATTTTAAAACAGCGAGAGGCAAGCAGGAATTTCACAGGTTAAAACAGCAAGAGGAGAGCACGTTTTTTCACAATATAAAACAGCGAGACAGTATTTTCACAGTTTAACAGCAGTGAGAGGAGAGCCGGGATTTTCACAGTTTAAAACAGCGAGAGGGAAGCAGGATTTTCACAATTTTAATCAGCGAGACGAGAGCAGGATTTTCACAGTTTAATACAGCGAGAGGTGAGCTGGGATTTTCACAGTATTGAAGCAGCCAGAAGGGAGGCAGGATATTCATTGTTTAAAACAGCGAGAGGAGAGCTGGGATTTTCACACTTTAAAACAATGCGAGGTGAGCAGGATTTTCACAGTGTAAAACAACGAGAGGAGAGCAGGATTTTCACAGAGTAAAACAACGAGAGGAGAGCTGTGATTTTTTACCGTTTCAAACACCGAGAGGAGTGCTGTGATTTTCACAGTTGAAAACAGGGAATGTTGGCCAGGATTTTCGCATTTTAAAACAGCGAGAGGAGAGCAGGATTTTCACAGTTTAAAACAGTGAGAGTTGACCCTGAATTTCACAGTTTAAAACAGCGAGAGTTGAGCAGGATTTTTACAGTTTAAAACAGCGAGAGGTGAGTTGGGATTTTCACAGTTTAAAACAGCGAGAGGAGAGCTGGGATTTTCAGTTTAAAACAGCCCACAGGAGAGCCGGATTTTCACAGTTTAAAACAGCGAGAGGGAAGCAGTATTTTCACAGTTTTAATCAGCGAGAGGAGAGCAGGATTTTCTGCGTTTAAAACAGCGAGAGGAGAGCAGGATTTTCACAGTTTAATACAGCGAGAGGTGAGCTGGGATTTTCACAGTATTGAAGCAGCCAGAAGGGACCAGGATATTCATTGTTTAAAAACAGCGAGAGGAGAGCTGGGATTTTCACACTTTAAAACAATGCGAGGTGAGCAGTATTTTCACAGTGTAAAACAACGAGAGGAGAGCAGGATTTTCACAGTGTAAAACAACGAGAGGAGAGCTGTGATTTTTACCGTTTCAAACACCGAGAGGAGTGCTGTGATTTTCACAGTTGAAAACAGGGAATGTTGGCCAGGATTTTCGCATTTTAAAACAGCGAGAGGAGAGCAGGATTTTCACAGTTTAAAACAGTGAGAGTTGACCCTGAATTTCACAGTTTAAAACAGCGAGAGTTGAGCAGGATTTTTACAGTTTAAAACAGCGAAAAGGTGAGTTGGGATTTTCACAGTTTAAAACAGCGAGAGGAGAGCTGGTATTTTCAGTTCAAAAACAGCCACAGGAGAGCCGGATTTTCACAGTTTAAAACAGCGAGAGTTGAGCAGGATTTTCACAGTTTAAAACAGTGAGAGGAGAGCAGGATTTTCACAGTTTAAAACAGCGAGCGGAGTGTGGGATTTTCACTGTTTAAAACAGCGAGGGGAGCGCAGGATTTCCACAGTTTAAAACAGCGAGAAGAGAGCAGGAATTCCACAGTTTAAAACAGCGAGAGTAGAGCTGTGATTTTCACCGTTTCAAACAGCGTGAAGTGAGCAGGATTTTCACTGTTTAAAGCAGTGAGAGGTGAGCAGTATTTTCACAGTTTAAAACAGCGAGAGGAGAGCAGGATTTTCACTGTTTCAAACAGCGAGAGGAAAGCAGGATTTTCACAGTTTAAAACAGCCTGAGGTGAGCTGGGATTTTCACACTATTGAAGCAGCCAGAGGGGAGCAGGTATTTTCACAGTTTAATTCAACGAGAGGAGAGAAGGATATTCACGGATTAAAACAGCGAGTGGAGAGCAGGATTTTCACAGTTTAAAACAGCGAGAGTTGAGCAGGATTTTCACAGTTTAAAACAGCGAGAGAAGAGCAGGATTTTCACAGTTTAAAACAGCGAGCGGAGTGCAGGATTTTCACAGTTTAAAACACTGAGAGGAGAGCAGGATTTTCACAGTTTTAATCAGCGAGAGGGGAGCCGGGATTTTCACAGTTTTGAAACAGCCAGACGAGCGCTGGATTTTTACTGTTTAAAACAGCGAAAGGGAGAGCAGGAATTTCACAGTTTAAAACAGCGAGAGGAGAGCAGGAATTTCACAGTTTAAAACAGCGTGAAGTGTGCAAGATTTTCACAGTTTAAAGCAGTGAGAGGTGAGCAGGATTTTCACAGTTTAAAACAGCGAGAGGAGAGCAGGAATTTCACAGTTTAAAACAGCGAGAGTAGAGCTGGGATTTTCACCGTTTAAAACAGCATGAAGTGAGCAGGATTTTCAGAGTTTAAAGCAGTGAGAGGAGAGCAGGATTTTCACAGTTTAAAACAGCGAGAGGTGAGAAGGGATTTTCACAGTTTAAAACAGCGAGAGGAGAGCAGGATTTTCACAGTTTAAAACAACGAGAGGGGAGCAGGATTTTCACAGTTTAAAACAGCGAGAGGTGAGCAGCCTTTTCAGGGTTTAGAACAGCGAAAGAAGAGGATTTTCACAGTTTAAACCAGCGAGTTGAGATCTGGGAATTTCACAATTGAAAACACCGAGAGGAGAGCAGGAATTTCACAGTATGAAACAGCGAGAGTAAACCCGTATATTCACAGTTTAAAACAGCGAGAGGAGAGCTGGATTTTCAAAGTTCAAAACAAAGAGAGGTGAGCAACATTTTCACACTTTAATACAGCCAGAGGAGAGCAGGATTTTCACAGTTTAAAACAGCGAGAGGAGAGCAGTATTTTCACAGTTTAAAACTGCGAGAGGACAGGTGCATTTTCACAGGATAAAACATCGAGATAGAAGCAGGATTTTCACATTTTATAACAGCGAGAGGAAAAAACCGGATTTTCATATTTTAAAACAGCGAGCGGAGAGCCGGATTTTCACAGTTTAAAACAGCGAGAGGATGAGCAGCATTTTCACAGTGTAAAACAACGAGAGGAGAGCTGTGATTTTTACCGTTTCAAACACCGAGAGGAGTGCTGCGATTTTCACAGTTGAAAACAGGGAGATGTTGTCCAGGATTTTCGCATTTTAAAACAGCGAGAGGCAAGCAGGAATTTCACAGGTGAAAACAGCAAGAGGAGAGCACGTTTTTCACAACATAAAAACAGCGAGAGGTGTGCAGTATTTTCACAGTTTAAAGCAGTGAGAGGAGAGCCGGGATTTTCACAGTTTAAAACAGCGAGAGGGAAGCAGGATTTTCACAGTTTTAATCAGCGAGACGAGAGCAGGATTTTCACAGTTTAATACAGCGAGAGGTGAGCTGGGATTTTCACAGTATTGAAGCAGCCAGAAGGGAGCAGGATTTTCACTGTTTAAAACAGCGAGAGGAGAGCTGCGATTTTCACACTTTAAAACAATGCGAGGTGAGCAGGATTTTCACAGTGTAAAACAACGAGAGGAGAGCAGGATTTTCACAGTGTAAAACAACGAGAGAAGAGCTGTGATTTTTACCGTTTCAAACACCGAGAGGAGTGCTGTGATTTTCACAGTTGAAAACAGGGAATGTTGGCCAGGATTTTCGCATTTTAAAACAGCGAGAGGAGAGCAGGATTTTCACAGTTTAAAACATTGAGAGTTGACCCTGAATTTCACAGTTTAAAACAGCGAGAGTTGAGCAGGATTTTCACAGTTTAAAACAGCGAGAGGAGAGCAGGATTTTCACAGTTTAAAACTGCGAGCGGAGTGCGGGATTTTCACTGTTTAAAACAGCGAGGGGAGCACAGGATTTCCACAGTTTAAAACAGCGAGAAGAGAGCAGGAATTCCACAGTTTAAAACAGCGAGAGTAGAGCTGTGATTTTCACTGTTTCAAACAGCGTGAAGTGAGCAGGATTTTCACTGTTTAAAGCAGTGAGAGGTGAGCAGTATTTTCACAGTTTAAAACAGCGAGAGGAGAGCAGGATTTTCACTGTTTCAAACAGCGAGAGGAAAGCAGGATTTTCACAGTTTAAAACAGCCTGAGGTGAGCTGGGATTTTCACACTATTGAAGCAGCCAGAGGGGAGCAGGTATTTTCACAGTTTAATTCAACGAGAGGAGAGAAGGATATTCACGGATTAAAACAGCGAGTGGTGAGCAGGATTTTCACAATTTAAAACAGCGAGAGTTGAGCAGGATTTTCACAGTTTAAAACAGCGAGAGGAGAGCAGGATTTTCACAGTTTAAAACAGCGAGCGGAGTGCAGGATTTTCAGAGTTTAAAACAGAGAGAGGAGCGCAGGATTTTCACTGTTTAAAACAGCGAGGGGAGCGCAGGATTTCCACAGTTTAAAACAGCGAGAAGAGAGCAGGAATTCCACAGTTTAAAACAGCGAGAGTAGAGCTGTGATTTTCACCGTTTCAAACAGCGTGAAGTGAGCAGGATTTTCACTGTTAAAGCAGTGAGAGGTGAGCAGTATTTTCACAGTTTAAAACAGCGAGAGGAGAGCAGGATTTTCACTGTTTCAAACAGCGAGAGGAAAGCAGGATTTTCACAGTTTAAAACAGCCAGAGGTGAGCTGTGATTTTCACACTATTGAAGCAGCCAGAGGGGAGCGGCTATTTTCACAGTTTAATTCAACGAGAGGAGAGAAGGATATTCACGAATTAAAAAAGCGAGTGGAGAGCAGGAATTTCACAGTTTAAAACAGCGAGAGTAGAGCTGGGATTTTCGCAGTTTAAAACAATGCGAGGTGAGCACGATTTTCACCGTTTAAAACAGCGAGAGGAGAGCAGCATTTTCACAGTGTAAAACAACGAGAGGAGAGCTGTGATTTTTCCCGTTTGAAACAGCAAGAGGAGTGCTGCGATTTTCACAGTTGAAAACAGGGAGATGATGGCCAGGATTTTCGCATTTTAAAACAGTGAGAAGAGAGCCGGGATTTTTACCTTTTAAATGAGCCAGAGGAGAGCAGGATTTTCACAATTTAAAACAGCGAGCGGAGAGCAGGATTTTCATAGTTTAAAACCGCGAGCGGAGAGCAGGATTTTCACAGTTTAAAACACCGAGAGGAGAGCAGGATTTTCACAGTTTTAATCAGCGAGAGGGGAGCCGGGAATTTCACAGTTTTGAAACAGCCAGAGGAGCGCTGGATTTTTACTGTTTAAAACAGCGAGAGGAGAGCAGGAATTTCACAGTTTAAAACAGCGAGAGTAGAGCTGGGATTTTCACAGTTTAAAATAGCGTGAAGTGAGCAGGATTTTCACAGTTTAAAGCAGTGAGAGGTGAGCAGGATTTTCTCAGTTTAAAACAGCGAGAGGAAAGAAGGGATTTTCACAGTTTAAAACAGTGAGAGGGGAGCAGGATTTTCAGTTAAAAACAGCGAGAGGAGAGCAGGATTTTCACAGTTTTAATAAGCGAGAGGGGAGCCGGGATTTTCACAGTTTTGAAACAGCCTGACGAGCACTGGATTTTTACTGTTTAAAACAGCGAGGGGAGAGCAGGAATTTCACAGTTTAAAACAGCGAGAGGAGAGCAAGAATTTCACAGTTTAAAACAGCGTGAAGTGTGCAAGATTTTCACAGTTTAAAGCAGTGAGAGGTGAGCAGGATTTTCACAGTTTAAAACAGCGAAAGGAGAGCCGGAATTTCACAGTTTAAAACAGCGAGAGTAGAGCTGGGATTTTCACCGTTTAAAACAGCATGAAGTGAGCAGGATTTTCAGAGTTTAAGGCAGTGAGAGGAGAGCAGGGTTTTCTCAGTTTAAAACAGCGAGAGGTGAGAAGGGATTTTCACAGTTTAAAACAGCGAGAGGAGAGCTGTGATTTTTACCGTTTCAAACACCGAGAGGAGTGCTGTGATTTTCACAGTTGAAAACAGGGAATGTTGGCCAGGATTTTCGCATTTCAAAACAGCGAGAGGAGAGCAGGATTTTCACAGTTTAAAACAGTGAGAGTTGACCCTGAATTTCACAGTTTAAAACAGCGAGAGTTGAGCAGGATTTTTACAGTTTAAAACAGCAAGAGGTGAGTTGGGATTTTCACAGTTTAAAACAGCGAGAGGAGAGCTGGTATTTTCAGTTCAAAACAGCCACAGGAGAGCCGGATTTTCACAGTTTAAAACAGCGAGAGTTGAGCAGGATTTTCACAGTTTAAAACAGCGAGAGGAGAGCAGGATTTTCACAGTTTAAAACTGCGAGCGGAGTGCGGGATTTTCACAGTTTAAAACAGCGAGGGGAGCGCAGGATTTCCACAGTTTAAAACAGCGAGAAGAGAGCAGGAATTCCACAGTTTAAAACAGCGAGAGTAGAGCTGTGATTTTCACCGTTTCAAACAGCGTGAAGTGAGCAGGATTTTCACTGTTTAAAGCAGTGAGAGGTGAGCAGTATTTTCACAGTTTAAAACAGCGAGAGGAGAGCAGGATTTTCACTGTTTCAAACAGCGAGAGGAAAGCAGGATTTTCACTGTTTCAAACAGCCTGAGGTGAGCTGGGATTTTCACACTATTGAAGCAGCCAGAGGGGGGCAGCTATTTTCACAGTTTAATTCAACGAGAGGAGAGAAGGATATTCACGGATTAAAACAGCGAGTGGAGAGCAGGAATTTCACAGTTTAAAACAGCAAGAGTAGAGCTGGGATTTTCACTGTTTAAAACAATGTGAGGTGAGCACGATTTTCACCGTTTAAAACAGCGAGAGGAGAGCAGCATTTTCACAGTGTAAAACAATGAGAGGAGAGCTGTGATTTTTACCGTTTGAAACACCGAGAGGAGAGCTGTGATTTTTCCCGTTTGAAACAGCAAGAGGAGTGCTGCGATTTTCACAGTTGAAAACAGGGAGATGATGGCCAGGATTTTCGCATTTTAAAACAGCGAGAGGACAGCAGAATTTTCATAGGTTAAAACAGTGAGAGAAGATCAAGATTTTCACGATATAAAACTGCGAGAGGTGTGCAGTATTTTCACTGTTTAAAACCGCGAGAGACATCTGGATTTTCACAGTTTGAAACAGCGAGAGGGAAGCAGGATTTTCGCAGTTTAAAACAGTGAGAGGCGAGCCGGGATTTTCACATTTTAAATGAGCCAGAGGAGAGCAGGATTTTCACAATTTAAAACAGCGAGCGGAGAGCAGGATTTTCATAGTTTAAAACACCGAGAGGAGAGCAGGATTTTCAAAGTTTTAATCAGCGAGAGGGCAGCCGGGAATTTCACAGTTTTGAAACAGCCAGAGGAGCGCTGGATTTTTACTGTTTAAAACAGCGAGAGGAGAGCAGGAATTTCACAGTTTAAAACAGCGAGAGTAGAGCTGGGATTTTCACAGTTTAAAATAGCGTGAAGTGAGCAGGATTTTCACAGTTTAAAGCAGTGAGAGGTGAGCAGGATTTTCTCAGTTTAAAACAGCGAGAGGTAAGAAGGGATTTTCACAGTTTAAAACAGTGAGAGGGGAGCAGGATTTTCACAGTTAAAAACAGCGAGAGGGGAGCAGGATTTTCACAGTTTAAAACACTGAGAGGAGAGCAGGATTTTCACAGTTTTAATCAGCGAGAGGGGAGCCGGGATTTTCACAGTTTTGAAACAGCCAGACGAGCGCTGGATTTTTACTGTTTAAAACAGCGAAAGGGAGAGCAGGAATTTCACAGTTTAAAACAGCGAGAGGAGAGCAGGAATTTCACAGTTTAAAACAGCGTGAAGTGTGCAAGATTTTCACAGTTTAAAGCAGTGAGAGGTGAGCAGGATTTTCACAGTTTAAAACAGCGAGAGGAAAGCAGGAATTTCACAGTTTAAAACAGCGAGAGTAGAGCTGGGATTTTCACCGTTTGAAACAGCATGAAGTGAGCAGGATTTTCAGAGTTTAAAGCAGTGAGAGGAGAGCAGGATTTTCACAGTTTAAAACAGCGAGAGGTGAGAAGGGATTTTCACAGTTTAAAACAGCGAGAGGAGAGCAGGATTTTCACAGTTTAAAACAACGAGAGGGGAGCAGGATTTTCACAGTTTAAAACAGCGAGAGGTGAGCAGCCTTTTCAGGGTTTAGAACAGCGAAAGAAGAGGATTTTCACAGTTTAAACCAGCGAGTTGAGAGCTGGGAATTTCACAATTGAAAACACCGAGAGGAGAGCAGGATTTTCACAGTATGAAACAGCAAGAGTAAACCCGTATATTCACAGTTTAAAACAGCGAGAGGAGAGCTGGATTTTCAAAGTTCAAAACAAAGAGAGGTGAGCAACATTTTCACACTTTAATACAGCCAGAGGAGAGCAGGATTTTCACATTTTAAAACAGCGAGAGGAGAGCAGTATTTTCACAGTTTAAAACTGCGAGAGGACAGGTGCATTTTCACAGGATAAAACATCGAGATGGAAGCAGGATTTTCACATTTTATAACAGCGAGAGGAAAAACCGGGATTTTCATAGTTTAAAACAGCGAGCGGAGAGCCGGATTTTCACAGTTTAAAACAGCGAGAGGATGAGCAGCATTTTCACAGTGTAAAACAACGAGAGGAGAGCTGTGATTTTTACCGTTTCAAACACCGAGAGGAGTGCTGCGATTTTCACAGTTGAAAACAGGGAGATGTTGTCCAGGATTCTCGCATTTTAAAACAGCGAGAGGCAAGCAGGAATTTCACAGGTTAAAACAGCAAGAGGAGAGCACGTTTTTCACAATATAAAACAGCGAGAGGTGTGCAGTATTTTCAAAGTTTAAAGCAGTGAGAGGAGAGCCGGGATTTTCACAGTTTAAAACAGCGAGAGGGAAGCAGGATTTTCACAGTTTTAATCAGCGAGAGGAGAGCAGGATTTTCAGCGTTTAAAACAGCGAGAGGAGAGCAGGATTTTCACAGTTTAATACAGCGAGAGGTGAGCTGGGATTTTCACAGTATTGAAGCAGCCAGAAGGGAGCAGGATATTCATTTTTTAAAACAGCGAGAGGAGAGCTGGGATTTTCACACTTTAAAACAATGCGAGGTGAGCAGGATTTTCACAGTGTAAAACAACGAGAGGAGAGCAGGATTTTCACAGTGTAAAACAACGAGAGGAGAGCTGTGATTTTTACCGTTTCAAACAGCGAGAGGACTGCTGTGATTTTCACAGTTGAAAACAGGGAATGTTGGCCAGGATTTTCGCATTTTAAAACAACGAGAGGAGAGCAGGATTTTCACAGTTTAAAACAGCGAGAGGTGCGTTGGGATTTTCACAGTTTAAAACAGCGAGAGGAGAGCAGGATTTTCACAGTTTAAAACAGCGAGAGGAGTGCAGGATTTTCACAGTTTAAAACAGCGAGAGGAGCGCAGGATTTTCACTGTTTAAAACAGCGAGGGGAGCGCAGGATTTCCACAGTTTAAAACAGCGAGAAGAGAGCAGGAATTCCACAGTTTAAAACAGCGAGAGTAGAGCTGTGATTTTCACCGTTTCAAACAGCGTGAAGTGAGCAGGATTTTCACTGTTTAAAGCAGTGAGAGGTAAGCAGTATTTTCACAGTTTAAAACAGCGAGAGGAGAGCAGGATTTTCACTGTTTCAAACAGCGAGAGGAAAGCAGGATTTTCACTGTTTCAAACAGCGAGAGGAAAGCAGGATTTTCACAGTTTAAAACAGCCAGAGGTGAGCTGTGATTTTCACACTATTGAAGCTGCCAGAGGGGAGCAGGTATTTTCACAGTTTAATTCAACGAGAGGAGAGAAGGATATTCACGGATTAAAACAGCGAGTGGAGAGCAGGAATTTCACAGTTTAAAACAGCGAGAGTAGAGCTGGGATTTTCGCAGTTTAAAACAATGCGAGGTGAGCACGATTTTCACCGTTTAAAACAGCGAGAGGAGAGTAGCATTTTCACAGTGTAAAACAACGAGAGGAGTGCTGTGATTTTTCCCGTTTGAAACAGCAAGAGGAGTGCTGCCATTTTCACAGTTGAAAACAGGGAGATGATGGCCAGGATTTTCGCATTTTAAAACAGCGAGAGGACAGCAGAATTTCCATAGGTTGAAACAGTGAGAGAAGATCAAGATTTTCACGAAATAAAACTGCGAGAGGTGTGCAGTATTTTCACTGCGTAAAACCGCGAGAGACATCTGGATTTTCACAGTTTAAAACAGCGAGAGGGAAGCAGGATTTTCGCAGTTTAAAACAGTGAGAGGAGAGCCGGGATTTTCACATTTTAAATGAGCCAGAGGAGAGCAGGATTTTCACAATTTAAAACAGCGAGAGGAAAGCAGGATTTTCACAGTTTTAATCAGCGAGAGGGGAGCCGGGATTTTCACAGTTTTGAACCAGCCAGAGGAGCGCTGGATTTTTACTGTTTAAAACAGCGAGAGGAGAGCAGGAATTTCAGTTTAAAACGGCGGGAGTAGAGCTGGGATTTTCACAGTTTAAAATAGCGTGAAGTGAGCAGGATTTTCACAGTTTAAAGCAGTGAGAGATGAGCAGGATTTTCTCAGTTTAAAACAGCGAGAGGTGAGAAGGGATTTTCACAGTTTAAAACAGTGAGAAGTGAGCAGGATTTTCAGAGTTTAAAGCAGTGAGAGGAGAGCAGGATTTTCACAGTTTAAAACAGCGAGAGGAAAGCAGGATTTTCACAGTTTAAAACACCGAGAGGAGAGCAGGATTTTCACAGTTTTAGTCAGCGAGAGGGGAGCCGGGATTTTCACAGTTTTGAAACAGCCAGACGAGTGCTGGATTTTTACTGTTTAAAACAGCGAGAGGAGAGCAGGAATTTCACAGTTTAAAACAGCGTGAAGTGAGCAGGATTTTCACAGTTTAAAGCAGTGAGAGGTGAGCAGTATTTTCACAGTTTAAAACAGCGAGAGGAGAGCACGAATTTCACAGTTTAAAACAGCGAGAGGAGAGCAGGAATTTCACAGTTTAAAACAGCGAGAGTAGAGCTGGGATTTTCACCGTTTAAAACAGCGTGAAGTGAGCAGGATTTTCACAGTTTAAAGCAGTGAGAGGTGGGCAGGATTTTCTCAGTTTAAAACAGCGAGAGGTGAGAAGGGATTTTCACAGTTTAAAACAGTGAGAGGGGAGCAGGATTTTCACAGTTTGAAACAGCGAGAGGAAAGCAGGATTTTCACAGTTTAAAACACCGAGAGGAGAGCAGGATTTTCACAGTTTAAAACATCGAGTGGAGAGCAGGATTTTCACAGTTTGAATCAGCAAGAGGGGAGCCGGGATTTTCACAGTTTTGAAACAGCCAGAGGAGCGCAGGATTTTCACTGTTTAAAACAGCGAAAGGAGAGCAGGAATTTCACAGTTTAAAACAGTGAGAGGAGAGCTGGCATTTTCACAGTTAAAAACAGCCAGAGGAGAGGTGGGATTTTCACAGTTTTAAACAGCGAGAGGAGAGCCTGGATTTTCAGTGTTTAAAACTGCGAGAGGTGAGCAGGATATTCACAGTTTAAAACAGCGAGAGTTGAGCAGGATTTTCACAGTTTAAAACAGCGAGAGGCGAGCAGGATTTTCACAGTTTAAAACAGCGAGAGGAGAGCAGGATTTTCACATTTTAAAACAGCGAGAGCTGAGCTGGATTTTGACAGTTTGAAACAGCGAGAGGGGAGCAGGATTTTCACAGTTTAAAACAACGAGAGGTGAGCAGCCTTTTCAGGGTTTAGAACAGCGAAAGAAGAGGATTTTCACAGTTTAAACCAGCGAGTTGAGAGCTGGGAATTTCACAATTGAAAACACCGAGAGGAGAGCAGGATTTTCACAGTATGAAACAGCGAGAGTAAACCCGTATATTCACAGTTTAAAACAGCAAGTGTAGAGCTGGGATTTTCAGAGTTTAAAACAGCGAGTGGTGAGCAGGATTTTCAAAGTTCAAAACAGTGAGAGGTGAGCTACATTTTCACACTTTAATACAGCCAGAGGAGAGCAGGATTTTCACATTTTAAAACAGCGAGAGGAGAGCAGTATTTTCACAGTTTAAAACTGCGAGAGGACAGATGCATTTTCACAGGATAAAACATCGAGATGGAAGCAGGATTTTCACATTTTATAACAGCGAGAGGAAAAACCGGGATTTTCATAGTTTAAAACAGCGAGCGGAGAGCCGGATTTTCACAGTTTAAAACAGCGAGAGGATGAGCAGCATTTTCACAGTGTAAAACAACGAGAGGAGGGCTGTGATTTTTACCGTTTCAAACACCGAGAGGAGTGCTGCGATTTTCACAGTTGAAAACAGGGAATGTTGTCCAGGATTTTCGCATTTTAAAACAGCGAGAGGCAAGCAGGAATTTCACAGGTTAAAACAGCAAGAGGAGAGCACGTTTTTCACAATATAAAACAGCGAGAGGTGTGCAGTATTTTCACAGTTAAAAGCAGTGAGAGGAGAGCCGGGATTTTCACAGTTTAAAACAGCGAGAGGGAAGCAGGATTTTCACAGTTTTAATCAGCGAGAGGAGAGCAGGATTTTCAGCGTTTAAAACAGCGAGAGGAGAGCAGGATTTTCACAGTTTAATACAGCGAGAGGTGAGCTGGGATTTTCACAGTATTGAAGCAGCCAGAAGGGAGCAGGATATTCATTGTTTAAAACAGCGAGAGGAGAGCTGGGATTTTCACACTTTAAAACAATGCGAGGTGAGCAGGATTTTCACAGTGTAAAACAACGAGAGGAGGGCAGGATTTTCACAGTGTAAAACAACGAGAGGAGAGCTGTGATTTTTACCGTTTCAAACACCAAGAGGAGTGCTGTGATTTTCACAGTTGAAAACAGGGAATGTTGGCCAGGATTTTCGCATTTTAAAACAGCGAGAGGAGAGCAGGATTTTCACAGTTTAAAACAGTGAGAGTTGACCCTGAATTTCACGGTTTAAAACAGCGAGAGTTGAGCAGGATTTTCACTGTTTAAAACAGCGAGAGGTGAGTTGGGATTTTGACAGTTTAAAACAGCGAGAGGAGAGCTGGGATTTTCAGTTTAAAACAGCCATAGGAGAGCCGGACTTTCACAGTTTAAAACAGCGAGAGTTGAGCAGAATTTTCACAGTTTAAAACAGCGAGAGGAGAGCAGGATTTTCACAGTTTAAAACAGCGAGGGGACTGCAGGATTTCCACAGTTTAAAACAGCGAGAGGAGTGCAGGATTTTCACTGTTTAAAACAGCGAGGGGAGCGCAGGATTTCCACAGTTTAAAACAGCGAGAAGAGAGCAGGAATTCCACAGTTTAAAACAGCGAGAGTAGAGCTGTGATTTTCACCGTTTCAAACAGCGTGAAGTGAGCAGGATTTTCACTGTTTAAAGCAGTGAGAGGTGAGCAGTATTTTCACAGTTTAAAACAGCGAGAGGAGAGCAGGATTTTCACTGTTTCAAACAGCGAGAGGAAAGCAGGATTTTCACTGTTTCAAACAGCCTGAGGTGAGCTGGGATTTTCACACTATTGAAGCAGCCAGAGGGGAGCAGGTATTTTCACAGTTTAATTCAACAAGAGGAGAGAAGGATATTCACGGATTAAAACAGCGAGTGGAGAGCAGGAATTTCACAGTTTAAAACAGCGAGAGTAGAGCTGGGATTTTCGCAGTTTAAAACAATGCGAGGTGAGCACGATTTTCACCGTTTAAAACAGCGAGAGGAGAGCAGCATTTTCACAGTGTAAAACAATGAGAGGAGAGCTGTGATTTTTACCGTTTGAAACAGCAAGAGGAGTGCTGCGATTTTCACAGTTGAAAACAGGGAGATGATGGCCACGATTTTCGCATTTTAAAACAGCGAGAGGACAGCAGAATTTTCATAGGTTAAAACAGCCAGAGAAGAGCACGATTTTCACAATATAAAACAGCGAGAGGTGAGCAGGATTTTCACAGGTTAAATCTGCGAGAGAAGAGCACGATTTTCACAATATAAAACAGCGAGAGGTGTGCAGTACTTTCACTGTTTAAAACCGCGAGAGACAGCTGGATTTTCACAGTTTAAAACAGCGAGAGGGAAGCAGGATTTTCACAGTTTAAAACAGTGAGAGGAGAGCTGGGATTTTCACATTTTAAAAGAGCCAGAGGAGAGCCGGGATTTTCACAGTTTAAAACAGCGAGCGGAGAGCAGGATTTTCACAGTTTAAAACACCGAGAGGAGAGCAGGATTTTCTCAGTTTTAATCAGCGAGAGGGGAGCCGGGATTTTCACAGTTTTGAAACAGCCAGAGGAGAGCTGGGATTTTCACAGTTTAAAATAGCGTGAATTGAGCAGGATTTTCACAGTTTAAAGCAGTGAGAGGTGAGAAGGGATTTTCACAGTTTAAAACAGTGAGAGGTGAGCAGGATTTTCACAGTTTTAATCAGCGAGAGGGGAGCCGGGATTTTCACAGTTTTGAAACAGCCAGACGAGTGCTGGATTTTTACTGTTTAAAACAGCGAGAGGAGAGCAGGAATTTCACAGTTTAAAACAGCGTGAAGTGAGCAGGATTTTCACAGTTTAATACACCGAGAGGAGAGCAGGATTTTCACAGTTTTAATCAGCGAGAGGGGAGCCGGGATTTTCACAGTTTTGAAACAGCCAGAGGAGCGCTGGATTTTTACTGTTTAAAACAGCGAGAGGAGAGCAGGAATTTCACAGTTTAAAACAGCGAGAGTAGAGCTGGGATTTTCACCGTTTAAAACAGCGAGAGGAGAGCTGGGATTTTCACAGTTTAAAACAGCGTGAAGTGAGCAGGATTTTCACAGTTTAAAGCAGTGAGAGGTGGGCAGGATTTTCTCAGTTTAAAACAGTGAGAGGTGAGAAGGGATTTTCACAGTTTAAAACAGTGAGCGGAGTGCGGGATTTCCACAGTTTAAAACAGCGAGAAGAGAGCAGGAATTCCACAGTTTAAACAGCGAGAGTAGAGCTGTGATTTTCACCGTATCAAACAGCGTGAAGTGAGCAGGATTTTCACTGTTTAAAGCAGTGAGAGGTGAGCAGTATTTTCACAGTTTAAAACAGCGAGAGGAGAGCAGGATTTTCACTGTTTCAAACAGCGAGAGGAAAGCAGGATTTTCACAGTTTAAAACAGCCTGAGGTGAGCTGGGATTTTCACACTCTTGAAGCAGCCAGAGGGGAGCAGGTATTTTCACAGTTTAATTCAACGAGAGGAGAGAAGGATATTCACGGATTAAAACAGCGAGTGGAGAGCAGGAATTTCACAGTTTAAAATAGCGAGAGTAGAGCTGGGATTTTCGCAGTTTAAAACAATGCGAGGTGAGCACGATTTTCACCGTTTAAAACAGCGAGAGGAGAGCAGCATTTTCACAGTGTAAAACAACGAGAGGAGAGCTGTGATTTTTACCGTTTGAAACACCGAGAAGAGTGCTGTGATTTTTCCCGTTTGAAACAGCAAGAGGAGTGCTGCGATTTTCACAGTTGAAAACAGGAAGATGATGGCCAGGATTTTCGCATTTTAAAACAGCGAGAGGACAGCAGAATTTTCATAGGTTAAAACAGTGAGAGAAGATCAAGATTTTCACGATATAAAACTGCGAGAGGTGTGCAGTATTTTCACTGTGTAAAACCGCGAGAGACATCTGGATTTTCACAGTTTGAAACAGCGAGAGGGAAGCTGGATTTTCGCAGTTTAAAACAGTGAGAGGAGAGCCGGGATTTTCACATTTTAAATGAGCCAGAGGAGAGCAGGATTTTCACAATTTAAAACAGCGAGCGGAGAGCAAGATTTTCATAGTTTTAATCAGCGAGAGGGGAGCCGGGAATTTCACAGTTTTGAAACAGCCAGAGGAGCCCCGGATTTTTACTGTTTAAAACAGCGAGAGGAGAGCAGGAATTTCACAGTTTAAAATAGCGTGAAGTGAGCAGGATTTTCACAGTTTAAAACAGCGAGAGTAGAGCTGGGATTTTCACAGTTTAAAATAGCGTGAAGTGAGCAGGATTTTCACAGTTTAAAGCAGTGAGAGATGAGCAGGATTTTCTCAGTTTAAAACAGCGAGAGGTGAGAAGGGATTTTCACAGTTTAAAACAGTGAGAAGTGAGCAGGATTTTCAGAGTTTAAAGCAGTGAGAGGAAAGCAGGATTTTCACAGTTTAAAGCAGTGAGAGGTGAGCAGGATTTTCACAGTTTAAAACCGCGAGAGGAGAGCACGAATTTCACAGTTTAAAACAGCGAGAGGAGAGCAGGAATTTCACAGTTTAAAACAGCAAGAGTAGAGCTGGGATTTTCACCGTTTAAAACAGCGAGAGTAGAGCTGGGATTTTCACCGTTTAAAACAGCGTGAAGTGAGCAGGATTTTCACATTTTAAAGCAGTGAGAGGTGGGCAGGATTTTCTCAGTTTAAAACAGCGAGAGGTGAGAAGGGATTTTCACAGTTTAAAACAGTGAGAGGGGAGCAGGATTTTCACAGTTTAAAACAGCGAGAGTAGAGCTGGGATTTTCACACTTTAAAACTGTGAGAAGTGAGCAGGATTTTCACAGTTTAAAACAGCGAGAGGAAAGCAGGATTTTCACAGTTTAAAACACCGAGTGGAGTGCAGGATTTTCACAGTTTGAATCAGCGAGAGGGGAGCCGCGATTTTCACAGTTTTGAAACAGCCAGAGGAGCGCAGGATTTTCACTGTTTAAAACAGCGAAAGGAGAGCAGGAATTTCACAGTTTAAAACAGTGAGAGGAGAGCTGGGATTTTCACAGTTAAAAACAGCCAGAGGAGAGGTGGGATGTTCACAGCTTTAAACAGCGAGAGGAGAGCCTGGATTTTCACTGTTTAAAACTGCGAGAGGTGAGCAGGATATTCACAGTTTAAAACAGCGAGAGGAGAGCAGGATTTTCACAGTTTAAAACAGCGAGAGGACAGCAGAATTTTCATAGGTTAAAACAGTGAGAGAAGATCAAGATTTTCACGATATAAAACTGCGAGAGGTGTGCAGTATTTTCACTGTGTAAAACCGCGAGAGACATCTGGATTTTCACAGTTTGAAACAGCGAGAGGGAAGCAGGATTTTCGCAGTTTAAAACAGTGAGAGGAGAGCCGGGATTTTCACATTTTAAATGAGCCAGAGGAGAGCAGGATTTTCACAGTTTAAAACAGCGAGCGGAGACCAGGATTTTCACAGTTTAAAACACCGAGAGGAGAGCAGGATTTTCACAGTTTTAATCACCGAGAGGGGAGCCGGGAATTTCACAGTTTTGAAACAGCCAGAGGAGCACTGGATTTTTACTGTTTAAAACAGCGAGAGGAGAGTAGGAATTTCACAGTTTAAAACAGCGAGAGGAGAGCAGGAATTTTCACAGTTTAAAATAGCGTGAAGTGAGCAGGATTTTCACAGTTTAAAGCTGTGAGAGATGAGCAGGATTTTCTCAGTTTAAAACAGCGAGAGGTGAGAAGGGATTTTCACAGTTTAAAACAGTGAGAAGTGAGCAGGATTTTCAGAGTTTAAAGCAGTGAGAGGAGAGCAGGATTTTCACAGTTTAAAACAGCGAGAGGAAAGCAGGATTTTCACAGTTAAAAACAACGAGAGGAGAGCAGGATTTTCATAGTTTTAATCAGCGAGAGGGGAGCCGGGATTTTCACAGTTTTGAAACAGCCAGACGAGTGCTGGATTTTGACTGTTTAAAACAGCAAGAGGAGAGCAGGAATTTCACAGTTTAAAACAGCGAGAGGAGAGCAGGAATTTCACAGTTTAAAACAGCGTGAAGTGAGCAGGATTTTCACAGTTTAAAGCAGTGAGAGGTGAGCAGGATTTTCACAGTTTTAAACAGCGAGAGGAGAGCACGAATTTCACAGTTTAAAACAGCGAGAGGAGAGCAGGAATTTCACAGTTTAAAACAGCGAGAGTAGAGCTGGGATTTTCACCGTTTAAAACAGCGTGAAGTGAGCAGGATTTTCACAGTTTAAAGCAGTGAGAGGTGGGCAGGATTTTCTCAGTTTAAAACAGCGAGAGGTGAGAAGGGATTTTCACAGTTTAAAACAGTGAGAGGGGAGCAGGATTTTCACAGTTTAAAACAGCGAGAGTTGAGCTGGGATTTTCACACTTTAAAACTGTGAGAAGTGAGCAGGATTTTCACTGTTTAAAACAGCGTGAAGTGAGCAGGATTTTCACAGTTTAAAACAGTGAGAGGGGAGCAGGATTTTCACAGTTTAAAACAGCGAGAGGTAAGAAGGGATTTTCACAGTTTAAAACACCGAGCGGAGAGCAGGATTTTCACAGCTTAAAACACCGAGAGGAGAGCAGGACTTTCACAGTTTTAATCAGCGAGAGGGGAGCCGGGATTTTCACAGTTTTGAAACAGCCAGACGAGCGCTGGATTTTTACTGTTTAAAACAGCGAGAGGAGAGCAGGAATTTCACAGTTTAAAACAGCGAGAGGAGAGCAGGAATTTCACAGTTTAAAACAGCGAGAGGAGTGCAGGAATTTCACAGTTTAAAACAGCGTGAAGTGTGCAAGATTTTCACAGTTTAAAGCAGTGAGAGGTGAGCTGGAATTTCACAGTTTAAAACAGCGAGAGGAGAGCAGGATTTTCACTGTTTAAAACAGCGAGAGGAAAGCAGGATTTTCACAGTTTAAAACACCGAGAGGAGAGCAGGATTTTCACAGTTTTAATCAGCGAGAGGGGAGCCGGGATTTTCACAGTTTTGAAACAGCCAGAGGAGCGCAGGATTTTCACTGTTTAAAACAGCGAGAGGAGAGCAGGAATTTCACAGTTTAAAACTATGCGAGGTGAGCACGATTTTCACAGTGTAAAACAACGAGAGGAGAGCTGTGATTTTTACCGTTTCAAACACCGAGAGGAGTGCTGTGATTTTCACAGTTGAAAACAGGGAGATGTTGGCCAGGATTTTCGCATTTTAAAACAGCGAGAGGCAAGCAGGAATTTCACAGGTTAAATCTGCGAGAGAAGAGCACGATTTTCACTATATAAAACAGCGAGAGGTGTGCAGTATTTTCACAGTTTAAAGCCACGAGAGACATCTGGATTTTCACAGTTTAAAACAGCGAGAGGGAAGCAGGATTTTCGCAGGTTAAAACAGCGAGAGGGAAGCAGGATTTTCGCAGGTTAAAACAGCGAGAGGGAAGCAGGATTTTCGCAGTTTAAAACAGCCAGAGGAGAGCCGGGATTTTCACATTTTAAAAGAGCCAGAGGAGAGCAGGATTTTCACAGCTTAAAACTGTGAGAGTTGACCCTGAATTTCACAGTTTAAAACAGCGAGAGGAGAGCGGGATTTTCACAGTTTAAAACAGTGAGTGGAGAGCAGCATTTTCACAGTGTAAAACAAAGAGAGGTGAGCTGTGATTTTTACCGTTTCAAACACCGAGAGGAGTGCTGCGATTTTCACAGTTGAAAACAGGGAGATGATGGCCACGATTTTCGCATTTTAAAACAGCGAGAGGACAGCAGAATTTTCAGAGGTTAAATCTGCGAGAGACATCTGGATTTTCTCAGTTTAAAACAGCGAGCAGAGAGCCGGATTTTCACATTCTAAAATAGCGAGAGGAGAGCAGCATTTTCACAGTGTAAAACAACGAGAGGAGAGCTGTGATTTTTACCGTTTCAAACACCGAGAGGAGTGCTGCGATTTTCACAGTTGAAAACAGGGAGATGATGGCCAGGATTTTCGCATTTTAAAACAGCGAGAGGTGAGCAGGATTTTCACAGGTTAAATCTGCGAGAGAAGAGCACGATTTTCACAATATGAAACAGCGAGAGGTGTGCAGTATTTTCACAGTTTAAAACCGCGAGAGACATCTGGATTTTCACAGTTTAAAACAGCGAGAGAGAAGCAGGATTTTCGCAGTTTAAAACAGTGAGAGGAGAGCCGGGATTTTCACATTTTAAAAGAGCCAGAGGAGAGCCCGATATTCACAGTTTAAAACACCGAGAGGAGAGCACGATTTTCACAGTTTAAAACAGCGAGAGGTGAGCTGGGATTTACACAGTTTAAAACAGCCAGAGGAGAGCCGGATTTTCACAGTTTAAAACTGAGAGGTGAGCAGGATATTCACAGTTTAAAACAGCGAGCGGAGAGCAGGATATTCACAGTTTAAAACAGCGTGAAGTGAGCAGGATTTTCAATGTTTAAAACAGCGAGAGGTGAGCTGGGATTTACACAGTTTAAAACAGCCAGAGGAGAGCCGGATTTTCACAGTTTAAAACTGCGAGAGGTGAGCAGGATATTCACAGTTTCAAACAGCGAGAGGAGAGCAGGATTTTCACAGTTTTAAACAGCGAGACGAGAGCCAGATATTCACAGTTAAGAACAGCGAGAGGTGAGCTGGGATTTTCACAGTTTAAAACAGCCAGAGGAGAGCCAGGATTTTAAGAGTTTGAAACAGCGGATGGAAAGAAGAATTTTTACAGTTTAAAACAGCGTGAATAGAGCAGGTTTTTCACAGTTTAAAACAACGAGAGTAGAGCAGTATTTTCAAAGTTTAAAACATCGAGAGGAGAGCAGGATTTTCACAGTTTTAATCAGCGAGAGGGGAGCCGGGATTTTCACAGTTTTGAAACAGCCAGAGGAGCGCAGGATTTTCACAGTTTAAAACAGCGAAAGGAGAGCAGGAATTTCACCGTTTAAAACAGCGAGAAGTGAGCAGGAATTTCACAGTTAAAACAGCGAGATGTGAGCAGGATTTTCACAGTTTAAAACAGTGAGAGGAGAGCAGGATTTTCACAGTTTAAAACACCGAGAGGAGAGCAGGATTTTCACAGTTTTAATCAGCGAGAGGGGAGCCGGAATTTTCACAGTTTTGAAACAGCCAGAGGAGCGCTGGATTTTTACTGTTTAAAACAGCGAGAGGAGCGCTGGATTTTTACTGTTTAAAACAGCGAGAGGAGAGTAGGAATTTCACAGTTTAAAATAGCGAGAGGGGAGCCATGATTTTCACAGTTTAAAATAGCGTGAAGTGAGCAGGATTTTCACAGTTTAAAGCTGTGAGAGATGAGCAGGATTTTCACAGTTTAAAACAGCGAGAGGTGAGAAGGGATTTTCACAGTTTAAAACAGTGAGAAGTGAGCAGGATTTTCAGAGTTTAAAGCAGTGAGAGGAGAGCAGGATTTTCACAGTTTAAAACAGCGAGAGGAAAGCAGGATTTTCACAGTTAAAAACAACGAGAGGAGAGCAGGATTTTCATAGTTTTAATCAGCGAGAGGGGAGCCGGGATTTTCACAGTTTTGAAACAGCCAGACGAGTGCTGGATTTTGACTGTTTAAAACAGCAAGAGGAGAGCAGGAATTTCACAGTTTAAAACAGCGAGAGGGAGAGCAGGAATTTCACAGTTTAAAACAGCGTGAAGTGAGCAGGATTTTCACAGTTTAAAGCAGTGAGAGGTGAGCAGGATTTTCACAGTTTTAAACAGCGAGAGGAGAGCACGAATTTCACAGTTTAAAACAGCGAGAGGAGAGCAGGATTTTCACAGTTTTAATCAGCGAGAGGGGAGCCGGGAATTTTCACAGTTTTGAAACAGCCAGAGGAGCGCTGGATTTTTACTGTTTAAAACAGCGAGAGGAGTGCAGGAATTTCACAGTTTAAAACAGGGAGAGTAGAGCTGGGATTTTCACAGATTAAAATAGCGAGAGGGGAGCCATGATTTTCACAGTTTAAAACAGCGAGAGGGGAGCCATGATTTTCACAGTTTAAAACAGCGTGAAGTGAGCAGGATTTTCACATTTTAAAGCAGTGAGAGGTGAGCAGGATTTTCACAGTTTAAAACAGCGAGAGGTAAGAAGGGATTTTCACAGTTTAAAACAGTGAGAGGGGAGCAGGATTTTCACAGTTTAAAACACCGAGAGGAGAGCAGGACTTTCACAGTTTTAATCAGCGAGAGGGGAGCCGGGATTTTCACAGTTTTGAAACAGCCAGACGAGCGCTGGATTTTTACTGTTTAAAACAGCGAGAGGAGAGCAGGAATTTCACAGTTTAAAACAGCGTGAAGTGTGCAAGATTTTCACAGTTTAAAGCAGTGAGAGGTGAGCAGGAATTTCACAGTTTAAAACAGCGAGAGGAGAGCAGGATTTTCACTGTTTAAAACAGCGAGAGGAAAGCAGGATTTTCACAGTTTAAAACACCGAGAGGAGAGCAGGATTTTCACAGTTTTAATCAGCGAGAGGGGAGCCGGGATTTTCACAGTTTTGAAACAGCCAGAGGAGCGCAGGATTTTCACTGTTTAAAACAGCGAGAGGAGAGCAGGAATTTCGCAGTTTAAAACTATGCGAGGTGAGCACGATTTTCACAGTGTAAAACAACGAGAGGAGAGCTGTGATTTTTACCGTTTCAAACACCGAGAGGAGTGCTGTGATTTTCACAGTTGAAAACAGGGAGATGTTGGCCTGGATTTTCGCATTTTAAAACAGCGAAGGCAAGCAGGATTTTCACAGGTTAAATCTGCGAGAGAAGAGCACGATTTTCACAATATAAAACAGCGAGAGGTGTGCAGTATTTTCACAGTTTAAAGCCACGAGAGACATCTGGATTTTCACAGTTTAAAACAGCGAGAGGGAAGCAGGATTTTCGCAGGTTAAAACAGCGAGAGGGAAGCAGGATTTTCGCAGGTTAAAACAGCGAGAGGGAAGCAGGATTTTCGCAGTTTAAAACAGTGAGAGGAGAGCCGGGATTTTCACATTTTAAAAGAGCCAGAGGAGAGCAGGATTTTCACAGTTTAAAACAGCGAGAGGGAAGCAGGATTTTCGCATTTTAAAACAGCCAGAGGAGAGCCGGGATTTTCACATTTTAAAAGAGCCAGAGGAGAGCAGGATTTTCACAGCTTAAAACAGTGAGAGTTGACCCTGAATTTCACAGTTTAAAACAGCGAGAGTAGAGCTGGGATTTTCACAGTTTAAAACAGCGAGAGGAGAGCAGCATTTTCACAGTGTAAAACAAAGAGAGGTGAGCTGTGATTTTTACCGTTTCAAACACCGAGAGGAGTGCTGCGATTTTCACAGTTGAAAACAGGGAGATGATGGCCACGATTTTCGCATTTTAAAACAGCGAGAGGACAGCAGAATTTTCAGAGGTTAAATCTGCGAGGACATCTGGATTTTCTCAGTTTAAAACAGCGAGCAGAGAGCCGGATTTTCACATTCTAAAATAGCGAGAGGAGAGCAGCATTTTCACAGTGTAAAACAACGAGAGGAGAGCTGTGATTTTTACCGTTTCAAACACCGAGAGGAGTGCTGCGATTTTCACAGTTGAAAACAGGGAGATGATGGCCAGGATTTTCGCATTTTAAAACAGCGAGAGGTGAGCAGGATTTTCACAGGTTAAATCTGCGAGAGAAGAGCACGATTTTCACAATATGAAACAGCGAGAGGTGTGCAGTATTTTCACAGTTTAAAACCGCGAGAGACATCTGGATTTTCACAGTTTAAAACAGCGAGAGAGAAGCAGGATTTTCGCAGTTTAAAACAGTGAGAGGAGAGCCGGGATTTTCACATTTTAAAAGAGCCAGAGGAGAGCCCGATATTCACAGTTTAAAACACCGAGAGGAGAGCACGATTTTCACAGTTTAAAACAGCGAGAGTTGAGCTGGGATTTACACAGTTTAAAACAGCCAGAGGAGAGCCGGATTTTCACAGTTTAAAACTGTGAGAGGTGAGCAGGATATTCACAGTTTAAAACAGCGAGCGGAGAGCAGGATATTCACAGTTTAAAAACAGCGTGAAGTGAGCAGGATTTTCAATGTTTAAAACAGCGAGAGGTGAGCTGGGATTTACACAGTTTAAAACAGCCAAAGGAGAGCTGGATTTTCACAGTTTAAAACTGCGAGAGGTGAGCAGGATATTCACAGTTTCAAACAGCGAGAGGAGAGCAGGATTTTCACAGTTTTAAACAGCGAGACGAGAGCCAGATATTCACAGTTAAGAACAGCGAGAGGTGAGCTGGGATTTTCACAGTTTAAAACAGCCAGAGGAGAGCCAGGATTTTAAGAGTTTGAAACAGCGGATGGAAAGAAGAATTTTTACAGTTTAAAACAGCGTGAATAGAGCAGGTTTTTCACAGTTTAAAACAACGAGAGTAGAGCAGTATTTTCAAAGTTTAAAACATCGAGAGGAGAGCAGGATTTTCACAGTTTTAATCAGCGAGAGGGGAGCCGGGATTTTCACAGTTTTGAAACAGCCAGAGGAGCGCAGGATTTTCACAGTTTAAAACAGCGAAAGGAGAGCAGGAATTTCACCGTTTAAAACAGCGAGAAGTGAGCAGGAATTTCACAGTTTAAAACAGCGAGATGTGAGCAGGATTTTCACAGTTTAAAACAGTGAGAGGAGAGCAGGATTTTCACAGTTTAAAACACCGAGAGGAGAGCAGGATTTTCACAGTTTTAATCAGCGAGAGGGGAGCCGGAATTTTCACAGTTTTGAAACAGCCAGAGGAGCGCTGGATTTTTACTGTTTAAAACAGCGAGAGGAGCGCTGGATTTTTACTGTTTAAAACAGCGAGAGGAGAGTAGGAATTTCACAGTTTAAAATAGCGAGAGGGGAGCCATGATTTTCACAGTTTAAAATAGCGTGAAGTGAGCAGGATTTTCACAGTTTAAAGCTGTGAGAGATGAGCAGGATTTTCACAGTTTAAAACAGCGAGAGGTGAGAAGGGATTTTCACAGTTTAAAACAGTGAGAAGTGAGCAGGATTTTCAGAGTTTAAAGCAGTGAGAGGAGAGCAGGATTTTCACAGTTTAAAACAGCGAGAGGAAAGCAGGATTTTCACAGTTAAAAACAACGAGAGGAGAGCAGGATTTTCATAGTTTTAATCAGCGAGAGGGGAGCCGGGATTTTCACAGTTTTGAAACAGCCAGACGAGTGCTGGATTTTGACTGTTTAAAACAGCAAGAGGAGAGCAGGAATTTCACAGTTTAAAACAGCGAGAGGAGAGCAGGAATTTCACAGTTTAAAACAGCGTGAAGTGAGCAGGATTTTCACAGTTTAAAGCAGTGAGAGGTGAGCAGGATTTTCACAGTTTTAAACAGCGAGAGGAGAGCACGAATTTCACAGTTTAAAACAGCGAGAGGAGAGCAGGATTTTCACAGTTTTAATCAGCGAGAGGGGAGCCGGAATTTTCACAGTTTTGAAACAGCCAGAGGAGCGCTGGATTTTTACTGTTTAAAACAGCGAGAGGAGTGCAGGAATTTCACAGTTTAAAACAGGGAGAGTAGAGCTGGGATTTTCACAGATTAAAATAGCGAGAGGGGAGCCATGATTTTCACAGTTTAAAACAGCGAGAGGGGAGCCATGATTTTCACAGTTTAAAACAGCGTGAAGTGAGCAGGATTTTCACATTTTAAAGCAGTGAGAGGTGAGCAGGATTTTCACAGTTTAAAACAGCGAGAGGTAAGAAGGGATTTTCACAGTTTAAAACAGTGAGAGGGGAGCAGGATTTTCACAGTTTAAAACACCGAGAGGAGAGCAGGACTTTCACAGTTTTAATCAGCGAGAGGGGAGCCGGGATTTTCACAGTTTTGAAACAGCCAGACGAGCGCTGGATTTTTACTGTTTAAAACAGCGAGAGGAGAGCAGGAATTTCACAGTTTAAAACAGCGTGAAGTGTGCAAGATTTTCACAGTTTAAAGCAGTGAGAGGTGAGCAGGAATTTCACAGTTTAAAACAGCGAGAGGAGAGCAGGATTTTCACTGTTTAAAACAGCGAGAGGAAAGCAGGATTTTCACAGTTTAAAACACCGAGAGGAGAGCAGGATTTTCACAGTTTTAATCAGCGAGAGGGGAGCCGGGATTTTCACAGTTTTGAAACAGCCAGAGGAGCGCAGGATTTTCACTGTTTAAAACAGCGAGAGGAGAGCAGGAATTTCGCAGTTTAAAACTATGCGAGGTGAGCACGATTTTCACAGTGTAAAACAACGAGAGGAGAGCTGTGATTTTTACCGTTTCAAACACCGAGAGGAGTGCTGTGATTTTCACAGTTGAAAACAGGGAGATGTTGGCCTGGATTTTCGCATTTTAAAACAGCGAAGGCAAGCAGGATTTTCACAGGTTAAATCTGCGAGAGAAGAGCACGATTTTCACAATATAAAACAGCGAGAGGTGTGCAGTATTTTCACAGTTTAAAGCCACGAGAGACATCTGGATTTTCACAGTTTAAAACAGCGAGAGGGAAGCAGGATTTTCGCAGGTTAAAACAGCGAGAGGGAAGCAGGATTTTCGCAGGTTAAAACAGCGAGAGGGAAGCAGGATTTTCGCAGTTTAAAACAGTGAGAGGAGAGCCGGGATTTTCACATTTTAAAAGAGCCAGAGGAGAGCAGGATTTTCACAGTTTAAAACAGCGAGAGGGAAGCAGGATTTTCGCATTTTAAAACAGCCAGAGGAGAGCCGGGATTTTCACATTTTAAAAGAGCCAGAGGAGAGCAGGATTTTCACAGCTTAAAACAGTGAGAGTTGACCCTGAATTTCACAGTTTAAAACAGCGAGAGTAGAGCTGGGATTTTCACAGTTTAAAAACAGCGAGAGGAGAGCAGCATTTTCACAGTGTAAAACAAAGAGAGGTGAGCTGTGATTTTTACCGTTTCAAACACCGAGAGGAGTGCTGCGATTTTCACAGTTGAAAACAGGGAGATGATGGCCACGATTTTCGCATTTTAAAACAGCGAGAGGACAGCAGAATTTTCAGAGGTTAAATCTGCGAGAGACATCTGGATTTTCTCAGTTTAAAACAGCGAGCAGAGAGCCGGATTTTCACATTCTAAAATAGCGAGAGGAGAGCAGCATTTTCACAGTGTAAAACAACGAGAGGAGAGCTGTGATTTTTACCGTTTCAAACACCGAGAGGAGTGCTGCGATTTTCACAGTTGAAAACAGGGAGATGATGGCCAGGATTTTCGCATTTTAAAACAGCGAGAGGTGAGCAGGATTTTTCACAGGTTAAATCTGCGAGAGAAGAGCACGATTTTCACAATATGAAACAGCGAGAGGTGTGCAGTATTTTCACAGTTTAAAACCGCGAGAGACATCTGGATTTTCACAGTTTAAAACAGCGAGAGAGAAGCAGGATTTTCGCAGTTTAAAACAGTGAGAGGAGAGCCGGGATTTTCACATTTTAAAAGAGCCAGAGGAGAGCCCGATATTCACAGTTTAAAACACCGAGAGGAGAGCACGATTTTCACAGTTTAAAACAGCGAGAGTTGAGCTGGGATTTACACAGTTTAAAACAGCCAGAGGAGAGCCGGATTTTCACAGTTTAAAACTGTGAGAGGTGAGCAGGATATTCACAGTTTAAAACAGCGAGCGGAGAGCAGGATATTCACAGTTTAAAACAGCGTGAAGTGAGCAGGATTTTCAATGTTTAAAACAGCGAGAGGTGAGCTGGGATTTACACAGTTTAAAACAGCCAAAGGAGAGCTGGATTTTCACAGTTTAAAACTGCGAGAGGTGAGCAGGATATTCACAGTTTCAAACAGCGAGAGGAGAGCAGGATTTTCACAGTTTTAAACAGCGAGACGAGAGCCAGATATTCACAGTTAAGAACAGCGAGAGGTGAGCTGGGATTTTCACAGTTTAAAACAGCCAGAGGAGAGCCTGGATTTTAAGAGTTTGAAACCGCGGATGGAAAGAAGAATTTTTACAGTTTAAAACAGCGTGAATAGAGCAGGTTTTTCACAGTTTAAAACAACGAGAGTAGAGCAGGATTTTTACAGTTTAAAACATCGAGAGGAGAGCAGGATTTTCACAGTTTTAATCAGCGAGAGGGGAGCCGGGATTTTCACAGTTTTGAAACAGCCAGAGGAGCGCTGGATTTTTACTGTTTAAAACAGCGAGAGGAGAGCAGGAATTTCACAGTTTAAAACAGCGAGAGGAGAGCTGTGATTTTCACCGTTTAAAACAGCGTGAAGTGAGCAGGAATTTCACAGTTTAAAACAGCGAGATGTGAGCAGGATTTTCACAGCTTAAAACAGCGAGAGGAGAGCCCGATATTCACAGTTTAAAACAACGAGAGGAGAGCTGAGATTTACACAGTTTAAAACTGCCAGAGGAGAGCAGGATTTTCACTGTTTCAAACAGCGAGAGGAAAGCAGGATTTTAACAGTTTAAAACAGCCAGAGGTGAGCTGGGATTTTCACAGTATTGAAGCAGCCAGAGGGGAGCAGGTATTTTCACAGTTTAATTCAATGAGAGGAGAGAAGGATATTCACGGATTAAAACAGCGAGTGGAGAGCAGGAATTTCACAGTTTAAAACAGCCAGAGGTGAGCTGGGATTTTCACAGTATTGAAGCAGCCAGAGGGGAGCAGGTATTTTCACAGTTTAATTCAACGAGAGGAGAGAAGGATATTCACGGATTAAAACAGCGAGTGGAGAGCAGGATTTTCACAGTTTAAAACAGCGAGAGTAGAGCTGGGATTTTCACACTTTATAACTGTGAGAAGTGAGCAGGATTTTCACAGTTTAAAACAGCGAGAGGAAAGCAGGATTTTCACAGTTTATAACAGCCAGACGAGCGCAGGATTTTCACTGTTTAAAACAGCAAGAGGACAGCAGGATTTTCACAGTTTTAATCAGTGAGAGGGGAGCCGCGATTTTCACAGTTTTGAAACAGCCAGAGGAGCGCAGGATTTTCACTGTTTAAAACAGCGAGAGGAGAGCAGGAATTTCACAGTTTAAAACAGCGAGAGGTGAGAAGGGATTTTCACAGTTGAAAACAGGGAGAGGAGAGCTGGGATTTCACAGTTTAAAACAGCGAGAGGGGAGCAGGATTTTCTCAGTTTAAAACAGCGAGCAGAGAGCCGGATTTTCACATTCTAAAATACCGAGAGGAGAGCAGCATTTTCACAGTGTAAAACAACGAGAGGAGAGCTGTGATTTTTACCGTTTCAAACACCGAGAGGAGTGCTGCGATTTTCACAGTTGAAAACAGGGAGATGATGGCCAGGATTTTCGCATTTTAAAACAGCGAGAGGTGAGCAGGATTTTCACAGGTTAAATCTGCGAGAGAAGAGCACGATTTTCACAATATGAAACAGCAAGAGGTGTGCAGTATTTTCACAGTTTAAAACCGCGAGAGACATCTGGATTTTCACAGTTTAAAACAGCGAGAGAGAAGCAGGATTTTCGCAGTTTAAAACAGTGAGAGGAGAGCCGGGATTTTCACATTTTAAAAGAGCCAGAGTAGAGCAGGATTTTCACAGTTTAAAACACCGAGAGGAGAGCACGATTTTCAATGTTTAAAACAGCGAGAGGTGAGCTGGGATTTACACAGTTTAAAACAGCCAGAGGAGAGCCGGATTTTCACAGTTTCAAACAGCGAGAGGAGAGCAGGATTTTCACAGTTTTAAACAGCGAGACGAGAGCCAGATATTCACAGTTAAGAACAGCGAGAGGTGAGCTGGGATTTTCACAGTTTAAAACAGCCAGAGGATTTTTACTGTTTAAAACAGCGAGAGGAGAGCAGGAATTAAAACAGCGAGAGTAGAGCTGGGATTTTCACAGTTTAAAATAGCGTGAATTGAGCAGGATTTTCACAGTTTAAAGCAGTGAGAAGTGAGCAGGATTTTCTCAGTTTAAAACAGTGAGAGGGGAACAGGATTTTCACAGTTTAAAACACCGACAGGAGAGCAGGATTTTCACAGTTTTAATCAGCGAGAGGGGAGCCGGGATTTTCACAGTTTTGAAACAGCCAGACGAGCGCTGGATTTTTACTGTTTAAAACAGCGAGAGGAGAGCAGGAATTTCACAGTTTAAAACAGCGAGAGGAGAGCAGGAATATCACAGTTTAAAACAGCGTGAAGTGTGCAAGATTTTCACAGTTTAAAGCAGTGAGAGGTGAGCAGGATTTTCACAGTTTAAAACAGCGAGAGGAGAGCAGGAATTTCACAGTTTAAAACAGCGAGAGTAGAGCTGGGATTTTCACCGTTTAAAACAGCATGAAGTGAGCAGGATTTTCAGAGTTTAAAGCAGTGAGAGGAGAGCAGGATTTTCTCAGTTTAAAACAGCGAGAGGTGTTCTGGGATTTTCACAGTTTAAAACAGCGAGAGGAGAGCAGGATTTTCACAGTTTAAAACAACGAGAGGGGAGCAGGATTTTCACAGTTTAAAACAGCGAGAGGAGAGCAGCCTTTTCAGGGTTTAGAACAGCGAAAGTAGAGGATTTTCACAGTATGAAACAGCGAGAGTAAACCCGTATATTCACAGTTTAACACAGCGAGAGGAGAGCTGGATTTTCAAAGTTCAAAACAGTGAGAGGTGAGCAACATTATCACACTTTAATACAGCCAGAGGAGAGCAGGATTTTCACATTTTAATACAGCCAGAGGAGAGCAGGATTTTCACAGTTTAAAACAGCGAGAGGAGAGCAGTATTTTCACAGTTTAAAACTGCGAGAGGACAGGTGCATTTTCAGAGGATAAAACATCGAGTTGGAAGCAGGATTTTCACATTTTATAACAGCGAGAGGAAAAACCGGGATTTTCATAGTTTAAAACAGCGAGCGGAGAGCCGGATTTTCACAGTTTAAAACTATGCGAGGTGAGCACGATTTTCACAGTGTAAAACAACGAGAGGAGAGCTGTGATTTTTACCGTTTCAAACACCGAGAGGAGTGCTGTGATTTTCACAGTTGAAAACAGGGAGATGTTGGCCTGGATTTTCGCATTTTAAAACAGCGAGAGGCAAGCAGGATTTTCACAGGTTAAATCTGCGAGAGAAGAGCACGATTTTCACAATATAAAACAGCGAGAGGTGTGCAGTATTTTCACAGTTTAAAGCCACGAGAGACATCTGGATTTTCACAGTTTAAAACAGCGAGAGGGAAGCAGGATTTTCGCAGGTTAAAACAGCGAGAGGGAAGCAGGATTTTCGCAGGTTAAAACAGCGAGAGGGAAGCAGGATTTTCGCAGTTTAAAACAGTGAGAGGAGAGCCGGGATTTTCACATTTTAAAAGAGCCAGAGTAGAGCAGGATTTTCACAGTTTAAAACAGTGAGAGGGAAGCAGGATTTTCGCATTTTAAAACAGCCAGAGGAGAGCCGGGATTTTCACATTTTAAAAGAGCCAGAGGAGAGCAGGATTTTCACAGCTTAAAACAGTGAGAGTTGACCCTGAATTTCACAGTTTAAAACAGCGAGAGTAGAGCTGGGATTTTCACAGTTTAAAACAGCGAGAGGAGAGCAGCATTTTCACAGTGTAAAACAAAGAGAGGTGAGCTGTGATTTTTACCGTTTCAAACACCGAGAGGAGTGCTGCGATTTTCACAGTTGAAAACAGGGAGATGATGGCCACAATTTTCGCATTTTAAAACAGCGAGAGGACAGCAGAATTTTCAGAGGTTAAATCTGCGAGAGACATCTGGATTTTCTCAGTTTAAAACAGCGAGCAGAGAGCCGGATTTTCACATTCTAAAATAGCGAGAGGAGAGCAGCATTTTCACAGTGTAAAACAACGAGAGGAGAGCTGTGATTTTTACCGTTTCAAACACCGAGAGGAGTGCTGCGATTTTCACAGTTGAAAACAGGGAGATGATGGCCAGGATTTTCGCATTTTAAAACAGCGAGAGGTGAGCAGGATTTTCACAGGTTAAATCTGCGAGAGAAGAGCACGATTTTCACAATATGAAACAGCGAGAGGTGTGCAGTATTTTCACAGTTTAAAACCGCGAGAGACATCTGGATTTTCACAGTTTAAAACAGCGAGAGAGAAGCAGGATTTTCGCAGTTTAAAACAGTGAGAGGAGAGCCGGGATTTTCACATTTTAAAAGAGCCAGAGGAGAGCCCGATATTCACAGTTTAAAACACCGAGAGGAGAGCACGATTTTCACAGTTTAAAACAGCGAGAGTTGAGCTGGGATTTACACAGTTTAAAACAGCCAGAGGAGAGCCGGATTTTCACAGTTTAAAACTGTGAGAGGTGAGCAGGATATTCACAGTTTAAAACAGCGAGCGGAGAGCAGGATATTCACAGTTTAAAACAGCGTGAAGTGAGCAGGATTTTCAATGTTTAAAACAGCGAGAGGTGAGCTGGGATTTACACAGTTTAAAACAGCCAAAGGAGAGCTGGATTTTCACAGTTTAAATCTGCGAGAGGTGAGCAGGATATTCACAGTTTCAAACAGCGAGAGGAGAGCAGGATTTTCACAGTTTTAAACAGCGAGACGAGAGCCAGATATTCACAGTTAAGAACAGCGAGAGGTGAGCTGGGATTTTCACAGTTTAAAACAGCCAGAGGAGAGCCTGGATTTTAAGAGTTTGAAACAGCGGATGGAAAGAAGAATTTTTACAGTTTAAAACAGCGTGAATAGAGCAGGTTTTTCACAGTTTAAAACAACGAGAGTAGAGCAGGATTTTTACAGTTTAAAACATCGAGAGGAGAGCAGGATTTTCACAGTTTTAATCAGCGAGAGGGGAGCCGGGATTTTCACAGTTTTAAACAGCGAGACGAGAGCCAGATATTCACAGTTAAGAACAGCGAGAGGTGAGCTGGGATTTTCACAGTTTAAAACAGCCAGAGGATTTTTACTGTTTAAAACAGCGAGAGGAGAGCAGGAATTAAAACAGCGAGAGTAGAGCTGGGATTTTCACAGTTTAAAATAGCGTGAATTGAGCAGGATTTTCACAGTTTAAAGCAGTGAGAAGTGAGCAGGATTTTCTCAGTTTAAAACAGTGAGAGGGGAACAGGATTTTCACAGTTTAAAACACCGACAGGAGAGCAGGATTTTCACAGTTTTAATCAGCGAGAGGGGAGCCGGGATTTTCACAGTTTTGAAACAGCCAGACGAGCGCTGGATTTTTACTGTTTAAAACAGCGAGAGGAGAGCAGGAATTTCACAGTTTAAAACAGCGAGAGGAGAGCAGGAATATCACAGTTTAAAACAGCGTGAAGTGTGCAAGATTTTCACAGTTTAAAGCAGTGAGAGGTGAGCAGGATTTTCACAGTTTAAAACAGCGAGAGGAGAGCAGGAATTTCACAGTTTAAAACAGCGAGAGTAGAGCTGGGATTTTCACCGTTTAAAACAGCATGAAGTGAGCAGGATTTTCAGAGTTTAAAGCAGTGAGAGGAGAGCAGGATTTTCTCAGTTTAAAACAGCGAGAGGTGTTCTGGGATTTTCACAGTTTAAAACAGCGAGAGGAGAGCAGGATTTTCACAGTTTAAAACAACGAGAGGGGAGCAGGATTTTCACAGTTTAAAACAGCGAGAGGAGAGCAGCCTTTTCAGGGTTTAGAACAGCGAAAGTAGAGGATTTTCACAGTATGAAACAGCGAGAGTAAACCCGTATATTCACAGTTTAACACAGCGAGAGGAGAGCTGGATTTTCAAAGTTCAAAACAGTGAGAGGTGAGCAACATTATCACACTTTAATACAGCCAGAGGAGAGCAGGATTTTCACATTTTAATACAGCCAGAGGAGAGCAGGATTTTCACAGTTTAAAACAGCGAGAGGAGAGCAGTATTTTCACAGTTTAAAACTGCGAGAGGACAGGTGCATTTTCAGAGGATAAAACATCGAGTTGGAAGCAGGATTTTCACATTTTATAACAGCGAGAGGAAAAACCGGGATTTTCATAGTTTAAAACAGCGAGCGGAGAGCCGGATTTTCACAGTTTAAAACTATGCGAGGTGAGCACGATTTTCACAGTGTAAAACAACGAGAGGAGAGCTGTGATTTTTACCGTTTCAAACACCGAGAGGAGTGCTGTGATTTTCACAGTTGAAAACAGGGAGATGTTGGCCTGGATTTTCGCATTTTAAAACAGCGAGAGGCAAGCAGGATTTTCACAGGTTAAATCTGCGAGAGAAGAGCACGATTTTCACAATATAAAACAGCGAGAGGTGTGCAGTATTTTCACAGTTTAAAGCCACGAGAGACATCTGGATTTTCACAGTTTAAAACAGCGAGAGGGAAGCAGGATTTTCGCAGGTTAAAACAGCGAGAGGGAAGCAGGATTTTCGCAGGTTAAAACAGCGAGAGGGAAGCAGGATTTTCGCAGTTTAAAACAGTGAGAGGAGAGCCGGGATTTTCACATTTTAAAAGAGCCAGAGTAGAGCAGGATTTTCACAGTTTAAAACAGTGAGAGGGAAGCAGGATTTTCGCATTTTAAAACAGCCAGAGGAGAGCCGGGATTTTCACATTTTAAAAGAGCCAGAGGAGAGCAGGATTTTCACAGCTTAAAACAGTGAGAGTTGACCCTGAATTTCACAGTTTAAAACAGCGAGAGTAGAGCTGGGATTTTCACAGTTTAAAACAGCGAGAGGAGAGCAGCATTTTCACAGTGTAAAACAAAGAGAGGTGAGCTGTGATTTTTACCGTTTCAAACACCGAGAGGAGTGCTGCGATTTTCACAGTTGAAAACAGGGAGATGATGGCCACAATTTTCGCATTTTAAAACAGCGAGAGGACAGCAGAATTTTCAGAGGTTAAATCTGCGAGAGACATCTGGATTTTCTCAGTTTAAAACAGCGAGCAGAGAGCCGGATTTTCACATTCTAAAATAGCGAGAGGAGAGCAGCATTTTCACAGTGTAAAACAACGAGAGGAGAGCTGTGATTTTTACCGTTTCAAACACCGAGAGGAGTGCTGCGATTTTCACAGTTGAAAACAGGGAGATGATGGCCAGGATTTTCGCATTTTAAAACAGCGAGAGGTGAGCAGGATTTTCACAGGTTAAATCTGCGAGAGAAGAGCACGATTTTCACAATATGAAACAGCGAGAGGTGTGCAGTATTTTCACAGTTTAAAACCGCGAGAGACATCTGGATTTTCACAGTTTAAAACAGCGAGAGAGAAGCAGGATTTTCGCAGTTTAAAACAGTGAGAGGAGAGCCGGGATTTTCACATTTTAAAAGAGCCAGAGGAGAGCCCGATATTCACAGTTTAAAACACCGAGAGGAGAGCACGATTTTCACAGTTTAAAACAGCGAGAGTTGAGCTGGGATTTACACAGTTTAAAACAGCCAGAGGAGAGCCGGATTTTCACAGTTTAAAACTGTGAGAGGTGAGCAGGATATTCACAGTTTAAAACAGCGAGCGGAGAGCAGGATATTCACAGTTTAAAACAGCGTGAAGTGAGCAGGATTTTCAATGTTTAAAACAGCGAGAGGTGAGCTGGGATTTACACAGTTTAAAACAGCCAAAGGAGAGCTGGATTTTCACAGTTTAAATCTGCGAGAGGTGAGCAGGATATTCACAGTTTCAAACAGCGAGAGGAGAGCAGGATTTTCACAGTTTTAAACAGCGAGACGAGAGCCAGATATTCACAGTTAAGAACAGCGAGAGGTGAGCTGGGATTTTCACAGTTTAAAACAGCCAGAGGAGAGCCTGGATTTTAAGAGTTTGAAACAGCGGATGGAAAGAAGAATTTTTACAGTTTAAAACAGCGTGAATAGAGCAGGTTTTTCACAGTTTAAAACAACGAGAGTAGAGCAGGATTTTTACAGTTTAAAACATCGAGAGGAGAGCAGGATTTTCACAGTTTTAATCAGCGAGAGGGGAGCCGGGATTTTCACAGTTTTGAAACAGCCAGAGGAGCGCTGGATTTTTACTGTTTAAAACAGCGAGAGGAGAGCAGGAATTTCACAGTTTAAAACAGCGAGAGGAGAGCTGTGATTTTCACCGTTTAAAACAGCGTGAAGTGAGCAGGAATTTCACAGTTTAAAACAGCGAGATGTGAGCAGGATTTTCACAGCTTAAAACAGCGAGAGGAGAGCCCGATATTCACAGTTTAAAACAGCGAGAGGAGAGCTGAGATTTACACAGTTTAAAACTGCCAGAGGAGAGCAGGATTTTCACTGTTTCAAACAGCGAGAGGAAAGCAGGATTTTAACAGTTTAAAACAGCCAGAGGTGAGCTGGGATTTTCACAGTATTGAAGCAGCCAGAGGGGAGCAGGTATTTTCACAGTTTAATTCAACGAGAGGAGAGAAGGATATTCACGGATTAAAACAGCGAGTGGAGAGCAGGATTTTCACAGTTTAAAACAGCGAGAGTAGAGCTGGGATTTTCACACTTTATAACTGTGAGAAGTGAGCAGGATTTTCACAGTTTAAAACAGCGAGAGGAAAGCAGGATTTTCACAGTTTATAACAGCCAGACGAGCGCAGGATTTTCACAGTTTAAAACACCGAGAGGACAGCAGGATTTTCACAGTTTTAATCAGCGAGAGGGGAGCCGCGATTTTCACAGTTTTGAAACAGCCAGAGGAGCGCAGGATTTTCACTGTTTAAAACAGCGAGAGGAGAGCAGGAATTTCACAGTTTAAAACAGCGAGAGGTGAGAAGGGATTTTCACAGTTGAAAACAGGGAGAGGAGAGCTGGGATTTCACAGTTTAAAACAGCGAGAGGGGAGCAGGATTTTCTCAGTTTAAAACAGCGAGCAGAGAGCCGGATTTTCACATTCTAAAATACCGAGAGGAGAGCAGCATTTTCACAGTGTAAAACAACGAGAGGAGAGCTGTGATTTTTACCGTTTCAAACACCGAGAGGAGTGCTGCGATTTTCACAGTTGAAAACAGGGAGATGATGGCCAGGATTTTCGCATTTTAAAACAGCGAGAGGTGAGCAGGATTTTCACAGGTTAAATCTGCGAGAGGAGAGCACGATTTTCACAATATGAAACAGCAAGAGGTGTGCAGTATTTTCACAGTTTAAAACCGCGAGAGACATCTGGATTTTCACAGTTTTAAACAGCGAGAGGAAAGCAGGATTTTCGCAGTTTGAAACAGTGAGAGGAGAGCCGGGATTTTCACATTTTAAATGAGCCAGAGGAGAGCCCGATATTCACAGTTTAAAACACCGAGAGGAGAGCACGATTTTCACAGTTTAAAACAGCGAGAGTTGAGCTGGGATTTACACAGTTTAAAACAGCCAGAGGAGAGCCGGATTTTCACAGTTTAAAACTGCGAGAGGTGAGCAGGATATTCACAGTTTAAAACAGCGAGAGGAGAGCAGGATTTTCACAGTTTTAAACAGCGAGACGAGAGCAGGATTTTCACAGTTTAAAACACCGAGAGGAGAGCAGGGTTTTCACAGTTTTAATCAGTGAGAGGGGAGCCGCGATTTTCACAGTTTTGAAACAGCCAGAGGAGCGCAGGATTTTCACTGTTTAAAACAGCGAGAGGAGAGCAGGAATTTCACAGTTTAAAACAGCGAGAGGTGAGAAGGGATTTTCACAGTTGAAAACAGGGAGAGGAGAGCTGGGATTTCACAGTTTAAAACAGCGAGAGGGGAGCAGGATTTTCTCAGTTTAAAACAGCGAGCAGAGAGCCGGATTTTCACATTCTAAAATACCGAGAGGAGAGCAGCATTTTCACAGTGTAAAACAACGAGAGGAGAGCTGTGATTTTTACCGTTTCAAACACCGAGAGGAGTGCTGCGATTTTCACAGTTGAAAACAGGGAGATGATGGCCAGGATTTTCGCATTTTAAAACAGCGAGAGGTGAGCAGGATTTTCACAGGTTAAATCTGCGAGAGAAGAGCACGATTTTCACAATATGAAACAGCAAGAGGTGTGCAGTATTTTCACAGTTTAAAACCGCGAGAGACATCTGGATTTTCACAGTTTAAAACAGCGAGAGAGAAGCAGGATTTTCGCAGTTTAAAACAGTGAGAGGAGAGCCGGGATTTTCACATTTTAAATGAGCCAGAGGAGAGCCCGATATTCACAGTTTAAAACACCGAGAGGAGAGCACGATTTTCACAGTTTAAAACAGCGAGAGTTGAGCTGGGATTTACACAGTTTCAAACAGCGAGAGGAGAGCAGGATTTTCACAGTTTTAAACAGCGAGACGAGAGCCAGATATTCACTGTTAAGAACAGCGAGAGGTGAGCTGGGATTTTCACAGTTTAAAACAGCGAGCGGAGAGCAGGATTTTCACAGTTTAAAACACCGAGAGGAGAGCCGGATTTTCACAGTTTAAAACTGTGAGAGGTGAGCAGGATATTCACAGTTTAAAACAGCGAGCGGAGAGCAGGATATTCACAGTTTAAAACAGCGTGAAGTGAGCAGGATTTTCAATGTTTAAAACAGCGAGAGGTGAGCTGGGATTTACACAGTTTAAAACAGCCAAAGGAGAGCTGGATTTTCACAGTTTAAAACTGCGAGAGGTGAGCAGGATATTCACAGTTTCAAACAGCGAGAGGAGAGCAGGATTTTCACAGTTTTAAACAGCGAGACGAGAGCCAGATATTCACAGTTAAGAACAGCGAGAGGTGAGCTGGGATTTTCACAGTTTAAAACAGCCAGAGGAGAGCCTGGATTTTAAGAGTTTGAAACCGCGGATGGAAAGAAGAATTTTTACAGTTTAAAACAGCGTGAATAGAGCAGGTTTTTCACAGTTTAAAACAACGAGAGTAGAGCAGGATTTTTACAGTTTAAAACATCGAGAGGAGAGCAGGATTTTCACAGTTTTAATCAGCGAGAGGGGAGCCGGGATTTTCACAGTTTTGAAACAGCCAGAGGAGCGCTGGATTTTTACTGTTTAAAACAGCGAGAGGAGAGCAGGAATTTCACAGTTTAAAACAGCGAGAGGAGAGCTGTGATTTTCACCGTTTAAAACAGCGTGAAGTGAGCAGGAATTTCACAGTTTAAAACAGCGAGATGTGAGCAGGATTTTCACAGCTTAAAACAGCGAGAGGAGAGCCCGATATTCACAGTTTAAAACAACGAGAGGAGAGCTGAGATTTACACAGTTTAAAACTGCCAGAGGAGAGCAGGATTTTCACTGTTTCAAACAGCGAGAGGAAAGCAGGATTTTAACAGTTTAAAACAGCCAGAGGTGAGCTGGGATTTTCACAGTATTGAAGCAGCCAGAGGGGAGCAGGTATTTTCACAGTTTAATTCAATGAGAGGAGAGAAGGATATTCACGGATTAAAACAGCGAGTGGAGAGCAGGAATTTCACAGTTTAAAACAGCCAGAGGTGAGCTGGGATTTTCACAGTATTGAAGCAGCCAGAGGGGAGCAGGTATTTTCACAGTTTAATTCAACGAGAGGAGAGAAGGATATTCACGGATTAAAACAGCGAGTGGAGAGCAGGATTTTCACAGTTTAAAACAGCGAGAGTAGAGCTGGGATTTTCACACTTTATAACTGTGAGAAGTGAGCAGGATTTTCACAGTTTAAAACAGCGAGAGGAAAGCAGGATTTTCACAGTTTATAACAGCCAGACGAGCGCAGGATTTTCACTGTTTAAAACAGCAAGAGGACAGCAGGATTTTCACAGTTTTAATCAGTGAGAGGGGAGCCGCGATTTTCACAGTTTTGAAACAGCCAGAGGAGCGCAGGATTTTCACTGTTTAAAACAGCGAGAGGAGAGCAGGAATTTCACAGTTTAAAACAGCGAGAGGTGAGAAGGGATTTTCACAGTTGAAAACAGGGAGAGGAGAGCTGGGATTTCACAGTTTAAAACAGCGAGAGGGGAGCAGGATTTTCTCAGTTTAAAACAGCGAGCAGAGAGCCGGATTTTCACATTCTAAAATACCGAGAGGAGAGCAGCATTTTCACAGTGTAAAACAACGAGAGGAGAGCTGTGATTTTTACCGTTTCAAACACCGAGAGGAGTGCTGCGATTTTCACAGTTGAAAACAGGGAGATGATGGCCAGGATTTTCGCATTTTAAAACAGCGAGAGGTGAGCAGGATTTTCACAGGTTAAATCTGCGAGAGAAGAGCACGATTTTCACAATATGAAACAGCGAGAGGTGTGCAGTATTTTCACAGTTTAAAACCGCGAGAGACATCTGGATTTTCACAGTTTAAAACAGCGAGAGAGAAGCAGGATTTTCGCAGTTTAAAACAGTGAGAGGAGAGCCGGGATTTTCACATTTTAAAAGAGCCAGAGTAGAGCAGGATTTTCACAGTTTAAAACACCGAGAGGAGAGCACGATTTTCAATGTTTAAAACAGCGAGAGGTGAGCTGGGATTTACACAGTTTAAAACAGCCAGAGGAGAGCCGGATTTTCACAGTTTCAAACAGCGAGAGGAGAGCAGGATTTTCACAGTTTTAAACAGCGAGACGAGAGCCAGATATTCACAGTTAAGAACAGCGAGAGGTGAGCTGGGATTTTCACAGTTTAAAACAGCCAGAGGATTTTTACTGTTTAAAACAGCGAGAGGAGAGCAGGAATTAAAACAGCGAGAGTAGAGCTGGGATTTTCACAGTTTAAAATAGCGTGAATTGAGCAGGATTTTCACAGTTTAAAGCAGTGAGAAGTGAGCAGGATTTTCTCAGTTTAAAACAGTGAGAGGGGAACAGGATTTTCACAGTTTAAAACACCGACAGGAGAGCAGGATTTTCACAGTTTTAATCAGCGAGAGGGGAGCCGGGATTTTCACAGTTTTGAAACAGCCAGACGAGCGCTGGATTTTTACTGTTTAAAACAGCGAGAGGAGAGCAGGAATTTCACAGTTTAAAACAGCGAGAGGAGAGCAGGAATATCACAGTTTAAAACAGCGTGAAGTGTGCAAGATTTTCACAGTTTAAAGCAGTGAGAGGTGAGCAGGATTTTCACAGTTTAAAACAGCGAGAGGAGAGCAGGAATTTCACAGTTTAAAACAGCGAGAGTAGAGCTGGGATTTTCACCGTTTAAAACAGCATGAAGTGAGCAGGATTTTCAGAGTTTAAAGCAGTGAGAGGAGAGCAGGATTTTCTCAGTTTAAAACAGCGAGAGGTGTTCTGGGATTTTCACAGTTTAAAACAGCGAGAGGAGAGCAGGATTTTCACAGTTTAAAACAACGAGAGGGGAGCAGGATTTTCACAGTTTAAAACAGCGAGAGGAGAGCAGCCTTTTCAGGGTTTAGAACAGCGAAAGTAGAGGATTTTCACAGTATGAAACAGCGAGAGTAAACCCGTATATTCACAGTTTAACACAGCGAGAGGAGAGCTGGATTTTCAAAGTTCAAAACAGTGAGAGGTGAGCAACATTATCACACTTTAATACAGCCAGAGGAGAGCAGGATTTTCACATTTTAATACAGCCAGAGGAGAGCAGGATTTTCACAGTTTAAAACAGCGAGAGGAGAGCAGTATTTTCACAGTTTAAAACTGCGAGAGGACAGGTGCATTTTCAGAGGATAAAACATCGAGTTGGAAGCAGGATTTTCACATTTTATAACAGCGAGAGGAAAAACCGGGATTTTCATAGTTTAAAACAGCGAGCGGAGAGCCGGATTTTCACAGTTTAAAACTATGCGAGGTGAGCACGATTTTCACAGTGTAAAACAACGAGAGGAGAGCTGTGATTTTTACCGTTTCAAACACCGAGAGGAGTGCTGTGATTTTCACAGTTGAAAACAGGGAGATGTTGGCCTGGATTTTCGCATTTTAAAACAGCGAGAGGCAAGCAGGATTTTCACAGGTTAAATCTGCGAGAGAAGAGCACGATTTTCACAATATAAAACAGCGAGAGGTGTGCAGTATTTTCACAGTTTAAAGCCACGAGAGACATCTGGATTTTCACAGTTTAAAACAGCGAGAGGGAAGCAGGATTTTCGCAGGTTAAAACAGCGAGAGGGAAGCAGGATTTTCGCAGGTTAAAACAGCGAGAGGGAAGCAGGATTTTCGCAGTTTAAAACAGTGAGAGGAGAGCCGGGATTTTCACATTTTAAAAGAGCCAGAGGAGAGCAGGATTTTCACAGTTTAAAACAGCGAGAGGGAAGCAGGATTTTCGCATTTTAAAACAGCCAGAGGAGAGCCGGGATTTTCACATTTTAAAAGAGCCAGAGGAGAGCAGGATTTTCACAGCTTAAAACAGTGAGAGTTGACCCTGAATTTCACAGTTTAAAACAGCGAGAGTAGAGCTGGGATTTTCACAGTTTAAAACAGCGAGAGGAGAGCAGCATTTTCACAGTGTAAAACAAAGAGAGGTGAGCTGTGATTTTTACCGTTTCAAACACCGAGAGGAGTGCTGCGATTTTCACAGTTGAAAACAGGGAGATGATGGCCACAATTTTCGCATTTTAAAACAGCGAGAGGACAGCAGAATTTTCAGAGGTTAAATCTGCGAGAGACATCTGGATTTTCTCAGTTTAAAACAGCGAGCAGAGAGCCGGATTTTCACATTCTAAAATAGCGAGAGGAGAGCAGCATTTTCACAGTGTAAAACAACGAGAGGAGAGCTGTGATTTTTACCGTTTCAAACACCGAGAGGAGTGCTGCGATTTTCACAGTTGAAAACAGGGAGATGATGGCCAGGATTTTCGCATTTTAAAACAGCGAGAGGTGAGCAGGATTTTCACAGGTTAAATCTGCGAGAGAAGAGCACGATTTTCACAATATGAAACAGCGAGAGGTGTGCAGTATTTTCACAGTTTAAAACCGCGAGAGACATCTGGATTTTCACAGTTTAAAACAGCGAGAGAGAAGCAGGATTTTCGCAGTTTAAAACAGTGAGAGGAGAGCCGGGATTTTCACCTTTTAAAAGAGCCAGAGGAGAGCCCGATATTCACAGTTTAAAACACCGAGAGGAGAGCACGATTTTCACAGTTTAAAACAGCGAGAGTTGAGCTGGGATTTACACAGTTTAAAACAGCCAGAGGAGAGCCGGATTTTCACAGTTTAAAACTGTGAGAGGTGAGCAGGATATTCACAGTTTAAAACAGCGAGCGGAGAGCAGGATATTCACAGTTTAAAACAGCGTGAAGTGAGCAGGATTTTCAATGTTTAAAACAGCGAGAGGTGAGCTGGGATTTACACAGTTTAAAACAGCCAAAGGAGAGCTGGATTTTCACAGTTTAAATCTGCGAGAGGTGAGCAGGATATTCACAGTTTCAAACAGCGAGAGGAGAGCAGGATTTTCACAGTTTTAAACAGCGAGACGAGAGCCAGATATTCACAGTTAAGAACAGCGAGAGGTGAGCTGGGATTTTCACAGTTTAAAACAGCCAGAGGAGAGCCTGGATTTTAAGAGTTTGAAACAGCGGATGGAAAGAAGAATTTTTACAGTTTAAAACAGCGTGAATAGAGCAGGTTTTTCACAGTTTAAAACAACGAGAGTAGAGCAGGATTTTTACAGTTTAAAACATCGAGAGGAGAGCAGGATTTTCACAGTTTTAATCAGCGAGAGGGGAGCCGGGATTTTCACAGTTTTGAAACAGCCAGAGGAGCGCTGGATTTTTACTGTTTAAAACAGCGAGAGGAGAGCAGGAATTTCACAGTTTAAAACAGCGAGAGGAGAGCTGTGATTTTCACCGTTTAAAACAGCGTGAAGTGAGCAGGAATTTCACAGTTTAAAACAGCGAGATGTGAGCAGGATTTTCACAGCTTAAAACAGCGAGAGGAGAGCCCGATATTCACAGTTTAAAACAGCGAGAGGAGAGCTGAGATTTACACAGTTTAAAACTGCCAGAGGAGAGCAGGATTTTCACTGTTTCAAACAGCGAGAGGAAAGCAGGATTTTAACAGTTTAAAACAGCCAGAGGTGAGCTGGGATTTTCACCGTATTGAAGCAGCCAGAGGGGAGCAGGTATTTTCACAGTTTAATTCAACGAGAGGAGAGAAGGATATTCACGGATTAAAACAGCGAGTGGAGAGCAGGAATTTCACAGTTTAAAACAGCCAGAGGTGAGCTGGGATTTTCACAGTATTGAAGCAGCCAGAGGGGAGCAGGTATTTTCACAGTTTAATTCAACGAGAGGAGAGAAGGATATTCACGGATTAAAACAGCGAGTGGAGAGCAGGATTTTCACAGTTTAAAACAGCGAGAGTAGAGCTGGGATTTTCACACTTTATAACTGTGAGAAGTGAGCAGGATTTTCACAGTTTAAAACAGCGAGAGGAAAGCAGGATTTTCACAGTTTATAACAGCCAGACGAGCGCAGGATTTTCACAGTTTAAAACACCGAGAGGACAGCAGGATTTTCACAGTTTTAATCAGCGAGAGGGGAGCTGCGATTTTCACAGTTTTGAAACAGCCAGAGGAGCGCAGGATTTTCACTGTTTAAAACAGCGAGAGGAGAGCAGGAATTTCACAGTTTAAAACAGCGAGAGGTGAGAAGGGATTTTCACAGTTGAAAACAGGGAGAGGAGAGCTGGGATTTCACAGTTTAAAACAGCGAGAGGGGAGCAGGATTTTCTCAGTTTAAAACAGCGAGCAGAGAGCCGGATTTTCACATTCTAAAATACCGAGAGGAGAGCAGCATTTTCACAGTGTAAAACAACGAGAGGAGAGCTGTGATTTTTACCGTTTCAAACACCGAGAGGAGTGCTGCGATTTTCACAGTTGAAAACAGGGAGATGATGGCCAGGATTTTCGCATTTTAAAACAGCGAGAGGTGAGCAGGATTTTCACAGGTTAAATCTGCGAGAGAAGAGCACGATTTTCACAATATGAAACAGCAAGAGGTGTGCAGTATTTTCACAGTTTAAAACCGCGAGAGACATCTGGATTTTCACAGTTTTAAACAGCGAGAGGAAAGCAGGATTTTCGCAGTTTGAAACAGTGAGAGGAGAGCCGGGATTTTCACATTTTAAATGAGCCAGAGGAGAGCCCGATATTCACAGTTTAAAACACCGAGAGGAGAGCACGATTTTCACAGTTTAAAACAGCGAGAGTTGAGCTGGGATTTACACAGTTTAAAACAGCCAGAGGAGAGCCGGATTTTCACAGTTTAAAACTGCGAGAGGTGAGCAGGATATTCACAGTTTAAAACAGCGAGAGGAGAGCAGGATTTTCACAGTTTTAAACAGCGAGACGAGAGCAGGATTTTCACAGTTTAAAACACCGAGAGGAGAGCAGGGTTTTCACAGTTTTAATCAGTGAGAGGGGAGCCGCGATTTTCACAGTTTTGAAACAGCCAGAGGAGCGCAGGATTTTCACTGTTTAAAACAGCGAGAGGAGAGCAGGAATTTCACAGTTTAAAACAGCGAGAGGTGAGAAGGGATTTTCACAGTTGAAAACAGGGAGAGGAGAGCTGGGATTTCACAGTTTAAAACAGCGAGAGGGGAGCAGGATTTTCTCAGTTTAAAACAGCGAGCAGAGAGCCGGATTTTCACATTCTAAAATACCGAGAGGAGAGCAGCATTTTCACAGTGTAAAACAACGAGAGGAGAGCTGTGATTTTTACCGTTTCAAACACCGAGAGGAGTGCTGCGATTTTCACAGTTGAAAACAGGGAGATGATGGCCAGGATTTTCGCATTTTAAAACAGCGAGAGGTGAGCAGGATTTTCACAGGTTAAATCTGCGAGAGAAGAGCACGATTTTCACAATATGAAACAGCGAGAGGTGTGCAGTATTTTCACAGTTTAAAACCGCGAGAGACATCTGGATTTTCACAGTTTAAAACAGCGAGAGAGAAGCAGGATTTTCGCAGTTTAAAACAGTGAGAGGAGAGCCGGGATTTTCACCTTTTAAAAGAGCCAGAGGAGAGCCCGATATTCACAGTTTAAAACACCGAGAGGAGAGCACGATTTTCACAGTTTAAAACAGCGAGAGTTGAGCTGGGATTTACACAGTTTAAAACAGCCAGAGGAGAGCCGGATTTTCACAGTTTAAAACTGTGAGAGGTGAGCAGGATATTCACAGTTTAAAACAGCGAGCGGAGAGCAGGATATTCACAGTTTAAAACAGCGTGAAGTGAGCAGGATTTTCAATGTTTAAAACAGCGAGAGGTGAGCTGGGATTTACACAGTTTAAAACAGCCAAAGGAGAGCTGGATTTTCACAGTTTAAATCTGCGAGAGGTGAGCAGGATATTCACAGTTTCAAACAGCGAGAGGAGAGCAGGATTTTCACAGTTTTAAACAGCGAGACGAGAGCCAGATATTCACAGTTAAGAACAGCGAGAGGTGAGCTGGGATTTTCACAGTTTAAAACAGCCAGAGGAGAGCCTGGATTTTAAGAGTTTGAAACAGCGGATGGAAAGAAGAATTTTTACAGTTTAAAACAGCGTGAATAGAGCAGGTTTTTCACAGTTTAAAACAACGAGAGTAGAGCAGGATTTTTACAGTTTAAAACATCGAGAGGAGAGCAGGATTTTCACAGTTTTAATCAGCGAGAGGGGAGCCGGGATTTTCACAGTTTTGAAACAGCCAGAGGAGCGCTGGATTTTTACTGTTTAAAACAGCGAGAGGAGAGCAGGAATTTCACAGTTTAAAACAGCGAGAGGAGAGCTGTGATTTTCACCGTTTAAAACAGCGTGAAGTGAGCAGGAATTTCACAGTTTAAAACAGCGAGATGTGAGCAGGATTTTCACAGCTTAAAACAGCGAGAGGAGAGCCCGATATTCACAGTTTAAAACAGCGAGAGGAGAGCTGAGATTTACACAGTTTAAAACTGCCAGAGGAGAGCAGGATTTTCACTGTTTCAAACAGCGAGAGGAAAGCAGGATTTTAACAGTTTAAAACAGCCAGAGGTGAGCTGGGATTTTCACCGTATTGAAGCAGCCAGAGGGGAGCAGGTATTTTCACAGTTTAATTCAACGAGAGGAGAGAAGGATATTCACGGATTAAAACAGCGAGTGGAGAGCAGGAATTTCACAGTTTAAAACAGCCAGAGGTGAGCTGGGATTTTCACAGTATTGAAGCAGCCAGAGGGGAGCAGGTATTTTCACAGTTTAATTCAACGAGAGGAGAGAAGGATATTCACGGATTAAAACAGCGAGTGGAGAGCAGGATTTTCACAGTTTAAAACAGCGAGAGTAGAGCTGGGATTTTCACACTTTATAACTGTGAGAAGTGAGCAGGATTTTCACAGTTTAAAACAGCGAGAGGAAAGCAGGATTTTCACAGTTTATAACAGCCAGACGAGCGCAGGATTTTCACAGTTTAAAACACCGAGAGGACAGCAGGATTTTCACAGTTTTAATCAGCGAGAGGGGAGCTGCGATTTTCACAGTTTTGAAACAGCCAGAGGAGCGCAGGATTTTCACTGTTTAAAACAGCGAGAGGAGAGCAGGAATTTCACAGTTTAAAACAGCGAGAGGTGAGAAGGGATTTTCACAGTTGAAAACAGGGAGAGGAGAGCTGGGATTTCACAGTTTAAAACAGCGAGAGGGGAGCAGGATTTTCTCAGTTTAAAACAGCGAGCAGAGAGCCGGATTTTCACATTCTAAAATACCGAGAGGAGAGCAGCATTTTCACAGTGTAAAACAACGAGAGGAGAGCTGTGATTTTTACCGTTTCAAACACCGAGAGGAGTGCTGCGATTTTCACAGTTGAAAACAGGGAGATGATGGCCAGGATTTTCGCATTTTAAAACAGCGAGAGGTGAGCAGGATTTTCACAGGTTAAATCTGCGAGAGAAGAGCACGATTTTCACAATATGAAACAGCAAGAGGTGTGCAGTATTTTCACAGTTTAAAACCGCGAGAGACATCTGGATTTTCACAGTTTTAAACAGCGAGAGGAAAGCAGGATTTTCGCAGTTTGAAACAGTGAGAGGAGAGCCGGGATTTTCACATTTTAAATGAGCCAGAGGAGAGCCCGATATTCACAGTTTAAAACACCGAGAGGAGAGCACGATTTTCACAGTTTAAAACAGCGAGAGTTGAGCTGGGATTTACACAGTTTAAAACAGCCAGAGGAGAGCCGGATTTTCACAGTTTAAAACTGCGAGAGGTGAGCAGGATATTCACAGTTTAAAACAGCGAGAGGAGAGCAGGATTTTCACAGTTTTAAACAGCGAGACGAGAGCAGGATTTTCACAGTTTAAAACACCGAGAGGAGAGCAGGGTTTTCACAGTTTTAATCAGTGAGAGGGGAGCCGCGATTTTCACAGTTTTGAAACAGCCAGAGGAGCGCAGGATTTTCACTGTTTAAAACAGCGAGAGGAGAGCAGGAATTTCACAGTTTAAAACAGCGAGAGGTGAGAAGGGATTTTCACAGTTGAAAACAGGGAGAGGAGAGCTGGGATTTCACAGTTTAAAACAGCGAGAGGGGAGCAGGATTTTCTCAGTTTAAAACAGCGAGCAGAGAGCCGGATTTTCACATTCTAAAATACCGAGAGGAGAGCAGCATTTTCACAGTGTAAAACAACGAGAGGAGAGCTGTGATTTTTACCGTTTCAAACACCGAGAGGAGTGCTGCGATTTTCACAGTTGAAAACAGGGAGATGATGGCCAGGATTTTCGCATTTTAAAACAGCGAGAGGTGAGCAGGATTTTCACAGGTTAAATCTGCGAGAGAAGAGCACGATTTTCACAATATGAAACAGCAGGAGGTGTGCAGTATTTTCACAGTTTAAAACCGCGAGAGACATCTGGATTTTCACAGTTTAAAACAGCGAGAGACAAGCAGGATTTTCGCAGTTTAAAACAGTGAGAGGAGAGCCGGGATTTTCACATTTTAAATGAGCCAGAGGAGAGCCCGATATTCACAGTTTAAAACACCGAGAGGAGAGCACGATTTTCACAGTTTAAAACAGCGAGAGTTGAGCTGGGATTTACACAGTTTAAAACAGAGAGAGGAGAGCCGGATTTTCACAGTTTAAAACTGCGAGAGGTGAGCAGGATATTCACAGTTTCAAACAGCGAGAGGAGAGCAGGATTTTCACAGTTAAGAACAGCGAGAGGTGAGCTGGGATTTTCACAGTTTAAAACAGCGAGCGGAGAGCAGGATTTTCACAGTTTAAAACTGCGAGAGGAGAGCAGGTTTTTCACAGTTAAGAACAGCGAGAGGTGAGCTGGGATTTTCACAGTTTAAAACAGCGAGCGGAGAGCAGGATTTTCACAGTTTAAAACACCGAGAGGAGAGCAGGATTTTCACAGTTAAAAACAGCGAGAGGGGAGCCGGGAATTTCACAGTTTTGAAACAGCCAGAGGATTTTTACTGTTTAAAACAGCGAGAGGAGAGCAGGAATTAAAACAGCGAGAGTAGAGCTGGGATTTTCACAGTTTAAAATAGCGTGAATTGAGCAGGATTTTCACAGTTTAAAGCAGTGAGAGGTGAGAAGGGATTTTCACAGTTTAAAACAGTGAGGGGGAACAGGATTTTCACAGTTTAAAACACCGACAGGAGAGCAGGATTTTCACAGTTTTAATCAGCGAGAGGGGAGCCGGGATTTTCACAGTTTTGAAACAGCCAGACGAGCGCTGGATTTTTACTGTTTAAAACAGCGAGAGGAGAGCAGGAATTTCACAGTTTAAAACAGCGAGAGGAGAGCAGGAATATCACAGTTTAAAACAGCGTGAAGTGTGCAAGATTTTCACAGTTTAAAGCAGTGAGAGGTGAGCAGGATTTTCACAGTTTAAAACAGCGAGAGGAGAGCAGGAATTTCACAGTTGAAAACAGCGAGAGTAGAGCTGGGATTTTCACCGTTTAAAACAGCGTGAAGTGAGCAGGATTTTCAGAGTTTAAAGCAGTGAGAGGAGAGCAGGATTTTCTCAGTTTAAAACAGCGAGAGGTGTTCTGGGATTTTCACAGTTTAAAACAGCGAGAGGAGAGCAGGATTTTCACAGTTTAAAACAACGAGAGGGGAGCAGGATTTTCACAGTTTAAAACAGCGAGAGGAGAGCAGGGTTTTCAGGGTTTAGAACAGCGAAAGTAGAGGATTTTCACAGTATGAAACAGCGAGAGTAAACCCGTATATTCACAGTTTAACACAGCGAGAGGAGAGCTGGATTTTCAAAGTTCAAAACAGTGAGAGGTGAGCAACATTATCACACTTTAATACAGCCAGAGGAGAGCAGGATTTTCACATTTTAATAGAGCCAGAGGAGAGCAGGATTTTCACAGTTTAAAACAGCGAGAGGAGAGCAGTATTTTCACAGTTTAAAACTGCGAGAGGACAGGTGCATTTTCAGAGGATAAAACATCGAGTTGGAAGCAGGATTTTCACATTTTATAACAGCGAGAGGAAAAACCGGGATTTTCATAGTTTAAAACAGCGAGCGGAGAGCCGGATTTTCACAGTTTAAAACAGCGAGAGGATGAGCAGCAATTTCACAGTGTAAAACAACGAGAGGAGAGCTGTGATTTTTACCGTTTCAAACACCGAGAGGAGTGCTGCGATTTTCACAGTTGAAAACAGGGAGATGTTGTCCAGGATATTCGCATTTTAAAACAGCGAGAGGCAAGCAGGAATTTCACAGGTTAAAACAGCAAGAGGAGAGCACGTTTTTCACAATATAAAACAGCGAGAGGTGTGCAGTATTTTAACAGTTTAAAGCAGTGAGAGGAGAGCCGGGATTTTCACAGTTTAAAACAGCGAGAGGGAAGCAGGATTTTCACAGTTTTAATCAGCGAGACGAGAGCAGGATTTTCACAGTTTAATACAGCGAGAGGTGAGCTGGGATTTTCACAGTATTGAAGCAGCCAGAAGGGAGCAGGATATTCATTGTTTAAAACAGCGAGAGGAGAGCTGGGATTTTCACACTTTAAAACAATGCGAGGTGAGCAGGATTTTCACAGTGTAAAACAACGAGTGGAGAGCTGTGATTTTTACCGTTTCAAACACCGAGAGGAGTGCTGTGATTTTCACAGTTGAAAACAGGGAATGTTGGCCAGGATTTTCGCATTTTAAAACAGCGAGAGGAGAGCAGGATTTTCACAGTTTAAAACAGTGAGAGTTGACCCTGAATTTCACAGTTTAAAACAGCGAGAGTTGAGCAGGATTTTTACAGTTTAAAACAGCGAGAGGTGAGTTGGGATTTTCACAGTTTAAAACAGCGAGAGGAGAGCTGGGATTTTCAGTTTAAAACAGCCACAGGAGAGCCGGATTTTCACAGTTTAAAACAGCGAGCGGAGTGCGGGATTTTCACTGTTTAAAACAGCGAGGGGAGCGGAGGATTTCCACAGTTTAAAACAGCGAGAAGAGAGCAGGAATTCCACAGTTTAAAACAGCGAGAGTAGAGCTGTGATTTTCACCGTTTCAAACAGCGTGAAGTGAGCAGGATTTTCACTGTTTAAAGCAGTGAGAGGTGAGCAGTATTTTCACAGTTTAAAACAGCGAGAGGAGAGCAGGATTTTCACTGTTTCAAACAGCGAGAGGAAAGCAGGATTTTCACAGTTTAAAACAGCCTGAGGTGAGCTGGGATTTTCACACTATTGAAGCAGCCAGAGGGGAGCAGGTATTTTCACAGTTTAATTCAACGAGAGGAGAGAAGGATATTCACGGATTAAAACAGCGAGTGGAGAGCAGGAATTTCACAGTTTAAAACAGCGAGAGTAGAGCTGGGATTTTCGCAGTTTAAAACAATGCGAAGTGAGCACGATTTTCACCGTTTAAAACAGCGAGAGGAGAGCAGCATTTTCACAGTGTAAAACAACGAGAGGAGAGCTGTGATTTTTACCGGTTGAAACACCGAGAAGAGTGCTGTGATTTTTCCCGTTTGAAACAGCAAGAGGAGTGCTGCGATTTTCACAGTTGAAAACAGGGAGATGATGGCCAGGATTTTCGCATTTTAAAACAGCGAGAGGACAGCAGAATTTTCATAGGTTAAAACAGTAAGAGAAGATCAAGATTTTCACGATATAAAACTGCGAGAGGTGTGCAGTATTTTCACTGTGTAAAACCGTGAGAGACATCTGGATTTTCACAGTTTGAAACAGCGAGAGGGAAGCAGGATTTTCGCAGTTTAAAACAGTGAGAGGAGAGCTGGGATTTTCACATTTTAAATGAGCCAGAGGAGAGCAGGATTTTCACAATTTAAAACAGCGAGCGGAGAGCAGGATTTTCATAGTTTAAAACACCGAGAGGAAAGCAGGATTTTCACAATTTAAAACACCGAGAGGAGAGCAGGATTTTCACAGTTTTAATCAGCGAGAGGGGAGCCGGGAATTTCACAGTTTTGAAACAGCCAGAGGAGCGCTGGATTTTTACTGTTTAAAACAACGAGAGGAGAGTAGGAATTTCACAGTTTAAAACAGCGAGAGTAGAGCTTGGATTTTCACAGTTTAAAATAGCGTGAAGTGAGCAGGATTTTCACAGTTTAAAACAGCGAGAGGTGAGCAGGATTTTCACAGTTTAAAGCAGTGAGAAATGAGCAGGATTTTCACAGTTTAAAACAGTGAGAAGTGAGCAGGATTTTCAGAGTTTAAAGCAGTGAGAGGAGAGCAGGATTTTCACAGTTTAAAACAGCGAGAGGAAAGCAGGATTTTCACAGTTTAAAACACCGAGAGGAGAGCAGGATTTTCACAGTTTTAATCAGCGAGAGGGGAGCCGGGATTTTCACAGTTTTGAAACAGCCAGACGAGTGCTGGATTTTTACTGTTTAAAACAGCGAGAGGAGGGCAAGAATTTCACAGTTTAAAACACCGAGAGGAGAGCAGGATTTTCACAGTTTTAATCAGCGAGAGGGGAGCCGGGATTTTCACAGTTTTGAAACAGCCAGACGAGTGCTGGATTTTTACTGTTTAAAACAGCGAGAGGAGAGCAGGAATTTCACAGTTTAAAACAGCGTGAAGTGAGCAGGATTTTCACAGTTTAAAACACCGAGAGGAGAGCAGGATTTTCACAGTTTTAATCAGCGAGAGGGGAGCCGGGATTTTCACAGTTTTGAAACAGCCAGAGGAGCGCTGGATTTTTACTGTTTAAAACAGCGAGAGGAGAGCAGGAATTTCACAGTTTAAAACAGCGAGAGTAGAGCTGGGATTTTCACCGTTTAAAACAGCGTGAAGTGAGCAGGATTTTCACAGTTTAAAGCAGTGAGAGGTGGGCAGGATTTTCTCAGTTTAAAACAGCGAGAGGTGAGAAGGGATTTTCACAGTTTAAAACAGTGAGCGGAGTGCGGGATTTCCACAGTTTAAAACAGCGAGAAGAGAGCAGGAATTCCACAGTTTAAACAGCGAGAGTAGAGCTGTGATTTTCACCGTTTCAAACAGCGTGAAGTGAGCAGGATTTTCACTGTTTAAAGCAGTGAGAGGTGAGCAGTATTTTCACAGTTTAAAACAGCGAGAGGAGAGCAGGATTTTCACTGTTTCAAGCAGCGAGAGGAAAGCAGGATTTTCACAGTTTAAAACAGCCTGAGGTGAGCTGGGATTTTCACACTCTTGAAGCAGCCAGAGGGGAGCAGGTATTTTCACAGTTTAATTCAACGAGAGGAGAGAAGGATATTCACGGATTAAAACAGCGAGTGGAGAGCAGGAATTTCACAGTTTAAAATAGCGAGAGTAGAGCTGGGATTTTCGCAGTTTAAAACAATGCGAGGTGAGCACGATTTTCACCGTTTAAAACAGCGAGAGGAGAGCAGCATTTTCACAGTGTAAAACAACGAGAGGAGAGCTGTGATTTTTACCGTTTGAAACACCGAGAAGAGTGCTGTGATTTTTCCAGTTTGAAACAGCAAGAGGAGTGCTGCGATTTTCACAGTTGAAAACAGGGAGATCCCAGGATTTTCGCATTTTAAAACAGCGAGAGGACAGCAGAATTTTCATAGGTTAAAACAGTGAGAGAAGATCAAGATTTTCACGATATAAAACTGCGAGAGGTGTGCAGTATTTTCACTGTGTAAAACCGCGAGAGACATCTGGATTTTCACAGTTTGAAACAGCGAGAGGGAAGCAGGATTTTCGCAGTTTAAAACAGTGAGAGGAGAGCCGGGATTTTCACATTTTAAATGAGCCAGAGGAGAGCAGGATTTTCACAATTTAAAACAGCGAGCGGAGAGCAGGATTTTCATAGTTTTAATCAGCGAGAGGGGAGCCGGGAATTTCACAGTTTTGAAACAGCCAGAGGAGCCCTGGATTTTTACTGTTTAAAACAGCGAGAGGAGAGCAGGAATTTCACAGTTTAAAATAGCGTGAAGTGAGCAGGATTTTCACAGTTTAAAACAGCGAGAGTAGAGCTTGGATTTTCACAGTTTAAAATAGCGTGAAGTGAGCAGGATTTTCACAGTTTAAAGCAGTGAGAGATGAGCAGGATTTTCTCAGTTTAAAACAGCGAGAGGTGAGAAGGGATTTTCACAGTTTAAAACAGTGAGAAGTGAGCAGGATTTTCAGAGTTTAAAGCAGTGAGAGGAAAGCAGGATTTTCACAGTTTAAAGCAGTGAGAGGTGAGCAGGATTTTCACAGTTTAAAACAGCGAGAGGAGAGCACGAATTTCACAGTTTAAAACAGCGAGAGGAGAGCAGGAATTTCACAGTTAAAAACAGCGAGAGTAGAGCTGGGATTTTCACCGTTTAAAACAGCGAGAGTAGAGCTGGGATTTTCACCGTTTAAAACAGCGTGAAGTGAGCAGGATTTTCACATTTTAAAGCAGTGAGAGGTGGGCAGGATTTTCTCAGTTTAAAACAGCGAGAGGTGAGAAGGGATTTTCACAGTTTAAAACAGTGAGAGGGGAGCAGGATTTTCACAGTTTAAAACAGCGAGAGTAGAGCTGGGATTTTCACACTTTAAAACTGTGAGAAGTGAGCAGGATTTTCACAGTTTAAAACAGCGAGAGGAAAGCAGGATTTTCACAGTTTAAAACACCGAGTGGAGTGCAGGATTTTCACAGTTTGAATCAGCGAGAGGGGAGCCGCGATTTTCACAGTTTTGAAACAGCCAGAGGAGCGCAGGATTTTCACTGTTTAAAACAGCGAAAGGAGAGCAGGAATTTCACAGTTTAAAACAGTGAGAGGAGAGCTGGGATTTTCACAGTTAAAAACAGCCAGAGGAGAGGTGGGATGTTCACAGTTTTAAACAGCGAGAGGAGAGCCTGGATTTTCACTGTTTAAAACTGCGAGAGGTGAGCAGGATATTCACAGTTTAAAACAGCGAGAGGAGAGCAGGATTTTCACAGTTTAAAACAGCGAGAGGACAGCAGAATTTTCATAGGTTAAAACAGTGAGAGAAGATCAAGATTTTCACGATATAAAACTGCGAGAGGTGTGCAGTATTTTCACTGTGTAAAACCGCGAGAGACATCTGGATTTTCACAGTTTGAAACAGCGAGAGGGAAGCAGGATTTTCGCAGTTTAAAACAGTGAGAGGAGAGCCGGGATTTTCACATTTTAAATGAGCCAGAGGAGAGCAGGATTTTCACAGTTTAAAACAGCGAGCGGAGAGCAGGATTTTCACAGTTTAAAACACCGAGAGGAGAGCAGGATTTTCACAGTTTTAATCACCGAGAGGGGAGCCGGGAATTTCACAGTTTTGAAACAGCCAGAGGAGCGCTGGATTTTTACTGTTTAAAACAGCGAGAGGAGAGTAGGAATTTCACAGTTTTGAAACAGCGAGAGGAGAGCAGGAATTTTCACAGTTTAAAATAGCGTGAAGTGAGCAGGATTTTCACAGTTTAAAGCAGTGAGAGATGAGCAGGATTTTCTCAGTTTAAAACAGCGAGAGGTGAGAAGGGATTTTCACAGTTTAAAACAGTGAGAAGTGAGCAGGATTTTCAGAGTTTAAAGCAGTGAGAGGAGAGCAGGATTTTCACAGTTTAAAACAGCGAGAGGAAAGCAGGATTTTCACAGTTAAAAACAACGAGAGGAGAGCAGGATTTTCATAGTTTTAATCAGCGAGAGGGGAGCCGGGATTTTCACAGTTTTGAAACAGCCAGACGAGTGCTGGATTTTGACTGTTTAAAACAGCAAGAGGAGAGCAGGAATTTCACAGTTTAAAACAGCGAGAGGAGAGCAGGAATTTCACAGTTTAAAACAGCGTGAAGTGAGCAGGATTTTCACAGTTTAAAGCAGTGAGAGGTGAGCAGGATTTTCACAGTTTTAAACAGCGAGAGGAGAGCACGAATTTCACAGTTTAAAACAGCGAGAGGAGAACAGGAATTTCACAGTTTAAAACAGCGAGAGTAGAGCTGGGATTTTCACTGTTTAAAACAGCGTGAAGTGAGCAGGATTTTCACAGTTTAAAGCAGTGAGAGGTGGGCAGGATTTTCTCAGTTTAAAACAGCGAGAGGTGAGAAGGGATTTTCACAGTTTAAAACAGTGAGAGGGGAGCAGGATTTTCACAGTTTAAAACAGCGAGAGTTGAGCTGGGATTTTCACACTTTAAAACTGTGAGAAGTGAGCAGGATTTTCACTGTTTAAAACAGCGTGAAGTGAGCAGGATTTTCACAGTTTAAAACAGTGAGAGGGGAGCAGGATTTTCACAGTTTAAAACAGCGAGAGGTAAGAAGGGATTTTCACAGTTTAAAACACCGAGCGGAGAGCAGGATTTTCACAGTTTAAAACACCGAGAGGAGAGCAGGACTTTCACAGTTTTAATCAGCGAGAGGGGAGCCGGGATTTTCACAGTTTTGAAACAGCCAGACGAGCGCTGGATTTTTACTGTTTAAAACAGCGAGAGGAGAGCAGGAATTTCACAGTTTAAAACAGCGAGAGGAGAGCAGGAATTTCACAGTTTAAAACAGCGAGAGGAGAGCAGGAATTTCACAGTTTAAAACAGCGTGAAGTGTGCAAGATTTTCACAGTTTAAAGCAGTGAGAGGTGAGCTGGAATTTCACAGTTTAAAACAGCGAGAGGAGAGCAGGATTTTCACTGTTTAAAACAGCGAGAGGAAAGCAGGATTTTCACAGTTTAAAACACCGAGAGGAGAGCAGGATTTTCACAGTTTTAATCAGCGAGAGGGGAGCCGGGATTTTCACAGTTTTGAAACAGCCAGAGGAGCGCAGGATTTTCACTGTTTAAAACAGCGAGAGGAGAGCAGGAATTTCACAGTTTAAAACTATGCGAGGTGAGCACGATTTTCACAGTGTAAAACAACGAGAGGAGAGCTGTGATTTTTACCGTTTCAAACACCGAGAGGAGTGCTGTGATTTTCACAGTTGAAAACAGGGAGATGTTGGCCAGGATTTTCGCATTTTAAAACAGCGAGAGGCAAGCAGGAATTTCACAGGTTAAATCTGCGAGAGAAGAGCACGATTTTCACTATATAAAACAGCGAGAGGTGTGCAGTATTTTCACAGTTTAAAGCCACGAGAGACATCTGGATTTTCACAGTTTAAAACAGCGAGAGGGAAGCAGGATTTTCACAGTTTAAAACAGCGAGAGGGAAGCAGGATTTTCGCAGTTTAAAACAGACAGAGGAGAGCCGGGATTTTCACATTTTAAAAGAGCCAGAGGAGAGCAGGATTTTCACAGCTTAAAACAGTGAGAGTTGACCCTGAATTTCACAGTTTAAAACAGCGAGAGTCGAGCTGGGATTTTCACAGTTTAAAACAGCGAGAGGAGAGCAGCATTTTCACAGTGTAAAACAAAGAGAGGTGAGCTGTGATTTTTACCGTTTCAAACACCGAGAGGAGTGCTGCGATTTTCACAGTTGAAAACAGGGAGATGATGGCCACGATTTTCGCATTTTAAAACAGCGAGAGGACAGCAGAATTTTCAGAGGTTAAATCTGCGAGAGACATCTAGATTTTCTCAGTTTAAAACAGCGAGCAGAGAGCCGGATTTTCACATTCTAAAATAGCGAGAGGAGAGCAGCATTTTCACAGTGTAAAACAACGAGAGGAGAGCTGTGATTTTTACCGTTTCAAACACCGAGAGGAGTGCTGCGATTTTCACAGTTGAAAACAGGGAGATGATGGCCAGGATTTTCGCATTTTAAAACAGCGAGAGGTGAGCAGGATTTTCACAGGTTAAATCTGCGAGAGAAGAGCACGATTTTCACAATATGAAACAGCGAGAGGTGTGCAGTATTTTCACAGTTTAAAACCACGAGAGACATCTGGATTTTCACAGTTTAAAACAGCGAGAGAGAAGCAGGATTTTCGCAGTTTAAAACAGTGAGAGGAGAGCCGGGATTTTCACATTTTAAAAGAGCCAGAGGAGAGCCCGATATTCACAGTGTAAAACACCGAGAGGAGAGCACGATTTTCACAGTTTAAAACAGCGAGAGGTGAGCTGGGATTTACACAGTTTAAAACAGCCAGAGGAGAGCCGGATTTTCACAGTTTAAAACTGAGAGGTGAGCAGGATATTCACAGTTTAAAACAGCGAGCGGAGAGCAGGATATTCACAGTTTAAAACAGCGTGAAGTGAGCAGGATTTTCAATGTTTAAAACAGCGAGAGGTGAGCTGGGATTTACACAGTTTAAAACAGCCAGAGGAGAGCCGGATTTTCACAGTTTAAAACTGCGAGAGGTGAGCAGGATATTCACAGTTTCAAACAGCGAGAGGAGAGCAGGATTTTCACAGTTTTAAACAGCGAGACGAGAGCCAGATATTCACAGTTAAGAACAGCGAGAGGTGAGCTTGGGATTTTCACAGTTTAAAACAGCCAGAGGAGAGCCAGGATTTTAAGAGTTTGAAACAGCGGATGGAAAGAAGAATTTTCACAGTTTAAAACAGCGTGAAGAGAGCAGGTTTTTCACAGTTTAAAACAACGAGAGTAGAGCAGTATTTTCAAAGTTTAAAACATCGAGAGGAGAGCAGGATTTTCACAGTTTTAATCAGCGAGAGGGGAGCCGGGATTTTCACAGTTTTGAAACAGCCAGAGGAGCGCAGGATTTTCACAGTTTAAAACAGCGAAAGGAGAGCAGGAATTTCACAGTTTAAAACAGCGAGAGGATAGCTGTGATTTTCACCGTTTAAAACAGCGTGAAGTGAGCAGGAATTTCACAGTTTAAAACAGCGAGATGTGAGCAGGATATTCACAGTTTAAAACAGCGAGAGGAGAGCAGGATTTTCACAGTTTAAAACACCGAGAGGAGAGCAGGATTTTCACAGTTTTAATCAGCGAGAGGGGAGCCGGAATTTTCACAGTTTTGAAACAGCCAGAGGAGCGCTGGATTTTTACTGTTTAAAACAGCGAGAGGAGTGCAGGAATTTCACAGTTTAAAACAGGGAGAGTAGAGCTGGGATTTTCACAGTTTAAAATAGCGAGAGGGGAGCCATGATTTTCACAGTTTAAAACAGCGAGAGGGGAGCCATGATTTTCACAGTTTAAAACAGCGTGAAGTGAGCAGGATTTTCACATTTTAAAGCAGTGAGAGGTGAGCAGGATTTTCACAGTTTAAAACAGCGAGAGGTAAGAAGGGATTTTCACAGTTTAAAACAGTGAGAGGGGAGCAGGATTTTCACAGTTTAAAACACCGAGAGGAGAGCAGGACTTTCACAGTTTTAATCAGCGAGAGGGGAGCCGGGATTTTCACAGTTTTGAAACAGTCAGACGAGCGCTGGATTTTTACTGTTTAAAACAGCGAGAGGAGAGCAGGAATTTCACAGTTTAAAACAGCGTGAAGTGTGCAAGATTTTCACAGTTTAAAGCAGTGAGAGGTGAGCAGGAATTTCACAGTTTAAAACAGCGAGAGGAGAGCAGGATTTTCACTGTTTAAAACAGCGAGAGGAAAGCAGGATTTTCACAGTTTAAAACACCGAGAGGAGAGCAGGATTTTCACAGTTTTAATCAGCGAGAGGGGAGCCGGGATTTTCACAGTTTTGAAACAGCCAGAGGAGCGCAGGATTTTCACTGTTTAAAACAGCGAGAGGAGAGCAGGAATTTCACAGTTTAAAACTATGCGAGGTGAGCACGATTTTCACAGTGTAAAACAACGAGAGGAGAGCTGTGATTTTTACCGTTTCAAACACCGAGAGGAGTGCTGTGATTTTCACAGTTGAAAACAGGGAGATGTTGGCCTGGATTTTCGCATTTTAAAACAGCGAGAGGCAAGCAGGATTTTCACAGGTTAAATCTGCGAGAGAAGAGCACTATTTTCACAATATAAAACAGCGAGAGGTGTGCAGTATTTTCACAGTTTAAAGCCACGAGAGACATCTGGATATTCACAGTTTAAAACAGCGAGAGGGAAGCAGGATTTTCGCAGGTTAAAACAGCGAGAGGGAAGCAGGATTTTCGCAGGTTAAAACAGCGAGAGGGAAGCAGGATTTTCGCAGTTTAAAACAGTGAGAGGAGAGCCGGGATTTTCACATTTTAAAAGAGCCAGAGGAGAGCAGGATTTTCACAGTTTAAAACAGCGAGAGGGAAGCAGGATTTTCGCATTTTAAAACAGCCAGAGGAGAGCCGGGATTTTCACATTTTAAAAGAGCCAGAGGAGAGCAGGATTTTCACAGCTTAAAACAGTGAGAGTTGACCCTGAATTTCACAGTTTAAAACAGCGAGAGTAGAGCTGGGATTTTCACAGTTTAAAACAGCGAGAGGAGAGCAGCATTTTCACAGTGTAAAACAAAGAGAGGTGAGCTGTGATTTTTACCGTTTCAAACACCGAGAGGAGTGCTGCGATTTTCACAGTTGAAAACAGGGAGATGATGGCCACGATTTTCGCATTTTAAAACAGCGAGAGGACAGCAGAATTTTCAGAGGTTAAATCTGCGAGAGACATCTGGATTTTCTCAGTTTAAAACAGCGAGCAGAGAGCCGGATTTTCACATTCTAAAATAGCGAGAGGAGAGCAGCATTTTCACAGTGTAAAACAACGAGAGGAGAGCTGTGATTTTTACCGTTTCAAACACCGAGAGGAGTGCTGCGATTTTCACAGTTGAAAACAGGGAGATGATGGCCAGGATTTTCGCATTTTAAAACAGCGAGAGGTGAGCAGGATTTTCACAGGTTAAATCTGCGAGAGAAGAGCACGATTTTCACAATATGAAACAGCGAGAGGTGTGCAGTATTTTCACAGTTTAAAACCGCGAGAGACATCTGGATTTTCGCAGTTTAAAACAGTGAGAGGAGAGCCGGGATTTTCACATTTTAAAAGAGCCAGAGGAGAGCCCGATATTCACAGTTTAAAACACCGAGAGGAGAGCACGATTTTCACAGTTTAAAACAGCGAGAGTTGAGCTGGGATTTACACAGTTTAAAACAGCCAGAGGAGAGCCGGATTTTCACAGTTTAAAACTGTGAGAGGTGAGCAGGATATTCACAGTTTAAAACAGCGAGCGGAGAGCAGGATATTCACAGTTTAAAACAGCGTGAAGTGAGCAGGATTTTCAATGTTTAAAACAGCGAGAGGTGAGCTGGGATTTACACAGTTTAAAACAGCCAAAGGAGAGCTGGATTTTCACAGTTTAAAACTGCGAGAGGTGAGCAGGATATTCACAGTTTCAAACAGCGAGAGGAGAGCAGGATTTTCACAGTTTTAAACAGCGAGACGAGAGCCAGATATTCACAGTTAAGAACAGCGAGAGGTGAGCTGGGATATTCACAGTTTAAAACAGCCAGAGGAGAGCCTGGATTTTAAGAGTTTGAAACAGCGGATGGAAAGAAGAATTTTTACAGTTTAAAACAGCGTGAAGAGAGCAGGTTTTTCACAGTTTAAAACAACGAGAGTAGAGCAGGATTTTTACAGTTTAAAACATCGAGAGGAGAGCAGGATTTTCACAGTTTTAATCAGCGAGAGGGGAGCCGGGATTTTCACAGTTTTGAAACAGCCAGAGGAGCGCTGGATTTTTACTGTTTAAAACAGCGAGAGGAGAGCAGGAATTTCACAGTTTAAAACAGCGAGAGGAGAGCTGTGATTTTCACCGTTTAAAACAGCATGAAGTGAGCAGGAATTTCACAGTTTAAAACAGCGAGAGGAGAGCCCGATATTCACAGTTTAAAACAGCGAGAGGAGAGCTGAGATTTACACAGTTTAAAACTGCCAGAGGAGAGCAGGATTTTCACTGTTTCAAACAGCGAGAGGAAAGCAGGATTTTAACAGTTTAAAACAGCCAGAGGTGAGCTGGGATTTTCACAGTATTGAAGCAGCCAGAGGGGAGCAGGTATTTTCACAGTTTAATTCAACGAGAGGAGAGAAGGATATTCACGGATTAAAACAGCGAGTGGAGAGCAGGATTTTCACAGTTTAAAACAGCGAGAGTAGAGCTGGGATTTTCACACTTTATAACTGTGAGAAGTGAGCAGGATTTTCACAGTTTAAAACAGCGAGAGGAAAGCAGGATTTTCAAAGTTTATAACAGCCAGACGAGCGCAGGATTTTCACTGTTTAAAACAGCAAGAGGACAGCAGGATTTTCACAGTTTTAATCAGCGAGAGGGGAGCCGCGATTTTCACAGTTTTGAAACAGCCAGAGGAGCGCAGGATTTTCACTGTTTAAAACAGCGAGAGGAGAGCAGGAATTTCACAGTTTAAAACAGCGAGAGGTGAGAAGGGATTTTCACAGTTGAAAACAGGGAGAGGAGAGCTGGGATTTCACAGTTTAAAACAGCGAGAGGGGAGCAGGATTTTCACTGTTTAAAACAGCGAAAGGTGAGCAGGAATTTCACAGTTTAAAACAGCGAGAGGTGAGCTGGGATTTTCACAGCATTGAAGCAGCCAGAGGGGAGCAGGATTTTCACTGTTTAAAACAGCGAGCAGAGAGCCGGATTTTCACACTTTAAAACAATGCGAGGTGAGCACGATTTTCACAGTGTAAAACAACGAGACGAGAGCTGTGATTTTTACCGTTTCAAACACCGAGAGGAGTGCTGTGATTTTCACAGTTGAAAACAGGGAATGTTGGCCAGGATTTTCGCATTTTAAAACAGCGAGAGGCAAGCAGGATTTTCACAGGTTAAAACAGCGAGAGGCGAGCTGGGATTTTCACTTTTTAAAACAGCCAGAGGAGAGCAGGATTTTCACAGTTTAAAACAGCGAGAGGAGAGCAAGATTTTCACAGTGTAAAACAAACAGAGGAGAGCTGTGATTTTTACCGTTTCAAACACCAAGAGGAGTGTTGCGATTTTCACAGTTGAAAACAGGGAGATGTTGGCCAGGATTTTCGCATTTTAAAACAGCGAGAGGCAAGCAGGATTTTCACAGGTTAAATCTGCGAGAGAAGAGCACGATTTTCACTATATAAAACAGCGAGAGGTGTGCAGTATTTTCACAGTTTAAAGCCACGAGAGACATCTGGATTTTCACAGTTTAAAACAGCGAGAGGGAAGCAGGATTTTCGCAGGTTAAAACAGCGAGAGGGAAGCAGGATTTTCGCAGGTTAAAACAGCGAGAGGGAAGCAGGATTTTCGCAGTTTAAAACAGTGAGAGGAGAGCCGGGATTTTCACATTTTAAAAGAGCCAGAGGAGAGCACGATTTTCACAGTTTAAAACAGCGAGAGGGAAGCAGGATTTTCGCAGTTTAAAACAGTGAGAGGAGAGCCGGGATTATCACATTTTAAAAGAGCCAGAGGAGAGCAGGATTTTCACAGTTTAAAACAGCGAGAGGAGAGCCCGATATTCACAGTTTAAAACAGCGAGATGTGAGGAGGATTTTCACAGCTTAAAACAGCGAGAGGAGAGCCCGATATTCACAGTTTAAAACAGCGAGAGGAGAGCTGAGATTGAGACAGTTTAAAACAGCCAGAGGAGAGCAGGATTTTCACAGTTTCAAACAGCGAGAGGAAAGCAGGATTTTAACAGTTTAAAACAGCCAGAGGGGTGCAGGTATTTTCACAGTTTAATTCAACGAGAGGAGAGAAGGATATTCACGGATTAAAACAGCGAGTGGAGAGCAGGAATTTCACAGTTTAAAACAGCGAGTGGAGAGCAGGATTTTCACAGTTTAAAACAGCGAGAGTAGAGCAGCATTTTCACAGTGTAAAACAACGAGAGGAGAGCTGTGATTTTTAACGTTTCAGTCAGATGAGTGCTGTGATTTTCACAGTTTAAAACAGGGAATGTTGGCCAGGATTTTCGCATTTTAAAACAGCGAGAGGAGAGCAGGAATTTCACAGGTTAAAACAGCGAGAGAAGAGCACGATTTTCACAATATAAAACAGCGAGAGGTGTGCAGTATTTTCACAGTTTAAAACCGCGAGAGACATCTGGATTTTCACAGTTTAAAACAGCGAGAGGGAAGCAGGATTTTCGCAGTTTAAAACAGTGAGAGGAGAGCCGTGATTTTCACAGTTTTAAACAGCGAGAGGGAAGCAAGAATTTCACAGTTCAAAACAGCGAGAGGAGAGCCGGGATTTTTACCGTTTCAAACAGCGAGAGGATTGCTGTGATTTTCACAGTTGAAAACAGGGAGATGTTGGCCAGGATTTTCGCAATTTAAAACAGCGAGAGGACAGCGGAATTTTCACAGGTTAAATCTGCGAGAGAAGAGCACGATTTTCACAATATAAAACAGCGAGAGGTGTGCAGTATTTTCACAGTTTAAAACTGCGAGAGACATCTGGATTTTCACAGTTTAAAACAGCGAGAGGGAAGCAGGATTTTCGCAGTTTAAAACAGCGAGAAGCAAGCAGGAATTTCACAGGTTAAAACAGCGAGAGGAGAGCACGATTTTCACAATATAAAACAGCGAGAGGTGTGCAGTAATTTCACAGTTTAAAACCGCGAGAGACATCTGGATTTTCACAGTTTAAAACAGCGAGAGGGAAGCAGGATTTTCGTAGTTTGAAACAGTGAGAGGAGAGCCGGGATTTTCACATTTTAAAAGAGCCAGAGGAGAGCCCGATATTCACAGTTTAAAACACCGAGAGGTGAGCTGGGATTTACACAGTTTAAAACAGCCAGAGGAGAGCCGGATTTTCACAGTTTAAAAGACTGAGAGCTGACCCTGAATTTCACAGTTTAAAACAGCGAGAGGTGAGCTGGGATTTTCACCCTTTAAAACTGTGAGAAGTGAGCAGGATTTTCACAGTTTAAAACAGCGAGAGGAAAGCAGGATTTTCACAGTTTAAAACAGCGAGAGGAAAGCAGGATTTTCACAGTTTAAATCACCGAGAGGAGAGCAGGATTTTCATAGTTTTAATCAGCGAGAGGGGAGCCGGGATTTTCACAGTTTTGAAACAGCGTGAAGTGAGCAGGATTTTCACAGTTTAAAGCAGTGAGAGGAGAGCAGGAATTTTACAGTTTAAAACAGCGAGAGTAGAGCTGGGATTTTCACAGTTTAAAACAGCGTGAAGTGAGCAGGATTTTCACAGTTTAAAGCAGTGAGTGGTGAGCAGGATTTTCTCAGTTTAAAACAGCGAGAGGTGAGCAGGATTTTCATAGTTTAAAACAGTGAGAGGGGAGCAGGATTTTCACAGTTTAAAACAGCGAGAGTAGAGCTGGGATTTTCACACTTTAAAACTGTGAGAAGTGAGCAGGATTTTCTCAGTTTAAAACAGCGAAAGGAAAGCAGGATTTTCACAGTTTAAAACAGCGAGAGGAGAGCAGGATTTTCACAGTTTAAAACAGCGAGAGGAAAGCAGGATTTTCACAGTTCAAAACACCGAGAGGAGAGCAGGATTTTCACAGTTTTAATCAGCGAGAGGGGAGCCGGGATCTTCACAGTTTTGAAACAGCCAGACGAGTGCTGGATTTTGACTGTTTAAAACAGCGAGAGGAGAGTAGGATTTTCACAGTTTAAAACAGGGAGAGGAGAGCTGGGATTTTCACAGTTTAAAACAGCGATAGGAGAGCCCGATATTCACAGTTTAAAACAGCGAGAGGTGAGCTGGGATTTTCGCAGTTTAAAACAGCGAGAGGAGAGCCCGATATTCACAGTTTAAAACAGCGAGAGGTGAGCTGAGATTTACACAGTTTAAAACAGCCAGAGGAGAGCCGGATTTTCGCAGTTCAAAACAGTGATAGCTGACCCTGAATTTCACAGTTTAAAACAGCGAGAGGAGAGCAGGATTTTCACAGTTTAAAACAGCGAGAGGTGATTTGGGAGTTTCACAGTATTGAAGCAGCCAGAGGGGAGCAGGTATTTTCACAGTTTAATTCAATGAGAGGAGAGAAGGATATTCACAGATTAAATTGCAAGTGGAGAGCTGGAATTTCACAGTTTAAAACAGCGAGAGTAGAGCTGGGATTTTCACAGTTTAAAACAGCGAGAGTAGAGCTGGGATTTTCACACTTTAAAAATCTGAGAAGTGAGCAGGGTTTTCTCAGTTTAAAACAGCGAGAGGTGAGAAGGGATTTTCATAGTTTAAAACAGTGAGAGGGGAGCAGAATTTTCACGTTTAAAACAGCGAGAGTAGAGCTGGGATTTTCACACTTTAAAACTGTGAGATGTGAGCAGGATTTTCACAGTTTAAAACACCGAGAGGAGAGCAGGATTTTCACAGTTTTAATCAGCGAGAGGGGAGCCGGGATTTTCACAGTTTTGAAACAGCCAGAGGAGTGCAGGATTTTCACTGTTTAAAACAGCGAAAGGAGAGCAGGAATTTCACAGTTTAAAACAGCGAGAGGTGAGCTGGGATTTTCACAGTATTGAAGCAGCCAGAGGGGAGCAGGATTTTCACTGTTTAAAACAGCAAGCAGAGAACCGGATTTTCACACTTTAAAACAATGCGAGGTGAGCACGATTTTCACAGTTTAAAACAACGAGAGGAGAGCTGTGATTTTTACCGTTTCAAACACCGAGAGGAGTGCTGCGATTTTCACAGTTGAAAACAGGGAGTGTTGGCCAGGATTTTTGCATTTTATAACAGCAAGAGGCAAGCAGTATTTTCACAGTTTAAAACAGTGAGAGGAGAGCAGGATTTTCACTGTTTAAAACAGCGAAAGGAGAGCAGGAATTTCACCATTTAAAACAGCGTGAAGTGAGCAGGATTTTCACTGGTTACAGCAGTGAGAGGTGAGCAGGATTTTCACAGTTTAAAACAGCAAGAGGTGAGCAGAATTTTCACGGTTTAAAACAGCGAGAAGTGAGCTGGGATTTTCACAGTATTGAAGCAGCCAGAGGGGAGCAGGATATTCACAGTTTAAAACAGTGAGAGGAAAGCTGCATTTTCACAGTTTAAAACAGCGAGAGGAGAGCACGATTTTCACAGTTTAAAACAATGCGAGGAGAGCCGGAATTTCACAGTTGAAAACAGCAAGAGTAGAGCAGCATTTTCACAGTGTAAAACAACGAGAGGTGAGCTGTGATTTTTACCGTTTCAAACACTGAGAGGAGTGCTGCGATTTTCACAGTTGAAAAAAGGGAGATGATGGCCAGGATTTTCGCAATTTAAAACAGCAAGAGGAGAGCAGAATTTTCACAGGTTAAAACAGCGAGAGAAGAGAATGATTTTCACAGAATAAAACAGCGAGAGGTGTGCAGTATTTTCGCAGTTTAAAACCGCGAGAGACATCTGGATTTTCACAGTTTAAAACAGCGAGAGGGAAGAAGGATTTTCGCAGTTTAAAACAGTGAGTTGAGAGCCGGGATTTTCACATTTTTAAAGAGCCAGAGGAGAGCAGGATTTTCACAGTTTAAAACAGCGAGAGGAGAGCCCGATATTCACAGTTTAAAACAGCGAGAGGTGAGCTGGGATTTTCACAGTTTAAAACAGCGAGAGGAGAGCCGGGATTTACACAGTTTAAAACAGCGAGAGGAGAGCCCGATATTCACAGTTTAAAACAGCCAGAGGAGAGCCAGGATTTTCACAGTTTAAAACAGTGAGAGCTGACCCTGAATTTCACAATTTAAAACAGCGAGAGTTGAGCAGGATTTTCACAGTTTAAAACAGCGAGAGGAAAGCAGGATTTTCACAGTTTAAAACACCGAGAGGAGAGCAGGATTTTCACAGTTTTAATCAGCGAGAGGCGAGCCGGGATTTTCACAGTTTTGAAACAGCCAGAGGAGCGCTGGAATTTTTACTGTTTAAAACAGCGAGAGTAGAGCTGTGATTTTCACAGTTTAAAGCAGCGTGAAGTGAGCAGGATTTTCACTGTTTAAAACAGCGAGAGGAGAGCAGGAATTTCACAGTTTAAAACAGCGAGAGTAGAGCTGTGATTTTCACGGTTTAAAGCAGCGTGAAGTGAGCAGGATTTTCACCGTTTAAAGCAGTGAGAGGAGAGCAGGATTTTTACAATTTGAAACAGCGAGAGGAGAGCTGGGATTTTCACACTTTAAAACTGTGAGAAGTGAGCAGGATTTTCACTGTTTAAAACAGCGAGAGGTGAGCTGGGATTGTCACAGTATTGAAGCAGCCAGAGGTGAGCAGGATTTTCACAGTTTAAAACAGCGAGCGGAGAGCAGGATATTCACAGTTTAAAACAGCGTGAAGTGAGCAGGATTTTCAATGTTTAAAACAGCGAGAGGTGAGCTGGGATTTACACAGTTTAAAACAGCCAAAGGAGAGCTGGATTTTCACAGTTTAAAACTGCGAGAGGTGAGCAGGATATTCACAGTTTCAAACAGCGAGAGGAGAGCAGGATTTTCACAGTTTTAAACAGCGAGACGAGAGCCAGATATTCACAGTTAAGAACAGCGAGAGGTGAGCTGGGATTTTCACAGTTTAAAACAGCCAGAGGAGAGCCTGGATTTTAAGAGTTTGAAACAGCGGATGGAAAGAAAAATTTTTACAGTTTAAAACAGCGTGAATAGAGCAGGTTTTTCACAGTTTAAAACAACGAGAGTAGAGCAGGATTTTTACAGTTTAAAACATCGAGAGGAGAGCAGGATTTTCACAGTTTTAATCAGCGAGAGGGGAGCCGGGATTTTCACAGTTTTGAAACAGCCAGAGGAGCGCTGGATTTTTACTGTTTAAAACAGCGAGAGGAGAGCAGGAATTTCACAGTTTAAAACAGCGAGAGGAGAGCTGTGATTTTCACCTTTTAAACAGCGTGAAGTGAGCAGGAATTTCACAGTTTAAAACAGCGAGATGTGAGCAGGATTTTCACAGCTTAAAACAGCGAGAGGAGAGCCCGATATTCACAGTTTAAAACAGCGAGAGGAGAGCTGAGATTTACACAGTTTAAAACAGCGAGAGGGAAGCAGGATTTTCGCAGTTTAAAACAGTGAGAGGAGAGCCGGGATTATCACATTTTAAAAGAGCCAGAGGAGAGCAGGATTTTCACAGTTTAAAACAGCGAGAGGAGAGCCCGATATTCACAGTTTAAAACAGCGAGATGTGAGGAGGATTTTCACAGCTTAAAACAGCGAGAGGAGAGCCCGATATTCACAGTTTAAAACAGCGAGAGGAGAGCTGAGATTGAGACAGTTTAAAACAGCCAGAGGAGAGCAGGATTTTCACAGTTTCAAACAGCGAGAGGAAAGCAGGATTTTAACAGTTTAAAACAGCCAGAGGGGTGCAGGTATTTTCACAGTTTAATTCAACGAGAGGAGAGAAGGATATTCACGGATTAAAACAGCGAGTGGAGAGCAGGAATTTCACAGTTTAAAACAGCGAGTGGAGAGCAGGATTTTCACAGTTTAAAACAGCGAGAGTAGAGCAGCATTTTCACAGTGTAAAACAACGAGAGGAGAGCTGTGATTTTTAACGTTTCAGTCAGATGAGTGCTGTGATTTTCACAGTTTAAAACAGGGAATGTTGGCCAGGATTTTCGCATTTTAAAACAGCGAGAGGAGAGCAGGAATTTCACAGGTTAAAACAGCGAGAGAAGAGCACGATTTTCACAATATAAAACAGCGAGAGGTGTGCAGTATTTTCACAGTTTAAAACCGCGAGAGACATCTGGATTTTCACAGTTTAAAACAGCGAGAGGGAAGCAGGATTTTCGCAGTTTAAAACAGTGAGAGGAGAGCCGTGATTTTCACAGTTTTAAACAGCGAGAGGGAAGCAAGAATTTCACAGTTCAAAACAGCGAGAGGAGAGCCGGGATTTTTACCGTTTCAAACAGCGAGAGGATTGCTGTGATTTTCACAGTTGAAAACAGGGAGATGTTGGCCAGGATTTTCGCAATTTAAAACAGCGAGAGGACAGCGGAATTTTCACAGGTTAAATCTGCGAGAGAAGAGCACGATTTTCATAATATAAAACAGCGAGAGGTGTGCAGTATTTTCACAGTTTAAAACCGCGAGAGACATCTGGATTTTCACAGTTTAAAACAGCGAGAGGGAAGCAGGATTTTCGCAGTTTAAAACAGCGAGAAGCAAGCAGGAATTTCACAGGTTAAAACAGCGAGAGGAGAGCACGATTTTCACAATATAAAACAGCGAGAGGTGTGCAGTAATTTCACAGTTTAAAACCGCGAGAGACATCTGGATTTTCACAGTTTAAAACAGCGAGAGGGAAGCAGGATTTTCACAGTTTAAAACAGCGAGAGGAGAGCCGGGATTTACACAGTTTAAAACAGCGAGAGGAGAGCCCGATATTCACAGTTTAAAACAGCCAGAGGAGAGCCGGATTTTCACAGTTTAAAAGACTGAGAGCTGACCCTGAATTTCACAGTTTAAAACAGCGAGAGGTGAGCTGGGATTTTCACCCTTTAAAACTGTGAGAAGTGAGCGGGATTTTCACAGTTTAAAACAGCGAGAGGAAAGCAGGATTTTCACAGTTTAAAACAGCGAGAGGAAAGCAGGATTTTCACAGTTTAAATCACCGAGAGGAGAGCAGGATTTTCATAGTTTTAATCAGCGAGAGGGGAGCCGGGATTTTCACAGTTTTGAAACAGCGTGAAGTGAGCAGGATTTTCACAGTTTAAAGCAGTGAGAGGAGAGCAGGAATTTTACAGTTTAAAACAGCGAGAGTAGAGCTGGGATTTTCACAGTTTAAAACAGCGTGAAGTGAGCAGGATTTTCACAGTTTAAAGCAGTGAGTGGTGAGCAGGATTTTCTCAGTTTAAAACAGCGAGAGGTGAGCAGGATTTTCATAGTTTAAAACAGTGAGAGGGGAGCAGGATTTTCACAGTTTAAAACAGCGAGAGTAGAGCTGGGATTTTCACAGTTTAAAACAGCGAGAGTAGAGCTGGGATTTTCACACTTTAAAAATCTGAGAAGTGAGCAGGGTTTTCTCAGTTTAAAACAGCGAGAGGTGAGAAGGGATTTTCATAGTTTAAAACAGTGAGAGGGGAGCAGAATTTTCACGTTTAAAACAGCGAGAGTAGAGCTGGGATTTTCACACTTTAAAACTGTGAGATGTGAGCAGGATTTTCACAGTTTAAAACACCGAGAGGAGAGCAGGATTTTCACAGTTTTAATCAGCGAGAGGGGAGCCGGGATTTTCACAGTTTTGAAACAGCCAGAGGAGTGCAGGATTTTCACTGTTTAAAACAGCGAAAGGAGAGCAGGAATTTCACAGTTTAAAACAGCGAGAGGTGAGCTGGGATTTTCACAGTATTGAAGCAGCCAGAGGGGAGCAGGATTTTCACTGTTTAAAACAGCAAGCAGAGAACCGGATTTTCACACTTTAAAACAATGCGAGGTGAGCACGATTTTCACAGTTTAAAACAACGAGAGGAGAGCTGTGATTTTTACCGTTTCAAACACCGAGAGGAGTGCTGCGATTTTCACAGTTGAAAACAGGGAGTGTTGGCCAGGATTTTTGCATTTTATAACAGCAAGAGGCAAGCAGTATTTTCACAGTTTAAAACAGTGAGAGGAGAGCAGGATTTTCACTGTTTAAAACAGCGAAAGGAGAGCAGGAATTTCACCATTTAAAACAGCGTGAAGTGAGCAGGATTTTCACTGGTTACAGCAGTGAGAGGTGAGCAGGATTTTCACAGTTTAAAACAGCAAGAGGTGAGCAGAATTTTCACGGTTTAAAACAGCGAGAAGTGAGCTGGGATTTTCACAGTATTGAAGCAGCCAGAGGGGAGCAGGATATTCACAGTTTAAAACAGTGAGAGGAAAGCTGCATTTTCACAGTTTAAAACAGCGAGAGGAGAGCACGATTTTCACAGTTTAAAACAATGCGAGGAGAGCCGGAATTTCACAGTTGAAAACAGCAAGAGTAGAGCAGCATTTTCACAGTGTAAAACAACGAGAGGTGAGCTGTGATTTTTACCGTTTCAAACACTGAGACGAGTGCTGCGATTTTCACAGTTGAAAAAAGGGAGATGATGGCCAGGATTTTCGCAATTTAAAACAGCAAGAGGAGAGCAGAATTTTCACAGGTTAAAACAGCGAGAGAAGAGAATGATTTTCACAGAATAAAACAGCGAGAGGTGTGCAGTATTTTCACAGTTTAAAACCGCGAGAGACATCTGGATTTTCACAGTTTAAAACAGCGAGAGGGAAGCAGGATTTTCGCAGTTTAAAACAGTGAGTTGAGAGCCGGGATTTTCACATTTTTAAAGAGCCAGAGGAGAGCAGGATTTTCACAGTTTAAAACAGCGAGAGGAGAGCCCGATATTCACAGTTTAAAACAGCGAGAGGTGAGCTGGGATTTTCACAGTTTAAAACAGCTAGAGGAGAGCCGGGATTTACACAGTTTAAAACAGCGAGAGGAGAGCCCGATATTCACAGTTTAAAACAGCCAGAGGAGAGCCAGGATTTTCACAGTTTAAAACAGTGAGAGCTGACCCTGAATTTCACTATTTAAAACAGCGAGAGTTGAGCAGGATTTTCACAGTTTAAAACAGCGAGAGGAAAGCAGGATTTTCACAGTTTAAAACACCGAGAGGAGAGCAGGATTTTCACAGTTTTAATCAGCGAGAGGCGAGCCGGGATTTTCACAGTTTTGAAACAGCCAGAGGAGCGCTGGAATTTTTACTGTTTAAAACAGCGAGAGTAGAGCTGTGATTTTCACAGTTTAAAGCAGCGTGAAGTGAGCAGGATTTTCACTGTTTAAAACAGCGAGAGGAGAGCAGGAATTTCACAGTTTAAAACAGCGAGAGTAGAGCTGTGATTTTCACGGTTTAAAGCAGCGTGAAGTGAGCAGGATTTTCACCGTTTAAAGCAGTGAGAGGAGAGCAGGATTTTTACAATTTGAAACAGCGAGAGGAGAGCTGGGATTTTCACACTTTAAAACTGTGAGAAGTGAGCAGGATTTTCACTGTTTAAAACAGCGAGAGGTGAGCTGGGATTGTCACAGTATTGAAGCAGCCAGAGGTGAGCAGGATTTTCACAGTTTAAAACAGCGAGCGGAGAGCAGGATATTCACAGTTTAAAACAGCGAGAGTAGAGCTGGGATTTTCACACTTTAAAAATCTGAGAAGTGAGCAGGGTTTTCTCAGTTTAAAACAGCGAGAGGTGAGAAGGGATTTTCATAGTTTCAAACAGTGAGAGGGGAGCAGAATTTTCACGTTTAAAACAGCGAGAGTAGAGCTGGGATTTTCACACTTTAAAACTGTGAGATGTGAGCAGGATTTTCACAGTTTAAAACACCGAGAGGAGAGCAGGATTTTCACAGTTTTAATCAGCGAGAGGGGAGCCGGGATTTTCACAGTTTTGAAACAGCCAGAGGAGTGCAGGATTTTCACTGTTTAAAACAGCGAAAGGAGAGCAGGAATTTCACAGTTTAAAACAGCGAGAGGTGAGCTGGGATTTTCACAGTATTGAAGCAGCCAGAGGGGAGCAGGATTTTCACTGTTTAAAACAGCAAGCAGAGAACCGGATTTTCACACTTTAAAACAATGCGAGGTGAGCACGATTTTCACAGTTTAAAACAACGAGAGGAGAGCTGTGATTTTTACCGTTTCAAACACCGAGAGGAGTGCTGCGATTTTCACAGTTGAAAACAGGGAGTGTTGGCCAGGATTTTTGCATTTTATAACAGCAAGAGGCAAGCAGTATTTTCACAGTTTAAAACAGTGAGAGGAGAGCAGGATTTTCACTGTTTAAAACAGCGAAAGGAGAGCAGGAATTTCACCATTTAAAACAGCGTGAATTGAGCAGGATTTTCACTGGTTACAGCAGTGAGAGGTGAGCAGGATTTTCACAGTTTAAAACAGCAAGAGGTGAGCAGAATTTTCACGGTTTAAAACAGCGAGAAGTGAGCTGGGATTTTCACAGTATTGAAGCAGCCAGAGGGGAGCAGGATATTCACAGTTTAAAACAGTGAGAGGAAAGCTGCATTTTCACAGTTTAAAACAGCGAGAGGAGAGCACGATTTTCACAGTTTAAAACAATGCGAGGAGAGCCGGAATTTCACAGTTGAAAACAGCAAGAGTAGAGCAGCATTTTCACAGTGTAAAACAACGAGAGGTGAGCTGTGATTTTTACCGTTTCAAACACTGAGAGGAGTGCTGCGATTTTCACAGTTGAAAAAAGGGAGATGATGGCCAGGATTTTCGCAATTTAAAACAGCAAGAGGAGAGCAGAATTTTCACAGGTTAAAACAGCGAGAGAAGAGAATGATTTTCACAGAATAAAACAGCGAGAGGTGTGCAGTATTTTCGCAGTTTAAAACCGCGAGAGACATCTGGATTTTCACAGTTTAAAACAGCGAGAGGGAAGCAGGATTTTCGCAGTTTAAAACAGTGAGTTGAGAGCCGGGATTTTCACATTTTTAAAGAGCCAGAGGAGAGCAGGATTTTCACAGTTTAAAACAGCGAGAGGAGAGCCCGATATTCACAGTTTAAAACAGCGAGAGGTGAGCTGGGATTTTCACAGTTTAAAACAGCGAGAGGAGAGCCGGGATTTACACAGTTTAAAACAGCGAGAGGAGAGCCCGATATTCACAGTTTAAAACAGCCAGAGGAGAGCCAGGATTTTCACAGTTTAAAACAGTGAGAGCTGACCCTGAATTTCACAATTTAAAACAGCGAGAGTTGAGCAGGATTTTCACAGTTTAAAACAGCGAGAGGAAAGCAGGATTTTCACAGTTTAAAACACCGAGAGGAGAGCAGGATTTTCACAGTTTTAATCAGCGAGAGGCGAGCCGGGATTTTCACAGTTTTGAAACAGCCAGAGGAGCGCTGGAATTTTTACTGTTTAAAACAGCGAGAGTAGAGCTGTGATTTTCACAGTTTAAAGCAGCGTGAAGTGAGCAGGATTTTCACTGTTTAAAACAGCGAGAGGAGAGCAGGAATTTCACAGTTTAAAACAGCGAGAGTAGAGCTGTGATTTTCACGGTTTAAAGCAGCGTGAAGTGAGCAGGATTTTCACCGTTTAAAGCAGTGAGAGGAGAGCAGGATTTTTACAATTTGAAACAGCGAGAGGAGAGCTGGGATTTTCACACTTTAAAACTGTGAGAAGTGAGCAGGATTTTCACTGTTTAAAACAGCGAGAGGTGAGCTGGGATTGTCACAGTATTGAAGCAGCCAGAGGTGAGCAGGATTTTCACAGTTTAAAACAGCGAGCGGAGAGCAGGATATTCACAGTTTAAAACAGCGTGAAGTGAGCAGGATTTTCAATGTTTAAAACAGCGAGAGGTGAGCTGGGATTTACACAGTTTAAAACAGCCAAAGGAGAGCTGGATTTTCACAGTTTAAAACTGCGAGAGGTGAGCAGGATATTCACAGTTTCAAACAGCGAGAGGAGAGCAGGATTTTCACAGTTTTAAACAGCGAGACGAGAGCCAGATATTCACAGTTAAGAACAGCGAGAGGTGAGCTGGGATTTTCACAGTTTAAAACAGCCAGAGGAGAGCCTGGATTTTAAGAGTTTGAAACAGCGGATGGAAAGAAGAATTTTTACAGTTTAAAACAGCGTGAATAGAGCAGGTTTTTCACAGTTTAAAACAACGAGAGTAGAGCAGGATTTTTACAGTTTAAAACATCGAGAGGAGAGCAGGATTTGCACAGTTTTAATCAGCGAGAGGGGAGCCGGGATTTTCACAGTTTTGAAACAGCCAGAGGAGCGCTGGATTTTTACTGTTTAAAACAGCGAGAGGAGAGCAGGAATTTCACAGTTTAAAACAGCGAGAGGAGAGCTGTGATTTTCACCTTTTAAACAGCGTGAAGTGAGCAGGAATTTCACAGTTTAAAACAGCGAGATGTGAGCAGGATTTTCACAGCTTAAAACAGCGAGAGGAGAGCCCGATATTCACAGTTTAAAACAGCGAGAGGAGAGCTGAGATTTACACAGTTTAAAACAGCGAGAGGGAAGCAGGATTTTCGCAGTTTAAAACAGTGAGAGGAGAGCCGGGATTATCACATTTTAAAAGAGCCAGAGGAGAGCAGGATTTTCACAGTTTAAAACAGCGAGAGGAGAGCCCGATATTCACAGTTTAAAACAGCGAGATGTGAGGAGGATTTTCACAGCTTAAAACAGCGAGAGGAGAGCCCGATATTCACAGTTTAAAACAGCGAGAGGAGAGCTGAGATTGAGACAGTTTAAAACAGCCAGAGGAGAGCAGGATTTTCACAGTTTCAAACAGCGAGAGGAAAGCAGGATTTTAACAGTTTAAAACAGCCAGAGGGGTGCAGGTATTTTCACAGTTTAATTCAACGAGAGGAGAGAAGGATATTCACGGATTAAAACAGCGAGTGGAGAGCAGGAATTTCACAGTTTAAAACAGCGAGTGGAGAGCAGGATTTTCACAGTTTAAAACAGCGAGAGTAGAGCAGCATTTTCACAGTGTAAAACAACGAGAGGAGAGCTGTGATTTTTAACGTTTCAGTCAGATGAGTGCTGTGATTTTCACAGTTTAAAACAGGGAATGTTGGCCAGGATTTTCGCATTTTAAAACAGCGAGAGGAGAGCAGGAATTTCACAGGTTAAAACAGCGAGAGAAGAGCACGATTTTCACAATATAAAACAGCGAGAGGTGTGCAGTATTTTCACAGTTTAAAACCGCGAGAGACATCTGGATTTTCACAGTTTAAAACAGCGAGAGGGAAGCAGGATTTTCGCAGTTTAAAACAGTGAGAGGAGAGCCGTGATTTTCACAGTTTTAAACAGCGAGAGGGAAGCAAGAATTTCACAGTTCAAAACAGCGAGAGGAGAGCCGGGATTTTTACCGTTTCAAACAGCGAGAGGATTGCTGTGATTTTCACAGTTGAAAACAGGGAGATGTTGGCCAGGATTTTCGCAATTTAAAACAGCGAGAGGACAGCGGAATTTTCACAGGTTAAATCTGCGAGAGAAGAGCACGATTTTCATAATATAAAACAGCGAGAGGTGTGCAGTATTTTCACAGTTTAAAACCGCGAGAGACATCTGGATTTTCACAGTTTAAAACAGCGAGAGGGAAGCAGGATTTTCGCAGTTTAAAACAGCGAGAAGCAAGCAGGAATTTCACAGGTTAAAACAGCGAGAGGAGAGCACGATTTTCACAATATAAAACAGCGAGAGGTGTGCAGTAATTTCACAGTTTAAAACCGCGAGAGACATCTGGATTTTCACAGTTTAAAACAGCGAGAGGGAAGCAGGATTTTCACAGTTTAAAACAGCGAGAGGAGAGCCGGGATTTACACAGTTTAAAACAGCGAGAGGAGAGCCCGATATTCACAGTTTAAAACAGCGAGAGGAGAGCCGGGATTTACACAGTTTAAAACAGCGAGAGGAGAGCCCGATATTCACAGTTTAAAACAGCCAGAGGAGAGCCGGATTTTCACAGTTTAAAAGACTGAGAGCTGACCCTGAATTTCACAGTTTAAAACAGCGAGAGGTGAGCTGGGATTTTCACCCTTTAAAACTGTGAGAAGTGAGCGGGATTTTCACAGTTTAAAACAGCGAGAGGAAAGCAGGATTTTCACAGTTTAAAACAGCGAGAGGAAAGCAGGATTTTCACAGTTTAAATCACCGAGAGGAGAGCAGGATTTTCATAGTTTTAATCAGCGAGAGGGGAGCCGGGATTTTCACAGTTTTGAAACAGCGTGAAGTGAGCAGGATTTTCACAGTTTAAAGCAGTGAGAGGAGAGCAGGAATTTTACAGTTTAAAACAGCGAGAGTAGAGCTGGGATTTTCACAGTTTAAAACAGCGTGAAGTGAGCAGGATTTTCACAGTTTAAAGCAGTGAGTGGTGAGCAGGATTTTCTCAGTTTAAAACAGCGAGAGGTGAGCAGGATTTTCATAGTTTAAAACAGTGAGAGGGGAGCAGGATTTTCACAGTTTAAAACAGCGAGAGTAGAGCTGGGATTTTCACAGTTTAAAACAGCGAGAGTAGAGCTGGGATTTTCACACTTTAAAAATCTGAGAAGTGAGCAGGGTTTTCTCAGTTTAAAACAGCGAGAGGTGAGAAGGGATTTTCATAGTTTAAAACAGTGAGAGGGGAGCAGAATTTTCACGTTTAAAACAGCGAGAGTAGAGCTGGGATTTTCACACTTTAAAACTGTGAGATGTGAGCAGGATTTTCACAGTTTAAAACACCGAGAGGAGAGCAGGATTTTCACAGTTTTAATCAGCGAGAGGGGAGCCGGGATTTTCACAGTTTTGAAACAGCCAGAGGAGTGCAGGATTTTCACTGTTTAAAACAGCGAAAGGAGAGCAGGAATTTCACAGTTTAAAACAGCGAGAGGTGAGCTGGGATTTTCACAGTATTGAAGCAGCCAGAGGGGAGCAGGATTTTCACTGTTTAAAACAGCAAGCAGAGAACCGGATTTTCACACTTTAAAACAATGCGAGGTGAGCACGATTTTCACAGTTTAAAACAACGAGAGGAGAGCTGTGATTTTTACCGTTTCAAACACCGAGAGGAGTGCTGCGATTTTCACAGTTGAAAACAGGGAGTGTTGGCCAGGATTTTTGCATTTTATAACAGCAAGAGGCAAGCAGTATTTTCACAGTTTAAAACAGTGAGAGGAGAGCAGGATTTTCACTGTTTAAAACAGCGAAAGGAGAGCAGGAATTTCACCATTTAAAACAGCGTGAAGTGAGCAGGATTTTCACTGGTTACAGCAGTGAGAGGTGAGCAGGATTTTCACAGTTTAAAACAGCAAGAGGTGAGCAGAATTTTCACGGTTTAAAACAGCGAGAAGTGAGCTGGGATTTTCACAGTATTGAAGCAGCCAGAGGGGAGCAGGATATTCACAGTTTAAAACAGTGAGAGGAAAGCTGCATTTTCACAGTTTAAAACAGCGAGAGGAGAGCACGATTTTCACAGTTTAAAACAATGCGAGGAGAGCCGGAATTTCACAGTTGAAAACAGCAAGAGTAGAGCAGCATTTTCACAGTGTAAAACAACGAGAGGTGAGCTGTGATTTTTACCGTTTCAAACACTGAGAGGAGTGCTGCGATTTTCACAGTTGAAAAAAGGGAGATGATGGCCAGGATTTTCGCAATTTAAAACAGCAAGAGGAGAGCAGAATTTTCACAGGTTAAAACAGCGAGAGAAGAGAATGATTTTCACAGAATAAAACAGCGAGAGGTGTGCAGTATTTTCACAGTTTAAAACCGTGAGAGACATCTGGATTTTCACAGTTTAAAACAGCGAGAGGGAAGCAGGATTTTCGCAGTTTAAAACAGTGAGATGAGAGCCGGGATTTTCACATTTTTAAAGAGCCAGAGGAGAGCAGGATTTTCACAGTTTAAAACAGCGAGAGGAGAGCCCGATATTCACAGTTTAAAACAGCGAGAGGTGAGCTGGGATTTTCACAGTTTAAAACAGCGAGAGGAGAGCCGGGATTTACACAGTTTAAAACAGCGAGAGGAGAGCCCGATATTCACAGTTTAAAACAGCCAGAGGAGAGCCAGGATTTTCACAGTTTAAAACAGTGAGAGCTGACCCTGAATTTCACAATTTAAAACAGCGAGAGTTGAGCAGGATTTTCACAGTTTAAAACAGCGAGAGGAAAGCAGGATTTTCACAGTTTAAAACACCGAGAGGAGAGCAGGATTTTCACAGTTTTAATCAGCGAGAGGCGAGCCGGGATTTTCACAGTTTTGAAACAGCCAGAGGAGCGCTGGAATTTTTACTGTTTAAAACAGCGAGAGTAGAGCTGTGATTTTCACAGTTTAAAGCAGCGTGAAGTGAGCAGGATTTTCACTGTTTAAAACAGCGAGAGGAGAGCAGGAATTTCACAGTTTAAAACAGCGAGAGTAGAGCTGTGATTTTCACGGTTTAAAGCAGCGTGAAGTGAGCAGGATTTTCACCGTTTAAAGCAGTGAGAGGAGAGCAGGATTTTTACAATTTGAAACAGCGAGAGGAGAGCTGGGATTTTCACACTTTAAAACTGTGAGAAGTGAGCAGGATTTTCACTGTTTAAAACAGCGAGAGGTGAGCTGGGATTGTCACAGTATTGAAGCAGCCAGAGGTGAGCAGGATTTTCACAGTTTAAAACAGCGAGCGGAGAGCAGGATATTCACAGTTTAAAACAGCGTGAAGTGAGCAGGATTTTCAATGTTTAAAACAGCGAGAGGTGAGCTGGGATTTACACAGTTTAAAACAGCCAAAGGAGAGCTGGATTTTCACAGTTTAAAACTGCGAGAGGTGAGCAGGATATTCACAGTTTCAAACAGCGAGAGGAGAGCAGGATTTTCACAGTTTTAAACAGCGAGACGAGAGCCAGATATTCACAGTTAAGAACAGCGAGAGGTGAGCTGGGATTTTCACAGTTTAAAACAGCCAGAGGAGAGCCTGGATTTTAAGAGTTTGAAACAGCGGATGGAAAGAAGAATTTTTACAGTTTAAAACAGCGTGAATAGAGCAGGTTTTTCACAGTTTAAAACAACGAGAGTAGAGCAGGATTTTTACAGTTTAAAACATCGAGAGGAGAGCAGGATTTTCACAGTTTTAATCAGCGAGAGGGGAGCCGGGATTTTCACAGTTTTGAAACAGCCAGAGGAGTGCAGGATTTTCACTGTTTAAAACAGCGAGAGGAGAGCAGGAATTTCACAGTTTAAAACAGCGAGAGGAGAGCTGTGATTTTCACCGTTTAAAACAGCGTGAAGTGAGCAGGAATTTCACAGTTTAAAACAGCGAGATGTGAGCAGGATTTTCACAGCTTAAAACAGCGAGAGGAGAGCCCGATATTCACAGTTTAAAACAGCGAGAGGAGAGCTGAGATTTACACAGTTTAAAACTGCCAGAGGAGAGCAGGATTTTCACTGTTTCAAACAGCGAGAGGAAAGCAGGATTTTAACAGTTTAAAACAGCCAGAGGTGAGCTGGGATTTTCACAGTATTGAAGCAGCCAGAGGGGAGCAGGTATTTTCACAGTTTAATTCAACGAGAGGAGAGAAGGATATTCACGGATTAAAACAGCGAGTGGAGAGCAGGATTTTCACAGTTTAAAACAGCGAGAGTAGAGCTGGGATTTTCACACTTTATAACTGTGAGAAGTGAGCAGGATTTTCACAGTTTAAAACAGCGAGAGGAAAGCAGGATTTTCACAGTTTATAACAGCCAGACGAGCGCAGGATTTTCACTGTTTAAAACAGCAAGAGGACAGCAGGATTTTCACAGTTTTAATCAGCGAGAGGGGAGCCGCGATTTTCACAGTTTTGAAACAGCCAGAGGAGCGCAGGATTTTCACTGTTTAAAACAGCGAAAGGAGAGCAGGAATTTCACAGTTTAAAACAGCGAGAGGTGAGAAGGGATTTTCACAGTTGAAAACAGGGAGAGGAGAGCTGGGATTTCACAGTTTAAAACAGCGAGAGGGGAGCAGGATTTTCACTGTTTAAAACAGCGAAAGGAGGGCAGGAATTTCACAGTTTAAAACAGCGAGAGGTGAGCTGGGATTTTCACAGCATTGAAGCAGCCAGAGGGGAGCAGGATTTTCACTGTTTAAAACAGCGAGCAGAGAGCCGGATTTTCACACTTTAAAACAATGCGAGGTGAGCACGATTTTCACAGTGTAAAACAACGAGACGAGAGCTGTGATTTTTACCGTTTCAAACAGCGAGAGGAGTGCTGTGATTTTCACAGTTGAAAACAGGGAATGTTGGCCAGGATTTTCGCATTTTAAAACAGCGAGAGGAAAGCAGGATTTTCACAGTTCAAAACACCGAGAGGAGAGCAGGATTTTCACAGTTTTAATCAGCGAGAGGGGAGCCGGGATCTTCACAGTTTTGAAACAGCCAGACGAGTGCTGGATTTTGACAGTTTAAAACAGCGATAGGAGAGCCCGATATTCACAGTTTAAAACAGCGAGAGGTGAGCTGGGATTTTCGCAGTTTAAAACAGCGAGAGGAGAGCCTGATATTCACAGTTTAAAACAGCGAGAGGTGAGCTGAGATTTACACAATTTAAAACAGCCAGAGCAGAGCCGGATTTTCGCAGTTCAAAACAGTGATAGCTGACCCTGAATTTCACAGTTTAAAACAGCGAGAGGAGAGCAGGATTTTCACAGTTTAAAACAGCGAGAGGTGATTTGGGAGTTTCACAGTATTGAAGCAGCCAGAGGGGAGCAGGTATTTTCACAGTTTAATTCAATGAGAGGAGAGAAGGATATTCACGGATTAAATTGCAAGTGGAGAGCTGGAATTTCACAGTTTAAAACAGCGAGAGTAGAGCTGGGATTTTCACAGTTTAAAACAGCGAGAGTAGAGCTGGGATTTTCACACTTTAAAAATCTGAGAAGTGAGCAGGGTTTTCTCAGTTTAAAACAGCGAGAGGTGAGAAGGGATTTTCATAGTTTAAAACAGTGAGAGGGGAGCAGAATTTTCACGTTTAAAACAGCGAGAGTAGAGCTGGGATTTTCACACTTTAAAACTGTGAGAAGTGAGCAGGATTTTCACAGTTTAAAACACCGAGAGGAGAGCAGGATTTTCACAGTTTTAATCAGCGAGAGGGGAGCCGGGATTTTCACAGTTTTGAAACAGCCAGAGGAGTGCAGGATTTTCACTGTTTAAAACAGCGAAAGGAGAGCAGGAATTTCACAGTTTAAAACAGCGAGAGGTGAGCTGGGATTTTCACAGTATTGAAGCAGCCAGAGGGGAGCAGGATTTTCACTGTTTAAAACAGCAAGCAGAGAACCGGATTTTCACACTTTAAAACAATGCGAGGTGAGCACGATTTTCACAGTTTAAAACAACGAGAGGAGAGCTGTGATTTTTACCGTTTCAAACACCGAGAGGAGTGCTGCGATTTTCACAGTTGAAAACAGGGAGTGTTGGCCAGGATTTTCGCATTTTATAACAGCGAGAGGCAAGCAGTATTTTCACAGTTTAAAACAGTGAGAGGAGAGCAGGATTTTCACTGTTTAAAACAGCGAAAGGAGAGCAGGAATTTCACCATTTAAAACAGCGTGAAGTGAGCAGGATTTTCACTGGTTACAGCAGTGAGAGGTGAGCAGGATTTTCACAGTTTAAAACAGCAAGAGGTGAGCAGAATTTTCACGGTTTAAAACAGCGAGAAGTGAGCTGGGATTTTCACAGTATTGAAGCAGCCAGAGGGGAGCAGGATATTCACAGTTTAAAACAGTGAGAGGAAAGCTGCATTTTCACAGTTTAAAACAGCGAGAGGAGAGCACGATTTTCACAGTTTAAAACAATGCGAGGAGAGCCGGAATTTCACAGTTGAAAACAGCAAGAGTAGAGCAGCATTTTCACAGTGTAAAACAACGAGAGGTGAGCTGTGATTTTTACCGTTTCAAACACTGAGAGGAGTGCTGCGATTTTCACAGTTGAAAAAAGGGAGATGATGGCCAGGATTTTCGCAATTTAAAACAGCAAGAGGAGAGCAGAATTTTCACAGGTTAAAACAGCGAGAGAAGAGAATGATTTTCACAGAATAAAACAGCGAGAGGTGTGCAGTATTTTCGCAGTTTAAAACCGCGAGAGACATCTGGATTTTCACAGTTTAAAACAGCGAGAGGGAAGCAGGATTTTCGCAGTTTAAAACAGTGAGTTGAGAGCCAGGATTTTCACATTTTTAAAGAGCCAGAGGAGAGCAGGATTTTCACAGTTTAAAACAGCGAGAGGAGAGCCCGATATTCACAGTTTAAAACAGCGAGAGGTGAGCTGGGATTTTCACAGTTTAAAACAGCTAGAGGAGAGCCGGGATTTACACAGTTTAAAACAGCGAGAGGAGAGCCCGATATTCACAGTTTAAAACAGCCAGAGGAGAGCCAGGATTTTCACAGTTTAAAACAGTGAGAGCTGACCCTGAATTTCACAATTTAAAACAGCGAGAGTTGAGCAGGATTTTCACAGTTTAAAACAGCGAGAGGAAAGCAGGATTTTCACAGTTTAAAACACCGAGAGGAGAGCAGGATTTTCACAGTTTTAATCAGCGAGAGGCGAGCCGGGATTTTCACAGTTTTGAAACAGCCAGAGGAGCGCTGGAATTTTTACTGTTTAAAACAGCGAGAGTAGAGCTGTGATTTTCACAGTTTAAAGCAGCGTGAAGTGAGCAGGATTTTCACTGTTTAAAACAGCGAGAGGAGAGCAGGAATTTCACAGTTTAAAACAGCGAGAGTAGAGCTGTGATTTTCACGGTTTAAAGCAGCGTGAAGTGAGCAGGATTTTCACCGTTTAAAGCAGTGAGAGGAGAGCAGGATTTTTACAATTTGAAACAGCGAGAGGAGAGCTGGGATTTTCACACTTTAAAACTGTGAGAAGTGAGCAGGATTTTCACTGTTTAAAACAGCGAGAGGTGAGCTGGGATTGTCACAGTATTGAAGCAGCCAGAGGTGAGCAGGATTTTCACAGTTTAAAACAGCGAGCGGAGAGCAGGATATTCACAGTTTAAAACAGCGTGAAGTGAGCAGGATTTTCAATGTTTAAAACAGCGAGAGGTGAGCTGGGATTTACACAGTTTAAAACAGCCAAAGGAGAGCTGGATTTTCACAGTTTAAAACTGCGAGAGGTGAGCAGGATATTCACAGTTTCAAACAGCGAGAGGAGAGCAGGATTTTCACAGTTTTAAACAGCGAGACGAGAGCCAGATATTCACAGTTAAGAACAGCGAGAGGTGAGCTGGGATTTTCACAGTTTAAAACAGCCAGAGGAGAGCCTGGATTTTAAGAGTTTGAAACAGCGGATGGAAAGAAGAATTTTTACAGTTTAAAACAGCGTGAATAGAGCAGGTTTTTCACAGTTTAAAGCAACGAGAGTAGAGCAGGATTTTTACAGTTTAAAACATCGAGAGGAGAGCAGGATTTTCACAGTTTTAATCAGCGAGAGGGGAGCCGGGATTTTCACAGTTTTGAAACAGCCAGAGGAGCGCTGGATTTTTACTGTTTAAAACAGCGAGAGGAGAGCAGGAATTTCACAGTTTAAAACAGCGAGAGGAGAGCTGTGATTTTCACCGTTTAAAACAGCGTGAAGTGAGCAGGAATTTCACAGTTTAAAACAGCGAGATGTGAGCAGGATTTTCACAGCTTAAAACAGCGAGAGGAGAGCCCGATATTCACAGTTTAAAACAGCGAGAGGAGAGCTGAGATTTACACAGTTTAAAACTGCCAGAGGAGAGCAGGATTTTCACTGTTTCAAACAGCGAGAGGAAAGCAGGATTTTAACAGTTTAAAACAGCCAGAGGTGAGCTGGGATATTCACAGTATTGAAGCAGCCAGAGGGGAGCAGGTATTTTCACAGTTTAATTCAACGAGAGGAGAGAAGGATATTCACGGATTAAAACAGCGAGTGGAGAGCAGGAATTTCACAGTTTAAAACAGCCAGAGGTGAGCTGGGATTTTCACAGTATTGAAGCAGCCAGAGGGGAGCAGGTATTTTCACAGTTTAATTCAACGAGAGGAGAGAAGGATATTCACGG